>LPNX010723058.1:397300-469536 GCA_001517045.1 Pseudotsuga menziesii | reverse complement strand
TAGGAAGTCTTATCTACCTTACAACAACTAGACCATATATTTCTTATGTTGTTGGCATACTTTCAAGGTTCATGCATAAACCTTGTGAAGGACACTGGTTCGCTGCAAAAAGAGTTCTAAGATACTTGAAGGGGACTCAAGACGTTGGACTCAAGTACTCTAAAGTGGATGACTTCAAACTTATTGGGTACTCAGACTCAGATTTTGATGGTGATAAGGAGACAGGAGTATCAACTTCTGGATACACTATGAGTCTTGGATCAGCAGCTGTCTCATGGAGATCATGCAAACAGTCAGTTCCAGCAGATTCAACAACAGAAGCAGAATACATGGTTGCAGCTGAAGCAACGAAAGAAATAGTATGGCTTAGGAAGATACTCAAATATTTGCAATAAAAACAAGAAAACTCCACTCCATTATTTTGTCGACAATACTTATGCAATCAAGCTGGCTAAGAATCCTAGATTCCATGATCGAAGCAAACACATCAACACAAAGTATCATTTGATTCAACATCATGTAGAGGCCAAGGCATTCCATCTTCGACATTGTTCCACAAATGATCAAGTTGCAGACATCTTCACCAAAGCGCTTGGACGAGAAAAGTTTGAAAGATTCAGAAACATGCTCATACTTACGAATACCCCTTCGGATTAAGAGGGGGATTGTTAGAATATAATCTGTAGGGATTATATATTGTAAATAAATAAATAAAGAATAGGAAGCTAAACAGTTACGTAGGAATATGGATAGGCTGGTCGAAATCTCAACCACCGCCTGAAATGTATAAATATATGCATTGGCATTGGAATAATATTGAATCGGGAGTTATTACCTATCAGTTTATAGTTGGGTCAATCAAAATTGCTCATATTTAGTAGTAAATCACTCGAAAAACCTATGGTGACTAGAATTTTTAGTCACCTAGTAGCTAATTCCTCATTTTGTACTAGTGAAAGAAAAAATCCAATGCCTTGATCATATCAGTATTGAAGAGGTGAATCGATTAATTAGACAACCTCTTGCTTTTGAGGGAAAGATCCACATTTTCGTCCGCATTTGGCACAAGATGGCTAAAAATGAAATGAAAAATTTTAAGTGTGATGCTCAGGTTGGGTTTGAATCAGGGAACTATCCCAACATAGATGAATAGTTAGGGATGTGGACTAGGTGATGAGATTTTCTTGGATATTAGTTTCTAGTGGATTTTATAATCCCAATTTCATGGGGATTCATTCTTTTGTAATTATTATCTAAAGGGTAGATTTATCACTTCAACAACACTATACACACAATGGCTTCATATCATGTTGGCTTTGCAGCCATGATGGCCATATGCCAATCCCTGTGATCTTGCTTTTGTCTACATTGGTAATCATTGCAATTTTTTTTTATGTTTTTCATTTATGGCTGGGGTTATGTTCACAATATGGATGCGGGGATTTTATCAGAAGTTCTCGTTGTTGGTTTTGGATACTTGCAGCCTGTAAAAACAATTGGAGTAAGAAGACAATGCAAATGAATTGACATTCTATAGTTGTGACTTTGGCAACTGAAACACCCCATATAATAATAAATGTAGTTAACAATGCTTATGTGTGTGTTCGAATTGATTTGGTTTTGCATAAGAATTGCTTCCCATCCACTGCTATAACAAGTTTTGGAAAAATAGAATTGGTTGGTTCATTCATTTTGCCTAAACACATATCAGTGTGGATGAGGATACATGAACAATACATATGTGTGTGTTTGAACTGATTTGGTTTTGCATAAGAATTGCTTCCCATCTACTGATATAACAACTTTTGGCAAAATAGATTTTATTAGTTCATGCATTTTTCCAAAACCTAAAATATCAATGGATGAGGATTCATGAACAATGCTTATGTGTGTGTTTGTAGTTTGTACTGATTTGGTTTTGCATAAGAAATGTTTCCCATCCACTGATATACAACTTGTGGAAAATAGATTTGATTTTGGGTTTTGAGCTTATGTTTCAAACATAACTCCATGTTTTTTATTCGCACACATTCCCCCCGTGGCTTGGAAGATCCGCTCCATCCACTTACAAACTGGCTTGTTAATTTTGATATTGCCATTTTCTGTATTGATATGCCCCTTTTCAGATTCTTAGTATTGATAGGCTTACCATTGTTCTCTTTCTTTGATTGTGATTCATATATCATGCTTAGTATCCACATATTGATTTGTTTATGATTGAGATTTTATGGTGCTCAATATCTGAATTCTTAGTATTGGCATGCTTATAGTTGTTACATTGAATTAGTAATAATTGGTTTATTTATGATTGTTATCACCAGAATTAACAAGCCAATTCATTTCTCCAAGGGTTCACATATCGATGGATGGGAGGCAATGATTCTAATGGGAGGCCAATGTATTCTAAGTTTCAAACATATCAGCTAATGAGGAAGGCCTCCAGGCCAAATTTATAAAGCAATATTGAGCTTGCATGGTTAATATTTCAAATGAACAAGGGAAGGCGATATATTGTGAAGCCGTCCCCTCCAAATATATATCCATAAAAAATCTCCATTACAAATGAACCATTAAATAATGTGAAACCATAAATAATAAAACATAGCAACAACCTTTCAATACATCAACAATATATTTTTATTGAACAATGATAACATGCTGAAAATTATACATGGCACAAACTTACAATTTTACACCAACCATTACATCATGGGGCAAACATTCTTCTTTATTAAAAGAGCCACACCATGAGTGACACCAAAACAATTACAACAAACAAGCATACACATATCGAAGATGTGTAGCAATGTACAAGCCTAAATTTTGATGAAATAGAGGTGGATAACATTTCATTTTTCACACCCCCCCCCTTGGAGTGGACATTTTAGCAGACAGTATATCAACAAACATCCTATTTATATTTGAATGGTGGTTGATCGTAAAGGAATGAAATTCAACAACAATGGTTCTTTCTTCTACATGAAGCGGTATTAAATTCATTTTTCTTACTTGGTATATTCCCTTCATTTGGTTACATAGAAGTTCAGAGTTGGTGTATACACATATGTCATTGGCACTATACATATTGGTTGTTTTTAGCCCTTCTATAAGCGCAATGTAATAAGCTCCATTGTTCATTGTCCTCCCACGAATCTCTCTTTTCCTTTGGAAATCATCATTCAAAAAATTGTTGTGCAGGACATATTCAATGATGGCTTGTCCTGGGTTGGGATAACAGGACACTTGAATGCATAGTGTCCATTCTTAAACCATCTTGTTTGTATTAGACGAGCTGCAAAAAGAAAACAATTTCTCATGAGATGTCAATAAATTTTTTAGATTTATCACATAAATTCAATAGATAAGTACATATGAAAGCACAGTGCAATATTTCCAAGGAAAACAAAAATCCCTAGTGAGAAACAATTGAATTACCTAACTAGTTGGTTTGGTTTGTTGATGCTTCAACCTCATATGGTGTACATAAAATAAATAAATAAAATATCAAAACTGGAATCCATATAACTCTAGATGAGAATGTGCAAATATACATTATGTAAGAAGATCGAAACATTTTGTCTTTGTTCAAAGTCAAATACCTACTTGACCTTGAACAATATGAATACGATAATTATAATTCTTAGGTAGTAGCTTGAAAATTACCAGAAAAATTATTTAAACACAAGTAAGCAAATGAGGCATCTTTAATTCATCTAACCCAAAATGGGTGAAAATGGAATACCTCAATTTTGTTTTATTCATCTTTGCAACATCCAAAAGATTCTTCCCAAATGGGGTATTTCTGGTAGTCTCATACAGAGCATTTCTAGCCCTCTTAGGGGAAACGATGAAAATTTGAAATGATACCTTACATCCATTGAACAAAATCATGTTTTAAACATAGTAATGTCTTAGTACTAAATGTGCTAAGTAGACAACAAAATAACTGAGACTATCTGGTTGAATAACCAATCATATACAATAATTTTCTATCACTAAAATGGTATATACAACATAGAAGGTGAAATGCACCTGGAATATTACCTATGTGGCCTTGAGCATTATCACAGGATATATTATGAACAATTTCCATGGAGTTGTTCAATTGTTACTATCTCTACAGTCTCTTCACATATCCTAGCGCGCTAATTACATTCTGTATTGGATTTGCACAGTTTACTATTTCTAATTAATTCATACATTTTATTTTTCAACTTCTTCTTTTATAGTTGTCATATCATATATGATGCCAAAACTTAATATCCCTGTGAATTTTTACAGAGATATTGCATCTCATCACACTAGAAGTAGCATCTAGCTTAGTAGAAAGATTTCAGCAGTTTGATTATACTCCGGTGACTAGAATTATGTTTTGATAATTGATAACCTTGTTATCTTAATTTAATTCAAGTGTGAAGTGACAGGTCTCCATACAAGATTCATTGTTCATGTGGAGAATCGCAGATTCAAGATCCATAAGGTGGAGAAATTATTATTGATCATTGAGTCTAATGATAATCTATATGGTATACTAATTTATTCTTCAAAGTGGAGCTCTGAGTCAACCATTTTCAGAATTGTTTCTACAATTTAATCATATTTTACTGTTGGTTATTTCCTTTCTATGTAGTATCCCCTGGTTTCAAAAATTGGTTACCTGAAAAAAATCTTTTTATTAGAAAATGAAGTATTTCGTTGTTTTGCTTCCAATCTGGAGTTTTACCCACGATTTTTTTCCCATTTTTAATACAGGATCGATGTTTACATTTATGATTATTTACTCAAAAGGAATTCGCATACATCAACAAAAACCTTTATGCAAGAGGGAAAAGTTTCCTCGGATCCAGTAGGTAAAGTTTCGTTTACCCTCAATCCCTTGTCAAATCCTTGTTCTACTGATATTTTTTCGTTAATTTTGCACAAGGTTATACACTCTTTTGCCCTAGATCTATAGCAAAATTTGGATCAACAGATAGTTTCATGAGTTTGATTGAGGCCTCTATTTGCTTCCTAGAGGAAATTTTGGTAATTCACTTAGCATTCACTTAGCGCTACATTTAACTTAGTATTCACGAAAACATAGCTGAACTTATAAGCTTAGCCTGTTGTTTTTGAATTGGTACCTTACAGATTGTGGCATCTGGTTATCAATGTCTGAGCTCCGTCACCAGCATATGCAACCCAGACCAGCTTATGGGCATCAACAACTTTCCACAGCAGGGATCTAGGAATAGGTGCAACCCACACCAGCTTATGCGATTTGAAGCTTTCCACACTAGGGATCGAAATATGGGAGCCGGATTGATGGTGGTTTGAAAACTGATCCAGGAATGAAGAAATGGTATATGTCATGGTTTGAAAACGATCAGGTTGGTAGACAAACATTAATGCAGTACTTTATGTCATGGGCAGAAGGAGGTGGCAACAGGACGGTAGATGATGGGTGATGGAGGTTAAACAGAACAGACAGTGTAGCCAGAAGACGAAAATTTTTAAAAAAAATCCATGAATGGACGACTCCTTGGAACTGAAGGGACCCACACCAGCTGGATTATCGAGAATGAAGTGGGCGTTGGATATTTTTATTACAGGTGACATTGTTATTACATGTGATAGGGATACGTAGCAAAGGGAAATAGTTTATGGCCAGAAATGGTCGCATATCTGGGGGTAGATCTCAGACAGACTGTAGATCTAAAAAATTTGTAATTCAAGTTTGTAACTATCTCAATGTGAGTGAGGAGAAGCCATTGAAGGAATCCGAGTGTGGATTCACTGCCTACGATGAAGATATCAACTCGCTTGGAGAAAGCCGTGGAGAGTAGCTTGTTGGATAATTGTGGATCTCCAAATCGCTAGAGCCATGAAGCATTAAAAGAAAGTGCTTGTGTGGATATATAAAGAGAAGTTGCTACTCTCTTAAAAGCTAACAGGAAAAAATGGAAGCTGTTGCTACCGTATACAAGGATGGAGAATATAAAAGGTTTTTAAGCCCATAAAGAAAATTCTTTGAATAAAGAGGTTAAAGGGAGTCTTTTAATGGAATATTTTTTTATATTTATAAAAGAAAGCTTTTTTTATGGAAGTCTTTTTTTTTAATTCCATGTTATGTTTCCACTTTTCAACCAATGTAAAACTTTTAAAGTGTTTTTAAAAAGTGGCTTTGGATGAAAGTATATGGTAAGGGAATGATCATAAATGGTGAAACTTGAAAGATAATTGTTGAGAATGTGAAGAGAACCTTGCTATGGTAGCAAGAATGGCATGATGACGAAGTAGTAGTACACAATTGGAAGGGTTTTTAATTATTGTATATGATGTTTTAGAATTAAGTGTTGGGTGTATGTTTGATGGTATTCGATACCATATCGGTGTTTTTTGGTTTATGTGGCAAGTTTGGATTTACCTGGGTGCTAGAAGCACAAAGTATCTCTCTTATGGGTAGAGAAGGGATGTTGCATCAAGTGTGGAATGAACCACTACATAGGTACAAGGGTGCCAAGTGTACTCGTAGCCTATCTTGATGTGGATCAGAGAGGTTGAGTCTTCGACTGTAGGAGGAATTTGTGATGGTTTAATTTTAGTTGTGGGATGAAGATTGATGAAACATATATGCATAGAGAATAGACGTTGCATCAAATGTGGAATGAACCACTAGGTAGGTACAAGGGTTTCAAGTGTACTTGTAGCCTAGCTTGATGTGGATCAGAGAGGTTGAGTCTTTGATTGCAGGAGGAATTTGAGATGGTTTAATTTTAGTTGTGGGGCCAAGATTGATGAACCATGTATGTGAAGAGAATTCCTAGAGAACTAGAGGAACCATGTAATATGATTGATAGATTCTTCTTTATATGGATGTCAATGACAAGCATGGTGTTGCAACTGCAACTGTTTCCCCCAAATTTTTCAAATTTTGGAACCCCTCATGATTTTAATGTTGCCTTGAATTGTTTGGATCCGTGAACTCTTTTGGTCATGTTTTAATTTTGGACTATTTTAAGGATTACTCTCTTCCTATTTTCAAAAATTTCTTATGTTTGAAATTGTTGTGGGTCGCAGATTTTAGAGCTTGTTTTTGTTACCCTTCAAGCTGCGATTTCCTCTTGGGAACTTATTTCCCGCGCTAACCATCGTTTCGGAATTCATTTGAAAAACTTATCGGCACCATGTTTCCTTAGGTAGCCTCCGTTGCGGAAATCCAACGATGATATTAACCTCTCTGTTGTCACGTCATTTTGTTGGCTTGTTCACATTATCGGAGTTTGTAGTCTGTTTACCTTCTGCAATTGCAGCTCCCAAACAAACTAAGTATCCAGCATACAACCACTCCTCCCGTCGATGCTTTATTGGGCCTTCATCATTTTGTGTTGGATTGGAGGCCTTAGTCTTTTCTCCTCTGCCCTTGCGGGTGTGTAGTGCACTAAGTGTCCGATGTCGATGTTCTTCCGCTCGTCGATTGGGACTTTTTATCTTAGAGTTTGAGTCTAGATTTTTCGACTCTGATAAGTTTAACAGTCTCACGGAACTCGTTTCCTGTTGAGGATCCGTTGATACGGCTGTGAGTGAGACTACCCACCTGATGTTTTTAGTATTTTAAGCCGCCGACAAGTGTTGCTCTACCCATCATTTTTGTAAGTTTTGAACCCCTGCATGGGTAATAGTGGTTCTGGAGCTTGTTAAGGTTTTCATGACAGTATAGGGCCTTTTTGATGATTAGTCATTTTGTGGATGCAGTTTGGTTTTATTGAAAAATGTGGTCCCGATTAATGATACATGTCGTTTAATTACAGGTGGACTCAAGAGACTGTTCAGACAAGTGGCAGAAGGGAGCTGGGTAGTGTTGGAAAAGGTCGAACTGAAACTGGTAGGATCCCAAGGAGAGAAAGAAAAAGAGTAGGCAGAATCAATGGTGACAAAATCCCAAACCTGGAAAGATCTGTCAGTTACTAAGCGGATCATGAGTACGCACAGAAAAGATAAAATGGGAATATTAAACATTTTGGGGAACCGAAAGGTCACACGTTTGGGGGGCAGCCCAAGTGGTTAGTTGATTTAGTTTAAATATAGGAAAGTTAGAACTTACAGGGGATTTTTTCCCCTAGACAAACTTGTGAACTATTGTTTGTAAGAGGAACTATTTCGTTTTACAATGAGGAATTGCAAATTTTGACTGTTGGAGAAGGTGCTATGTGGAATGTTTCAATGTGATAAAATGAACAATGTTGAAGGGGAACTATTTCGTTTTTTACTGTGTTCCATTAACTGTGAGAGCGTTCTAACCTTCTGAACCTATGTTCTTGCCTGAATGTTCTATAGTATATTCTGGGACGTCTTCCACTATGAGTAATGGGATTTTTAATTGTTGATGAGCTATCTTGTCATGTATACTTTTATTCATGTTTATATGTTTTGGTTATAAGAACATCTATCTGTGATTTACCATAACACGTGGGCAGTATTGCATTACTCATGAATTAATATCTAGCTCTCTAGAGATAGCCTAGTTGGTACTTCTTTTCTTTCTTTGTGTGTGATTTAGGTGCTTGTGAGTTTTAAGACAAAAGGTAAGAACCTGCGCATCACTTTGTGAATACTCTTGGCATTCTTTAACAAATCTGCATATTAGGTAGGCACTTGCATATCATATTTTAAGTAAAAAATACAAAAATATACACGGTGGATCAGGCCGCAACTGGTAAAACCTTTTAGTTTTGTTACTTGACCTATGGTAGCCGAACTGCAAACCGGACGGTTTCCCTACACCAAACAGTCACGGGCTAGTTGGGAACATTGATTGGGGAGAATCCCTTGCTGTTGTTACCTGTGAATTTCCAGGCCTCAATAGTTTCTGGCACTAGAAGGAGGGCCACCAGTGCATGGTTGGACGAGGAAACCCATGTTCCTGAGACTATTCCACCAGTAACAGTTCAGAAAGCAGTGTGTTTCATAATCCAATTCTGAAAGAAGGAGGTAGAGAACATTTTTATTCTGTCGACAACGAAGTTGTTAATAATCTGAGAAGACACACTAGGGCATATGTGAAGAATATTGGAGGATTGCCGATCATCCCTGAATTTCCTAGAAGAGAATATAAAAGGAAAGATCATCCTATATTGGAAGACTCAGTGCTGGTTGGGGATTGGGAAGAACTTGTAGAAATATCCTTATAGGAATTTGTACTGCCTTTGAATCAAGAAGGCCCGGAACCTCCTCAGAGTTCTCCTGTTCATACTCCTATTTACTCACCTCCTCACTCTCCACCCAGACTCATGGTAGGCATAAACGCAAATCAACCATCCAACCCACCGAATCCACCACCTGCCTGGAAATCCAGATCACCTTTAAACCTACCACCTCCATTGCATGATTTACCTCAATCCTTTGAAAAGATGTTGCCCAAATTTGACCCAAGTGAGAAGATACTAGCAGACGACCACTTGCAAAGTTTCTATTTGGAAATAGAAGGGTTAAGGGCTAGGGTGTATGAGGATGTAGTTTGCAGACTTTTCCTGCACACCCTTAAAGGAGCTGCAGCATCGTGGTACTTCGGTTTTCCTACAAACTCTATCCCTGATTCGGATACTTTTGAGAGGATTTTTAGAAGTAAGTATGCGACCCAAAAGACTCATGCAGCCCTCATGAAAGGACTATGAACCTTAAAGAAAGAGAAAAAGGAGAAGGTGCACTGCTTCACCCAAAGATTTGTAGCGTACCTCAAGAATTTTTCTAAAGCTGACAGACCTTCGGATAAAGTCCTGATTGAATATTATACCTCAGCTTTAGGACCCGAGTTGGCCATGTTCGCCAAAATGAAGGCCAAGCCCACTTTAGCAGAGACCTATGAGGAGGCAGAGAAAGTAGAGGCTGAAAGGGAAAGTATCGAAGATTATCCCGAATGATCAGGAGAGAAAAATGTGGGAAGGAAAGCCTTGTTGTTTACTAAGCCTAAGGAAGAGAAATCATCAGATTTTGAAGGAATGGCGAAAATGATGCAGAAGATTTCTAACAGAATCATAGACTTGGAAAAGGAAAAGGAGGTCCAAAAATTCTATAAGCCCTATTACAAGAAATGGGAGGATAACAATCAATCCCAACCCCCTCCGCACAATTAAGCATCTATGAATTTAACAGAGGTAGGAATGGACAATTTTTGCACTTTCCACCAACAACCTCACTCTGAAAAGAATTGTCCTCAATGGATAAAATCAATGACGTTGGTGATGAATCAACTGTTGGATTCTAAATTAACAGAGGATGGAGATGAAGAAAGAAAAGACAGTGATACATCAATGAAAGAACAAGAGGATGAGACCATGGTTCTGTGGAACTCTGTTTCGTTATTTGATGCCGAGGAAGAAAGGAATTGGGGATACGAGGACGTCATGGAAATGAATGTAACAACAATAAGCCAAGGGTTGGCTAAAGAAAACAGTCTCATGCTCCCAAAGATTAAAAGGCTTCAGAAAAACGTTAATAAATTTCAAAATAATCCCTCAGCTGATAAAATTCCCGAATTCACCATCACCAGTCAAGATCCTAGACAGAATGATATGTTTGCCAAGCCCAATGAAGAAAAAATGAATGTTAATAAACCGCATCCCACCGAACCTTAGATGGATTATGACATTGTGGAAGATATAAAGAAGGTAAGGGCGAATATCTCATTATTTGAAATGTGTAAGGTAACACAACAGAAAGAAAAACTATTGAAAGCGCTTGAAGCATCGGAGGAGAGACTTCCTACCGACAATCAACCCAAGGAGGAGAAAATCGGAGAAGCATGCGTAGGAGTTAAGTCTAAAAGCAAGAATCCACCGTTTCTCCTCACTTTTGAAATTTTTAACCACAATGTACATAATTGCTTGGTAGACTCAAGGGCATCGGTTAACGTTATGCTGCTGTCAATCTACAAAAAGATAAATGGGCAGCCTAAACCATCCACTTGGAGGGTTGTTCAGTTGGATAGAATGAATGTGAAGGTAATTGGTGAGATGGAGGATGTTCTAATCCTCTTATCTTCGAATGATAAGGTGTGTCAAGTTATTGATATCGTGGTGGCTGACATACCAAAAGCTTATGGGCTTGTTCTGAGCAGAGACTAGTTGACAAAGCTAAATGGATATTTTTCCTCGGACTGGTCACATCTGTGACTGCCATATAAAGGGATCCCGAATCAAATCAAAATTTTGAGGGAGCCCCATATGAAATACAACGTTACTCAGTTTGAATAAAAAAACGAACCAGTGGATTCTGTGTTGGGAAAATATTTTATTGAGTTAGAACCAGGAAATTACCAAGCAGAAGAAGCCAGCGATACATCAGACGCTCAGCCTGATCTCCTTCAGTTTTCACAGGCTGATGAAATCGACTGTAAAATAGTAAACTTAGCAGTAGAAGTAGATTCCCATACAATAGTTAGTGATTTCTAGACACTTTTTTTTATGGTTCTAAAAAGTTAGAAGGGTCAGGGGCCGGCTGTGTCCTAATTGACCCCAAGAAGAACAAACATTTTCTTTCATGTAGGTTAGAGTTTGAATGTACAAATAACACAGCGGAATATGAAGCTTTGGTTCGAGGTTTAAAGAAAGAAATTGAATTAAAGGTGAATAATCTGAAAGTTTTTGGAGATTCTGAAATAATTGTAAAACAAATCCGGATTCAAATACATTGTATTTCTCCTCACTTAAAAGCTTATCAAAATGAGGTATGGGATTTACTCAAATTTTTTAACACATTTAATATTATATCAATTCCAAGACTTAAGAATGCAGCAGCTGACTTGTTGGCCACATCAGCTGTTAGGATTGTGCCTACTAATAATCGGTGCTCCGTTGAATTGCTTTTCAGGCCCTCGATTCCAGATATGATTACCAACCTACGAGTGTTCGACGATGATCAGCAGATTATAGAATGCTTAACGAATGGCGAGGTATTTAAAGGGGCGATCATCGATGATGAAGAACATCAGGCCGAGCTCAAATTTGATAATTTCATCCCTAAAGGAGTCAGAACCTTAGAACAGATGTTTGATTTAAATGAAAAATTTAGAAGACCAGCAAACGTGAAGACTCATAGCTCATCTCTACAGTTCGAATTGATAAATTTAGGGACTGAGACAAAGCCCAAATATGTGAATCTTGGAAAATGTTGTTCACCAGCAGAAAGAGATAAGTTCATCAGTATTTTTAATCAATATAAAGATGTTTTCGCCTAGACGTACGAAGATCTGAAGACATATGACACCAGTATCATCCAGCATGTTATCCCCATCAAATATGGAGTCAAACCTTATCAGCAACCTTTAAGGAAAATGCACCCAAAATTGGAGCCTCTAATCTAGAGTGAAGTTAAGAAATTATTGGATGCTAGAATCATTTTTAAGGTCAGACACTCTGAATGGGTCTCAAATCTGGTACTAGTGAGAAAAAAATCTGGAGAAATCAGGCTATGTGTGGATTTCAAAAATTTAAACCGCGCTTCGGATAAAGACAATTATCCTGTTCCACCCATGGAGCAACTGCTACAAATGGTCTCAGGTTCTGAACTATTTTCTTTATTAGATGGATTCTCAGGCTACAATCAAGTATTAGTAGCCGAAGAAGACATATTGAAGACAACATTCAGGACCAGATGGGGAACTTTCACTTACCGAAGAATTCCCTTTGGGCTTATAAACGCTGGAGCTACATTCCAAAGGGCTATGGACATAGCTTTCCATGGTTTGATTGGCCATAGTGCTGTAGTGTACCTTGATGACATCACGATATTCTCAAAGAGGAGAGAAGAGCACACATTTCATCTGAAGCAGATTTTTGAACGCTGCCGAAAATATGGTATCTCACTCAACCCCAAGAAGTGCGTGTTCGTTGTTACGGAGGGTAAGTTGCTGGGTCACGTAGTTTCAAAGAAGGGAATCTCCATAGACCTAGAAAGGATCAAAGCCATTGAACAGATTCCCCTACCCCATAATAAGAAGGGCATGCAATCGTTTATGGGGACGATAAACTTTGTGTGAAGGTTTGTACCAGATTTTTCCCAAATTGTTAAATCTTTGCAGCAAATGGTAAAGCAAAGTGTACAATTCAAGTGGACTGAGGTTGAGAAGAACACATTCAACAAGATTAAAACAGTTGTCGCACATGCACCCTCCCTAAAAGGCCCAGATTTTGATAAAGATTTTATTCTGTACACTTTCGCATCTGATGATTCACTAGCAGCTATGCTTACTCAGAAGGAAGATGGGGGGAATGAATCCCCCATATCTTTTATGAGCACTGTTCTACAAGGAGCCAAATTAAATTACCCGGCTATTGATAAAAATGCTTACGCAGTGTTTAAAGCAATGAAACAATTCAGGCCCTACATACTAAAAAACCGAACCGAGGTAATTGTCCCATACCCAGCTATGAGGTCTCTTTTTGTACAGGAGTTAGGAGAAAGAAGGGGTAATTGGGTAACAGCTCTTCAGGAGTATGACCTCAAGTTCAAGACCGCTTCTATAGTTAAAGGGAAAGGGTTGTGCAAACTAATGACTGAAAATAGAAACAATGAAGAACATGCCTAGGAAGACGAGGCTGAATTACATTTGATGGATGTATGTCCTCTGTTCACAGCCCCTGAATCTTGGTATCGAAATCTGGTGCATTACCTTCAGACAGGATCGTTGCCAAAACATTGGAATTCTAAGCAAAGAAGAGTGATGCGTCTTAAATCAACCTCATATCAAATTATTGAAGGAATATTATTCAGAAAAAATTACGAAGGAGTTCTTCTTAGATGCTTAGAAAAAGAAGATGCGAAGAAGGTAATGACAGATTTGCATGACGGGCCTGCTGGGGGACATTTTTCAGGAGATACTATAGCTCACAAAATTCTCAGAGCCGGATACTATTGGCCCATGCTATTCAAAGATACACATGCTCATGTCAAGAATTGCGACACTTGTCAAAGGTGTAGAGGAAGACAAGCTAAAGCAGTAGGGCCATTGAAGCCTATGATAATAACAGAGCCCTTTGAACAATGGGGGTTAGATATCATTGGGGAGATAAAGCTGAATTCTTCCTTGCAACAAAGTATATCTTGACAGCAACTGACTACTTCACTTGCTGGGTCGAAGCCATCCCATTGCGCAAAATAAATGAGACTGCGGTCATAGACTTCTTGCAAGACCATATTATGACCAGGTTTGGAGTTCCAGTTTTTTTGGTTTTTGATAATGCTACTTACTTTTCCTCAATAAAATTAATTGTTTTTGCTCATGAGAAATGGATTAAGTTGCATTACTCTGCTAAATATTATCCACGGGGAAATGTCTTAGCCGAATCTACCAACAAGAGCCTAATTAGGATATTAAAAAAGACGGTGATAGAAAATCAGAGGAGTTGGCACTCAGCTTTACCAAACGCCCTTTGGGCTGATAGAGTCACCCCCAAGTCTTCGATAGGAATGTCTCTGTATACCCTTGTGTATGGTAAAGAGGCCATTCTACCCCCCAATATCATGTTACGCTCTTCCATAATAGCTCAAGAATCTAGAGGATCGGATAATGAAGTCTTGCAAATGAGGATATATAATCTCATGAAGGCAGAAGAGTCTCGATCTAAAGCCAGAGAGCGCTTTAAACAACAACAAGAGGTAATAAAGAGATGGTTTGATAAACACAAGGCTGGAACAAAAGATTTTGAGGTGGGAGATTTGGTTCTCAAGTGGGACCACCCCCATGATGAGAAAGGAAAACACACGAAATTCCAATAATTATGGGTAGGTCCTTTCCAGATTGCAGCAAAGCTTGGCCCTTCAACTTATAAGTTGCAAGATTTACAAGGGTGGGAAGAGAACTTACCAGTAAATGGCTTAGTTCTCAAACCTTATTTTTCCTGAGTTTTGTTTGTGTTCTTCTATCTTGTATATAAATAATCTGTCCTGGCCGTTTCTCTTTTGAGTTGTGTGGTTCAGTTTTGGTTTTAGTTTAAATTCTACTAATTTCAATAAAGGAAGCAAACCCGTGGTTGCATGGAGAACATCAGAATTTTGGAATGACTAAAGTCCTTGGGTATAAGACTGTGTATTGTTGTTTATCTAAAAGAACTTCTTCCATTTTAGCAGTTTTCTCGAATATCTATGTACGCATTGAAGTCCTGCTTAACCCTTGTGAAATAAATCAGGATCAAAGGGTCTGGAATACTATTTTGAGGCTCCATCCATGTCATGTTTAAAATGTCCTAGGGAGTGAGAGCATAGGGCCCATAAAAGAGGCAAGGTAAACAGTATATTATATACAAATGACCCCATGCCAAGAAATGAATGCCAAAAGCCAGATAAGAGTCGAAAACTTCTATGAAAGAATTACATATAAAAACAAATGCTGAACCATATAAGTACTAAATCGCCGAAAGTTCCTCTCCATCCGTGAGCTTAAATGTGAATACACCTCTCACACAAAAGGACACTTGGGATAGAGGAGCTTGAATCAAAATTCAGAAAGAAAGGCATGCAGGAGGACTCATATGAAAAGGACAAAAGTCCAAAAGCACAAAAAGTGCTAAAATGACATGGGAATGAGGAACAAATGAATATTTATATTTACCATATGCTACAATCCTGTGGTGTCCAAGATGGAAACTACCTGAAGACAAAGGAAACAATGAAATTCATCTTTCGGCCTCAAAAGAGTTATCTTGACTTGAAAATCCTAGTTTCCACTCTCCCAAATCGGACTATCATCAATGATTAAAGGTACATACATTTTCCATTTGAGAAATCCAGATAGCAGGAAGAATTCAATAGGTTCATTTGTTGTTTAACAGTCTGTCACCCAAGGAATAATCACCCAGAGAGCTAAGTTCACCATGTAGTCGCCAATTGTTGTAGCTGCAACTGTTTTCCCCAAAATTTTCAAATTTTGGACCCCCTCATGATTTTAATGCTGCCTTGAATTGTTTGGATTTGTGAACTCCTTTGGTCATGTTTTAATTTCAGACTATTTTAAGGATTACTCTCTTCCTATTTTCAAAAATTGCTTATGTTTGAAATTGCTGTGGGTCGTGGATTTTAGAGCTTGTTTTTGTTACCCTTCAAGTTGTGATTTCCTCTTGGGAACCTATTTCCTGTGCTAACCATCGTTTCGGAAGTCATTTGAACAACTTATTGGCACCATGTTTCCTTAGGTAGCCTCCATTGTGGAAATCCAATGATGATATTAACCTCTCTGTTGTCGCGTCATTTTGTTGGCTTGTTCACATTATCGGAGTTTGTAGTCTGTTTACCTTCCACAATTGCGGCTCCCAAACAAACTAAGTATCTGGCATACAACCGCTCCGCCCACCGATGCTTTGTCGGGCCTTCATCATTTTATGTTGGATCAGAGGCCTTAGTCTTTTCTCCTCCGCCCTTACGGGTGTGTAGTGCACTAAGTGTCCGATGTCGATGTTCTTCTGCTCATCGATTTGGACTTTTTCACTTAGAGTTTGAGTCTAGCTTTTCCGACTCCGATAAGTTTAATAGTCTCACGGAACTCGTTGCCTGTTGAGGATCCACTAATATGGATGTGAGTGAGACTACCCACCTGATGTTTTTAGTATTATAAGCCACCGACAAGTGTTGCTCTACCCGTCGCTTTTGTAAGTTTTGAACCCCTGCATGGGTAATAGTGGTTCTAGTGCTTGTTAAGGTTTTCATGACAGTATAGGGCCTTTTTGATTATCAGTCGTTTTGTGGATGCAGTTTGGTTTTATTGAAAAATGTGGTCCCGATTAATGATACATGTCATTTAATTACAGGTGGACTCAAGAGACTGTTCAGACAAGTGGCAGAAGGGAGCTGGGTAGTGTTGGCAAAGGTCGAACCGAAACTGGTAGGATCCCAAGGAGAGCAAGAAAAAGAGTAGGCAGAATCAATCGTGACAAAATCCCAAACCTGGAAATATCTGTCAATTACTAAGCAGATCATGAGTACGCACATAAAAGATAAAATGGTAATATTAAACGTTTTGGGGAACCGAAAGGTCACATGTTTCGAGGGCAGCCCAAGCGGTTAGCTGATTTAGTTTAAATATAGTAAAGTTAGAACTTACAGGGGCTTTTTTCCCCGAGACAAACTTGTGAACTATTGTTTGTAAGAGGAACTATTTCGTTTTACAATGAGGAATTGCAAATTTTTCCTGTTGGAGAAGGTTCTATGTGGAATGTTTCAATGTGATAAAATGAACAATTTTGAAGGGGAACTATTTCATTTTTTACTGTGTTCCATTAACTGTGAGAGCGTTCTAACCTTCTGAACCTATGTTCTTGCCTGAATGTTCTCTAGTATATTCTGGGACGTTTTCCACTATGAGTAATGGGATTTTTAACTGTTGATGAGCTATCTTGTCATGCATACTTTTATTCATGTTTATATGTTTTGGTTATAAGAACAACTATATGTGATTTACCATAACACGTGGCCAGTATTGCATTACTCATGAATTAATATCTAGCTCTCTAGAGATAGCCTAGTTGGTACTTATTTTCTTGCTTTGTGTGTGATTTAGGTGCTTGCGAGTTTTAAGACGAAAGATAAGAACCTGCGCATCACTTTGTGAATACTCTTGGCATTCTTTATCAAATATGCATGTTAGGTAGGCACTTGCATATCATATTTTAAGTCAAAAATACAAAAATATACACGGTGGATCGGGCCGCAACCGGTAAAACCTTTTAGTTTTGTTACTTGACCTACGGTAGCCGGACCGCAAACTGGACGGTTTCCCTACACCAAATAGTCATGGGCTAGTTGGGAACGTTGACTGGGGAGAATCCCTTGCTGTTGTTTCCTGCGAATTTCTAGGCCTCAACACATGGATGTAGGTACAAAAGGAGCATGGCAAAAAGTGAGCATGGGAAAGCTAGAGGATGAAGAAATCGATGGTGATGGTGTAGTCACCATGAAGACACATGAAAATGGAGAAATTTACATGTAAATGGGAACATGGCTATAAGACTTGGAAAGCCATGCATACCCCTAGTAACTCATTGGTAAATTCGGGAGATAGACCTAGGTTGTAGGGGGTGTATGTGTGATTCCTCGGTAAAACTTTAAGGGGGGTTGGTGATTACTCCAAGTCAAGTTTAAAGGGGGGGATTGTTAGGGTTAATCTTGACTGGGGAATGAGTCAAAGGTGGTTCAGGTCTAACCTATGTTTTTGGGTCCATGGTATTTTTCCCTAGTATTGGTGGCTAATAGTAATTGGTGTCCCATGGTATTGTCTCATGGTATTGCATGTAAGAAATTATTCATAAGGCTTGAGGAGGCTCCATTGTAAAGTGGCCTGGAGGTGAGTGGTGGCTAGCTCACTTGGCTAGTTTAGGTCAAGGGATATAATATATCTATTATGGTGGTTTTTCCTAGTTTTGGGTTTTCCATGTAAACATTGTGTATCTATCTTAAGAGGACTTGAGAAAAAGAATAAAGCCTCTTTCATTTTCATGAATATTTAAATAATAATGTGCATTCACAATACAAAATTATTATTATTTTTTTCTACACCAGCCATTCTTACTAATGTGAATTTCTTGGACTCCTCTCTGTGATTTATCCTCACAACTATACTCATGCGAATATATTCAATTCAATTCATGGAATTTTTAAACAAAAATATCCTTGGTGGAGTATCTCATGGCTATCCTTCTCTCTCACGGTCTATCCAATCAATACAAACCACATAACTACAAATCTCTTCAATTGTGGGATGGGATTCGTGCAAATTTGAAGCTTTATTCCTTTGGACCCTCAACATGAAAAGTAATATAAAAAACCCAAAAATATATGGTTTCCTATATCCTAAAACCACTTTGGATAATTTCCCCAAAACTAGAAACCCCCACCAAATTAGCGGTTTTCCCTAAAAATAGGGAAGTCCACAAAAAGTGGAAGTTGGCTAAACAAAAGTTGAACTCCCTCCCACATTTGAAATTTACTTACAATAAAGGAAAGGAACCACTGTGGTTTAGGTATTCCCAAAAACCCTAAACCACACTCATATATTTTCCATTTTCCCCTCATTTTCCACAATAGGAATCATTTTTCACTAACCATCTCCTCCATCCATAAAAAATCCAACCTTTCCAAGCTACCCTCTAGAAGTTTCTTTGTGTGAATGTAGAACAACTCTTCTTCGATGACCCACAGTAGGGAATGTGGAAGCAAATTCTCACCCAAAGGGGGAGGTGAAGTGAATTGAAACTTTCATAAAGCACATGTAACTACGCCCAAGGAGAAGGTTATAATCAAGCTGAGCATTGACCACTTTGGTGTCTATTAGGACAGTCTTACCGACCGAATCGACGGGTGTTTTTAGGAGAGGTCCTTGAGGTTAGGAAGAATGACCATCATAGGATCACAAGGAAATAGAAAATGGATCTAAATTACGTGATATGAGCTTATACCAAGCAAAGGTGGACATTAAACATGTGGATGCCCCCTCATCGATGATGCAATGATGGCTAACTAAGTTTTAGAGAGTGACAGGAATTTGGAAAGCAACGAGGATGACATCCGTGGCTTAGACTGATAGAGATAAAAATTCATCAAACATGCATTGATGGGGTCAATGGAGCCTAATGTAGATAGAAAGGATTCATGCTGTATAGGAAAGTTCTTGAGGACTTCTAAGGTAGACATGGCAGCGAAGGACTGGGACAAGTAATCTACAATGATATAATTGGGTGTGGCATAGGAATTAGCATTAGTCATGAACCTACGTAAAGGAAATTTCGGAGCTTTAGGGTTCTCATCTGCGGGGGGTTGAGGTAATTTCAAGGCATGGTCAATAGGGGGGAATTCAATGGTCTTGTTAGTGGAAGAAGCCTCGAGGGTTATACTGCATCGATTTCACCAGGTTTGGAGGTTGACATCAGAAGACAACACCAAAAGGTGTTGGAGCCTCGAACCAGGGACCTCAATCAAGGAAGCTGCATAATTATTTTTAGGATGGGTTGTCACTACCCCTTGAGTGGGAAAGGGGTTCTATAGCACCATGGAAGATGAGGTAGGTTAAGATGAGTTAGGATCCGCCTACGGGGGAGACTTATTAGCATGGAAGTTAAACTCATTTGAAAGTTGGCATGCTCTATTTAAGTGTGGACAATGATGTGTCTAGTGTCCGTAGACATTAAAGAAAGAAAACAGGTGGTTAGTCCTTAACTATGGGTTCTTTCCTTGTCTTGGTGGTTGATTAGGGTCTTGGTTGGAAATATTGGCCTTGTTGTTGCTTGGGGGCTTAGGAGATGGTACACCCACTCCCTAGAATTGATTGTTTCCATGGTTCCTACCTTGTCTACAATTAGGTTTCCCGTGTTAGCTATTGGGGTCTGGTGTAATTTGGGTCGGGTTCTATTGGACATAAACTTTCCCTTGTCAAAAAAGAGGAGCCTAAGGTGGTTTCAATGATGTTGTAGGTGGTGAAGGGTTTGAGAAAGGATAGTCAGGGTTAGTTGTTGGATTTGGTGTGTATCCTCAAGGAGGGTTCCCGTAGGTGGGTGTTGGATAAGATGGGACATGGACCAAAGGATTTGGGGCCAAAGGAACATAGGAGGGTGTCACTCTAGAATGGGAGGTTGCTCGAGAGATATCAGAGTCGTAACCTGGGATGGGAAAGGACCCCATCTAAGGTGGTATGACACTAGAGGGATTACTATATGGGGGAGTCTCCATGGGAGGGATATGTGCATAAGGTTTAACTACTAATGTGATAGAACCAATGACAACACATAATACATGGGATTTCCTCGGTGGTTCCTTTCGAAAGGAGTCACCACGAGGGGAATCAAACAAGATGGTGTACAGGTAACTTGACTAGGCATAAATCAAGTCAAACTACATCTATTTTTTGCACCATTTTGTGTTCCTTTCATGGTTATTAGGACCTTTTCTCAGGATCACTAACCTTTTGTTGCACCACCTTCTAGGCCTGCCTTGATAACATGCCACCATGTAAGTCACCTTATATGTGTACTTGTATGCCACGTTCATATTCCATATGCACATTTACACTCAAATATATTTCTTTGATGTGCATAATACATGTTTTTGTGGCATAGTTCCTCCTCTTTGGAGATGTCTTCCTATGTAGGTGAGACCCCTAAAATGGCATGTAGGACATCCTTTGCCATACTATAGTTTATGCATTTTCTTGGTTCGTTCCTTTGCACCAATAAGACCCCCCTTTGTCCGAGTAGGTGGCCCCACCCAACCACCCATGCATTTGAACTTGATCGGTAGTAGAGCCTTGCTCTACATTGGTGATTGTTTCTTTATAACCCCTTGGATTAGCATCCACGCCATTCAATTCCCCTTAGTATTGGGACTCCATAAAGACCACTATACGATATATGTTTACCCCTTTTTTTCGGGATGGATGGATTATTTATGAAAAATGAATATTCTAGTCCCTTTTTCATACAAGAGTTATCCATTGCACACTTTTATGATTTTTGGGGATTTGGGAACTAACTTTATGAAAAACACCACTCATGGAGTCTTCTTTATGTTTCCAGACTCTCTAAAAATGAAAACACCGGTCAGCATTGACTGTCTGGTGCTCGCCAAAAAGTACACGAGACAATACCACACTAAGCACCATTCTATCCATTTTTTGAGTTCCTTAAGCCATGAAGAAGGCCAAACTGGTGCTTCACAACACCCCTACATATCACATATAGTCCTTTGTGTCGGAACTCTTCCCTATCAGCTTTGTTCAGAGTATTCTGTTATGAGTCAATGCTTCCATGTTCTTGTATCCCTTAGGAACAAGGCATTAACTTGGGAAGTACTTCAAAATCACAATAAACATTGTACTAGCCATTGTATTATGTCCAAGCAGGAAATGGAAAATTCATCATCTTTTAAAATAAATTCAAATATTTGCTAGGAATGTTTGAGAAGAAATGGATGAGTTAATAAGTTACAAGTGTGGTTGGAAATGATTGATTATAAAAGAGTGTATGAAGAATTGGGTGTAAATAAAGTTGTTAATTTGTTTTAGAGCACTTCCCTTAATGGATGTTTGGAAAGAGACTCAAATATATTCAAATACAAGGTAGTGCCATCCTTCCAATGTGCATATCAAATTAGATATGTTTAAAATATTTAGAGTACACATAACTTTGAGGCATTCGATATCATTGAATTTTCCCTTTTTTTCTTTGATATTATGTCAAAACACTTCGTAAAATGTTCTTATGATATTATTGTTGTTGTCTAATACTTATAGGAGTGAAATTATTGCAATAATCTATCTTGTACATAATCCAAAAATAGCCAAGTATACACTAATTATTCCAAGATTAGAGGATTCAACCTAGAGAAAATCTTAGCATGGGAAAATTGTGTAAGTATGAGTGTCTATTTATAGTGGCAACTTTGGCATGCATTAAAACAAAAATATGTGATGTGTCATGCACTTGCACCTTCTTGTGTAGTTGCAATTTTAAGATCTAGGCATGCATTGATGGTTACATCAGCATACAAATTAGTTTGGAGTATATTCCCTAACACAATTCCAAAATTATCCCAATGAAATTACTTGACACTTGATGTCATGACATTTCCACATGTCTTTGCAGGTTAACTTGATAATAAACTAGTAATTTTGTGGTTGTTGCAGGTTAACTTGACAGTAAACTAGTGATTTTGTAGTAGTGAGGATTTTCAACCGATCACTTCATTTTTATAAGAGGCTCCAATTTTTCATTCTCCTCTCCATGCTTATTTGTGAGAATAAATATGCATTGTGATTCTTCCATTGTTTATCAAAACTTCATATAATTTACAGGAAAATACATATGTTGCAAAAACATAGAGATCAATGGATATGCATACACTATTAGTATTTAATAATTAAAATTGAAGAATAACTAGCATGTTCTATGCTTTAAAAACATGAGAATAAATATAGGTACAACATAATGTAAGTCAGTGACAAAATAAATGTTATAATTAAATAAATGAATTTGAAATTTTGGTTTTAAACTTTATCAATAATTTTACGGAAATTCAACATAGAGATTAATGGATTTCAACATTTTATAAATCCGGTATAGAAATGGATGGATATGGATATGCCGAGGTAAATCTATGCAACGTATTAAAATAAGCTGTTCTTTATGTTTGTGATCAGATTTTATGGTTGGATATATGGGTTTGAATTAAGAATTTGCACTGTTATTCTAAAAGAACTATAACATAACCTACAGAATAAAACATTTATGGACGATAATTGTTTTGGTTTAATGGACACTGAAACAAGGAATTTTCATCAATCCGTTTGAGCTCATCATAATCTTCCAATAAATCATTTCAAAACATTAGCCTCAAACTCATAAGTCTAAACAAGAACTAATATTTGATAATTTCAAAGCGATCTCGTTTGAATCATATTTAATGGTATTAATTTACCATTTGGTGATTCAGTTTTAGTTTGGAGGTTGTGAACCCATTGCTGGTATGTGTTGCATGCTCCAATGATCTAGGATGATCTCAAAGTTAGATCAAAATAAAAGTCTTCAATACATGAATAAACTCTTAGAGACGCATAGAGCTCTTCAAGAGATTTACGACAATGTTCGTTTCACGTGGAATGACATCCATTTGTAAAAGATATGGGCTTTTGAAATCTTGACCAAAAAGGTAAAATTGATGGTTTAAAATGCAAAAAATGGGCCACATGGCATACCCATAGGGTGCGACGTGGCATGGATTGGTAAACATCTAGATCCACCTGGAAACACGATAGGGTGCCACGTGGACAATTTTGATGACATGGCATCTTAATGGGAGGCCACATTGAGGTGACATAGCAGATATGGCTGACAAGTGGTCCAATCAGGGAATTCCACGTGGAAACCCTATTGACAGTTTGTTGCAATGTTCTCCAAAATTGGAGTCGAGGAGGATCAAACACCTGACCTCCTATCCTCCCAAGTCTCCATGAAATCCATCTATCCATTAATATCTCTAGTAGTGGTTCTTAATATGATAGGGTTCCAACTTCTATTTGAACTTTCAATGATTGATGGTTTGAAAAATAGACGGGTCAAGGGATAATCCCTTGACCCATGTGTAATATTTATATTCCAACATCGAGGCATATGAGTCATATGACACCGAACCAACAAACCATTGTGTTATTCCAACCAACAACCCGCCGTATTATTCCAATGTGTAACCATATTCCAAGTCATAACTCTACTAGTGTGAACATATTGTATGTTATCTTGTTAAAAGAAGAGAATAAAGAGGCCCATGGGTTTGACCCCGGGGCCTTCGCTTCCCTAAGAAAAAGTGTTACCATTGGGATATGACCGTGTGCCTTGATGGGATATGGGATACTATATTTTAAAGTTTTTAACGGAATTTGGATCCAAAAAGAGGGCACGTGGCTCCCCCATGCATGCCCAAAAACCTTATTTAAACCCCTTTCAGAGCCACAAAAAAATACACACATAGCACATTGCAGGAATAGTTCCTGATGCAAGGATATGGCATGAATCCCAAGAAAAGTATAGACTCTGAGGTGGATTCCATATGGATCTGTACAACGTATGAAAGGTGTTTCTCGATTTGAGTGCCAAAGGAGGAATCATCTAAACATGGTCGAGTTTATACTCATTTTTCTCGAAAATTAGAGAGGATTGCAGTGGTGCTATATGTTTTTTCTGTTGACTGACAGAAAATAGAGGTGGTTCCATAAACTCATGTATGTAATATTTTGAAGACTTAATAAGATCTACCTTCTCATTTGAAGTGGCCCGAAGATGTAGCCAAAGAGGGGTGACCTCTGTTATCGTCTGTTGTCTATCAATTTCATGGTTTTCATACTGTTTATTAATTATGTGTATGTTTTTAAGCATTTAAAATTAATATTTGAAATCCTTTTTATGAGTTTTTAACATGTAAACTTCACATGCAATTTATATGGTTAAAAATATCCTAAAATTTCAGATCAAGTTTGGTATCATAGCAACTTAACCATTGCATAGTGAGTTTGTGAATGTTAACAAGATCTAGGTTGCAACATGGTGAAGGAGAACTTCGAGGATTTGACCCAAAAATTGGTTCAAGAAGAGGAAGAATGGTTTCACCAAAAGGAGAAGAATAAAATTCTTCAATCCCATATGAAGGGTAATATCTTAAAGCTTTCATGAGGATGCAAACAATGATGGAGGAGCTTTACCAATATCAAAAGAAAGGTGAACAAGGTGGACCATCTCATGTTGTAGGTAAAAAAATAAGGAGGTGGTGAGGACCCTCCTAAAACTCCACCATCTTC
Organism: Pseudotsuga menziesii; assembly: GCA_001517045.1. Taxonomy (NCBI): domain Eukaryota; kingdom Viridiplantae; phylum Streptophyta; class Pinopsida; order Pinales; family Pinaceae; genus Pseudotsuga; species Pseudotsuga menziesii. The sequence continues at coordinate 444,233 of LPNX010723058.1, read as the reverse complement.
AGTGTCTTATCTTGATGTCTCATTACATTCTCCATTTGAAAAGAAAAAGAAACTTGATGAAAAAATTGTCTTTAATGTGCCCTCAATTGAAGCTTGATATTAAGTTTGAATTACCTATTTACAATGGAGAACTTAATTCTAAGAAATTAGACAATTGGATCCGTAAAATAGAATTTTATTGTAGGATTCAAAAATTTACTGAAGACAACATCAAAATTTAGTCGGATTCTCTCTGACTTGGAGGGACTGCTCTCATATGGTGGGAGAGCATATCTCAAGAGGATCTTGCCACAAAAGGTAAAATCATATCCTCTTAGTATGACTTCACTTCAACATTAAAAAAGTAGTTTTATCCATTGGGGTATATGAAACAAGATATGATGGACTAGCAGAACTTGAGGCAAGGTAATGGACAAAGTGTGTAAGAATACGCACAAGAATTTAGAAAAGAGCTTTGGTACTTGGTATACTTCTCTACACTCAAGAAAATATGTTCAAGTATATAGGAGGATTACATATTTATTTACTTCATATGATACTAATGTTTAATCCGACTACCTTGATGAGGTATGCGTTCAAGTGACTCATACAGAGTCCAAGGGGAAGAATACAAAAGAATTTTTTTCCAAGAAACCTTTCAAACTAGATGGAAACAAGTTCAAAAGTAAAGGGAAAGGAAAACACAAAACTACTATGAATAAATAAGGATAAAACCTACATGTACTCATTGTCAAAAAAAAGTTCATGATGCATCCAAATGTTGGAAACTTTACCCGAAACTCAAGCCTGATAAGTTTCAGAATAAGGAAGAAAAGAAGACTATAGCGACAGTAATCCAACAAGATTTGGGATCTGATTCTGGGGATGCAACTAAGGTGGTTTCTACAAGAATTCAAGCTAAAAATCCTTTATTATGTTTCAAAGAATGAACCTGTTGTTGATGAAAGAAAGAGTAGTGAGATATTTTATATTAGAGTAATATATAAACATACAAAAATTGATACTCTTTTTTATAGTGGATCACAAGAAAATCCCATTATAGAAAAAATAGTTAATAAACTACATTTGTAAACTAAGTTACACCCAAATCCATATCCACTTGGATGGGTATGTGATAGTGCACATTTGTAAGTTACAAAATAGTGTAGACTTAGATTTTCCATTACTTATGGATTTTTTGATGAAGTAGATATAGATGTGGTCTCGTTGGATATATGTTGTATTGTTGGGTAGTGTGTATCGTTATGATAGGAAGGCTATATTTTACGGGGAAGATAACATGTATCATCTCACTAAAGATGGTATTGAATACAAGGTTCATGCACATCGCATGAAAACTAATATTTCTTTAGTTTTTTGCAAATCAAATGAAGATGTTGGTAAATGCTAGTAAGAAATGTGTCCTTATGATAGTTAAAGCAAAATATGTTAAAGAAACCGAATCTTTTAAGGGATGTGATCCAAAAATTAAAAAGGACTTGATTAAAGTAGTATCTTATTATAATATTTTGTTTCAAGAACCTAAAGGGTTACCTCCTAAAATATAAATTCAACATGAAATTCATTTACAACAAAATATACCTCTTCCTAATATTGGTATGTATAGGTCTTACATAATTGAGAATGCATAGATAAAGACACATGTTCAGGAATTTCTTGAGAGAGGGGACATTCGGCCAAGTTCCTCTCCGTGTGGCTCACCAATTGTTTTGGTGCCTAAAAAGGATGGGACATGGCATATGTGTGTTGATTGCAGGGAACTGAATATAATCACAATTAAGAACATGTATCCTCTTCCTCGAATTGATAATCTATTGGATCAACTTAAGAATGCAATATGTTTTGTGTATGTTTTACTAAGTTAGAATTACGAAGTGGCTATCATCAAATTCGTATTCATGACAATGATATTTGGAAGAATACTTTCAAAACTAAAAAGGGATTATATGAATGGATGGTAATGTTCTTTGGGCTTTGTAATGCACCTGCAACATTTATAAGGGTGATGAATGATGTGTTTAGTCCCTTCACTGATGACTTTGTCATAGTCTACCTAGATGATATTTTTATTTTTTAGTAATACCTGGGAAGAACATGTCAAGCATGTAAAGCATGTATTGGATGTAATTATAAGGAAGAAATTGTACTTAAATATGTCCGAATGCAAGTTTGGAAAGACATATTTAGTTTATTTAGGTTATATTGCAAGGGGCGGTGAACTAAATATTGATCTCTCTAAAATGGAGGTCACTGTATATTGGCCTAAGCCAAATAATGTAACTGATGTAAGAAGCTTCTAGGGAGCATCCCAATAATGGAGGAAGTTCATCGTGAACTTCTCCTTTATAGATTCTCCATTACATGCTTTGAAAAGCATGAACAAAGTATTTCAGTGGGAAGGCCAGGAACAAAAATCCTTCAACACACTGAAAGAAAAGATCAATACAGCTCCTGTACTTGCACTGTCGGATCTACAACAACCATTTGAGATAGAAATTGATGCTAATGGTTATGCTATGGGGGTAATATTAATGCAACATAAAAATCCAATATGCCATCATTCTGAAACCTTCTCTAAAACAATAATAAACTATCCTACCCATGACAAATAGTTGTATGCATTAGTAAAAAGTGTAAAGAAGTGGAAACATTACCTAATGGGTAAAGAAACAATCATATGTACTGATCATCAACCACTACAATATATGCAATAAAAAACTAAGCTATAACAATCAATGCATTTCAGGTGGATGGGTCCTCTTCAACAATTTCATTTGGATATGAAGTACAAGAAATCAATTCAAAACAAAGTTGCATATACGTTATCTAGGCCTCTAATAAATGCTTCTATTTTCATTCAACAAAGTCCTTTGGTACATTTAAGTTATGTTGAACAATATACTAATGATGAAGATTTTAAAGAAGTATATGAATCAGTAAGGCATGCCTATTGGAATGAAGAATTGAATTATCATATACATGACAAGTTGTTGTATCATATTGGAAAAATATGTATTCCACAAAGTGAAAGAGTGCATGTGATAATAGAGCTCATACTTCTCTCCTTTCAAGACATGTTGGAGCAAGAAACAATGTAGCAGAGTTACAAAAGTTTTGTTATTGGCCTTGGATGAATGATATTGTGTCCAAATATGTAAAAGGATGTGTTATGTGTGCAAAAAGTAAGCCAAGTAACATAAATTTAGGCTTATACACTCCACTTCTAGTTCCTTTTGATCCATGGGAAAGTGTTTCAATAGATTTTGTAGGAGGGTTACCAATGCCTAGAAAGTGACATGATTATTTATATGTTGTTGTGGATAGATTTAGTAAAATGTGCATACTAATTCCTTGTAAAAATCATATCACAACTAATATGACTGCTCATTTTTTCTTTCAAAATGCAAGTGTCAATTTTGGACTACCTACTTCTATTATATCTAATTGAGATTCCCGATTTCAATGGGAAATTTTGGTAATCTTTATGGGAACTAATGGACACTAAGATAAATAAAAGAACAATATTTCATCCACAAAACAATGGAAAAACTGAAGTGTTCAACCAAATCGTTTTTCATCTTCTCTGAGGGTATTGTGCCAAGCATCCTAAGCTTTGGGATGATCAGTTGCATTATGTTCAACATGCCTACAATAGAGCCATACACTCCTCAACACATATGTCTCCATTTGAGACATGTTTTGGGTATTTTCCAAAGTCTCCCTTAGACCTTGTTTTTGAGAAGGATTCAATGGAATATGGACAAGTTGATGCAGATAAGCTTTGAAGTTTATTCAGTATATCCAGTTGATTAATAAAACAATGTAGGAATAGTTGGAATCAAGTCATACCAAGTATAAATAAATACATGACAAACATATGGTGGATCATTATTTCCAAATTAGTGATCGAGTATGGATTCATATTAACAAAGACCGACTCCAAGGTGAAGGTAGAAAGTTGAAACCTATCAGGTATGGACCTTTTACAATTTTGGATAAAGTTGGTAATAATGCTTTCGGTTAGAATTGACTCCTTATATGAAAATGTAATCCATTGTTAATGTGGAAAATTTAAAACTATATGAGCCTCCTATGATTGTAGACAAAGATGTACAGGTTCAAGTACCTTCTATTGATGAGTTTTCTCCTAAATATATCAATGAACTTCAGGAATATGTTATAATTGACAAGAAGGTCATATCTTCACAAAGAGGTGACACAAAATTTATTTGTGGGGATGAAAGGAATGCATCCAAGCAAAGAACGATGACTAGAGGTTGGAAGAGTGAGGGAGTTGTACCCTCACCTGTTTTCTAAATGACTTCATGCTTTTGGTGGCCCAAAATATTCCTAGTGGGAAGGTTTGATCCAGGAGGATCTCAAAGTTCGATTAAAATAAAAGTATTCAAATAGTGAATAAAATCTTACAAATGCATAGGCTCATCAAGAGATTTTTGACATCGTTCATTTCGCACAAAATGGCCTCCAGATGTGAAAGACATGGGGTTTTGAAATCTCTGCAAAAAGGTAAAATTAATGGTTTAAAAGGTGAAAAGGGGCCATGTGGCACACCCACAGGGTGCCACATGGCATGTACAGGTCAGCATCTAGATCCATGTGGCAGCACCATAGGGTTCCATGTGGATAGGTTTGATGACATGGAATCCCAACAAGATTCCATGTGGAGGTGACATGGAGGATATGGTTGATAGGTGGGCCAATGAAGGACTACCACGTGGCATCCCTATTGGCATTCCATTGCACTGTTTTCCAAAATTGGTGGATTCGAGGAGGATCTAACCCTTGACCTCTTGTCTTCCCAAGTCTCCACAAAATTCGTTTATCCATTATTTCCACCTGTGGTTCTTGATATGGTAGGGTTCCAACTTCTATTTGAATTTGCAATGGTGGATGGTTTGAAAAATAGGTAGGCCGAGGGCTAAGCTCTCAACCCATGTGTAATATTTATATGCCAACACTGAGGCATATGCCAAATAACATGACACCAAACCAACAAACCACCATATTATAACAACCAACAAACCACCGTATTATGCCACCATGTAACCATATGCCAAGCCACAACTCAGCTAGTGTGAATATATTGTATGGTATCTCGTTAAAAGGGGTTAAGCGAGAGGTTCACGGGTTTGACCTTGAGACCTTCGATTCCCTAAGAGAAAATGTTACCATTGGGCTATGTCCCTGTCCCTTGATGGGATATGGGATAATATATTTTTAAGTTTTAATTGGATCTAGATACAAAAAAGGGAACTTGGATCCTCCACGTGTGCCCAAAAAACTTATTCAAACCCCTTTCAAAGCCACAAAAAACTACACACAGAGCACATTGCATGAATAGTTCCCTAGGTGGGTCTAGGGAATTAATCCCAAGAAAAGTACAGACTCCAAGGTGGATTCCAAATAGATCCATACAACGTAGACATGTTGTTTCTCGATTTTCATGCCAGTGGAGGCCTCATCCGAACTTGGTCGAGTTTATACTCATTTTTCTTGAAATTTTGAGAGGATCATAGTGCTGCTATATTTTCCTGTTGTTGAATGACATGAAATAGAGGTGATTCTAGAAAATCATGTATGTAAAATTTTGAAGAATTAATAAGATCAACCTTCTCATTGGAAGAGGCCCAGAGACATAGCCCAAGAAAGGTGAACTCTATTATCATGTGGTTTCTATCAATTTCATGGTTTGCATACTAGTTATTCGCTTATGTGTATGTTTTTAAGCATTTAAATTTCTCTTTTACATCCTTTTTTATGAGTTTTTAACATACAAATTTCACCTACAATTTATATTATTAAAAAGATCCTGAAATTTCATATCATTCAATTCCTATATACAGGCGTCCCTGATTATCTTAAGAAATGGAGGGATGTTAGTGATGTTAAAGAAGGATGGTGAAATGATATTAGACAAGATTTTCAGTAACCAAATTTCTTCATGGGTTTTTTTAATTGAAATAAGGATGAAGCAACCTCCTAGCAACAAATCACAGTGAAATAGAAATAATGACAACCAAGATTTATGTATTCGATATATTTGTGAGGAAAACTATCTTATACAATATATAACTGCAATGATAAACTAACCATAGTTTATTGCATAGTCCCCCTATTCTTCCCATCTTAATCCCAGTACACAAAAGGTAAAATTCTATACAACTTTATCATCATAAAACAACATAAGATTCAATTGGATGCACGTACTTGCAGTTGGTGCATGAAGGAAAATCCTTATAAAAAATCACAAACATGTGAATCTATGCAGAGGCCAGTGCAATTATCTCTATGCTATTTTCATCAAAGAGATCAGACAAGTTTTTCCTTCCAGCTGCAAGCTCTTGCTTCTGTTGCTGCTTCCATATCTGACATTTTTCTTAAAGATTCATATGGAGGTCCAACTGCATAGGATGACAACCATAAAATGGACTTGTTTCTCTTGGACCATGCCAAGTATTCACTTTGTGGATCGATTGCAATAATTTATTTTCCATGTCTACAATCATTCATCAATTCAATAACCAACAAAAGAAACCATTAATAAAAGCAAAACATAATTTGTAATCAAGAAAAAACTAGAAGAATGAAACAAACATGAAGTTGAATTCATTGAAAACAACAACCAAAAAACCATGAATAAAAGAGAAATACAATATGTGATCAAGAAAAAAAATAGAATGATACACACTTGAAGGTCTAAACATTGTTTCCATTCTAGAGGCAGTGGAGACTCAACGTGAAGCTGTCACGTCCCCACCCCTCATCCCAGCAGAGAGGATGCGACATTGCCGCTGATATCTAATCCGGGAAATTTAAATCCCATGAACATACACATGATAAAAATGCATACATTGAACTAGTGACATACACAGATGCATAAACATTTAACATACAATGGAAGCATACACATGTTCATCATTTTCATTAAACAACAAATACAATTGCGGAGATGAAATAAACAAGAATACTTATCTTGGAAGAAGCTCGTCCTACAACCAACAATGTCGCTACAATGTTCCACCCAACCATAGGCCAGTTTTCTCATCAATCTCTCAGCACCACTACCACCCCTGAGTTGGGCATGATTCCCACAAGGAATAGGGAACACTAGCAGGCTCATACATAGACAAGGATACCACAAAACTCAGCCAAGCCAACATAGTTGGGTTTATCAGGCTGCAAAGGAGATGGAAAGGCTGTCTGCTAAGCTAGTGAGATCATCCAAAGAGCTATGGGAACCTGCACCAAATATATCATGGCTTCTAAACACCTACCCACCCAACACAAGGAAGTATCCCTTTCTATGCTATAGAGTCCCTCAGCTTATGCCTTCCCTTCTAGTGTTATTCAGGGTGTGCAAAGAAGAAAACCAACCCTCTAGATCTATCTGTGAGGTCCCTTCACACACTAGGTTTATCAAGATAGTTCAGAACCCCTTTCCACTCCCAAATCAGTTCAAACCAAAGCCAAAAGATACATACACAACAATTAAAATTTTGGGCATGGACAAAAAACATCCTGGAAGCCAAAATTGGAAATGGTAAGTGGGTAAAACAGCCTCGAGAGCCGAAATCGATTTCACCAAATGTTCATTGGATTCACATGGGAAAAAAAGGCCTCCACAGAAACCCAGAAATCATGGCCTCTTCTCCAATTTGTTGGGCATTACAAAAAAAAATTCCCATCCTGGGAAACAACAACAAAAACGTCAAGCCAAGAGCCCAGCCACTGAGATTTGCAAAATTGACTTCCCAATCATGGGGAAAATGAATTGGGGAAAATGAGGGAAACTATAAAAACGTGGATGGGAAATGCACAATAGCTCCAAAAACATGAGTTTGACACATAGGAAACTCGTAGCTGCTTGAGAGAGCCCCAACGTGGATGAATGATGGGTGAGAAAAATGCCCAGGATCCCCCAACGTGAAGGAGAAAATGCAGCAGATAACAAAACATGAAGGTAAAAAACTTCCAAGCTTCCCATGCATGAGGAAATGGAGAACATGGGTGTATTACCAAATGGGCATGCATTTTTGGGTGTTAACTTGCCCCAAAATTCAAAAACATTTTCCCCAAAAATGGGCGCTTCCCCAAATTCGAATTTCTGACTTCTATACCTTGCCCATCCTCATGCAATAACTAACCCAACCAGTTTCTGGTAGAATTAAATGATTGGGTGAATACGACAAGAAAGGGGGTTGACAGCTTGATGGGTTCTTTCATTGACATTTGGATTTTCCCTATTGGTCCCAAAGGTTAAATACTCCCCCCTTATCCTTAGGAAATCATGCCCCCATCTCATTATTTGTTGCATTGACATAGTTGTTTGTGGGTTTTTATTTAGATTTCATAATTTACATGATGACCAAAATTATAATGTGTCGGCTAGCACGAAATACCATTGGCAATGCTTATAGTCGTCGAAACATAAAACGCTAAATCGATGGTGGGGATTTTTCCTTTAGCTCTGCACTATGATTAAATACAATATTTACAACATATACATTTTTAATACAAACGAGGTCAAAACCGGGATGTTACATTCCCCTCCTCCTTTAACACACTGTCCTCAGTGCTTTACAAAATTGAACAAAATGCTACACTGGCACCACCTCAGTGCTCTGCAGAACTGAACAAAAATAGATGTACCAATTGTATGGAATCCTCAAGCTCCCACGTAGCCTCTTCAGGACCGTAGTGGTCCCATTGCACCTTTACCTTCCCTAGGGCTTGGTTTCGGAGCATTGTGACCTTCCTATTGTGGATGCGCATTGGATCGATTTGGAACTCTCCCTTGTGTTCCACTTGAATCACATCCCAATTTATCACATGGTTAGGATCATGTACATATTTCTTATGCAAAGAAACATGAAAAACATTATGATTCCTAGTGCTAGCAGGAAACACAAATCTATATGCAACTGGCCCTATTTTTTTAAGCACTTCAAATGGCCCACAATATCTAGGTGATAGCTTGGCACAAATTCCAACCTTCAAGGAACTCTTCTTTTCCCTCACTCTGAGGTAAACATGATCCCCAAATCTAAACTCTTTGTTCACCCTATTCTTATCTGCATAGATTTTTCATCTATCCTAGGCTACTTTCAAATTTTGCCTGATCTTTACAACCTCCTGCTCCATCTCCTTAAGCAATTCTAGACCAAGCACAACCCTATTCACTAGATTATCCCAAGTCATTGGTGTACTACACCTCCTACCCTAAAAAGCTTCATATGGACTCATCCCCAAGGATGCTTGTTGTCCATTGTTATATGCAAATTATACTAAGTGTAGATAATCTTCCCACTTGGTTGGTTTGTCCATCACATACATGCAAAGCATGTCTTCAAGCACTTGATTCAATCTTTCTTTCTTCCCATCAATCTGAGGATGGTAGGAAGTGCTGAAGTCCAAGTTTATACCCAAATCTGCAAACAACCCCTTCCAAAAATTGGAAGTGAACTTGACATCTCTATCAGAGACTATTGCCTTAGGACATCTATGCAATTTGAAAATCTCCTTCATGAATATTTTTGCAATGTCATCAGTCTTATGCATAGACTTAACCCGTATGAAATGTGTTTCCTTTGTCAACTCGTCCATCACAACCTTTATGGAATCATGTTGTCTCCAAGTCATCGGTAATCCTGTAATAAAATCCACGGAAATAACTTCCCATTTCCATTCTGGAACTGGCAAAGGCTGCAACAAACCTGTTGGGTGTTGATGCTCAACCTTCACATGCTGACATTTCATGCACCTTGAAATATATTTAGCCATGCCCTTTTTCATTCCTAGCCAAAAGTACTGCTTTCTGGCTATAGCAATTGTCTTTTGATATCCTGGGTGACCAGAATATGGAGCTTGATGGATCTTATCCATAACAACTCTCCTCATATCTGCTACATTTGGAATATAAATTATATTCTTATAGGTAAGAAGTCCATACTATTCCAATTTATATCCCTCATACTTATTTTCAATGCTTTGTTGCTGCAACTTGTCCTTGAATCGCTCATACAATTCATCTCCAGTAATATGATTAACAATCTACTACCTCAAATCTGATTGGCAAATACTAAGAGATGCCACATGCATTTCCTGCACCTTACTGCTGAGTGTATCATCTACCTTATTCTCTTTTCCCTTTATGTGCTTGATTTCAAAATCAAACTCACATAAAAACTCCATCCATCTAGCTTTCCTAGCATTTAGAGTAGGCTGATCAAACAAATAGTTCAAACTACCATGAAATAATGCCTCCACATCTTGAGAGCATGTACTATGGCTGCAAGTTCTATATCATGAGTGGCATAGTTTTTCTCATGTTCCTTCAACTTTCTTGATTCATAACATATCACGTGGTTGTCTTGCATAAGGACTCCTCCAAGCCCTTGACCGCATGCATCGATACACACCACAAAATATTTTTCTGGGTCTACAATATTCAAGACTGGTGCACTTATGAGAATATTCTTCAACTTATGGAAGCTTTCTTCACACCTCAGTGTCCATTCAAACTTTATTCCCTTCTTTTTCAAAAAAGTGATTAGATGTGAAACCTTGGAGAATCCCTCAATGAATCTCCTGTAGTATCCTGTAAGTCCCATAAAATATCTTACATTTGTTACATTTCTTGGAGTAGACCAATCATAATGGCCTCAATCTTCTCACGGTCTACACATATACGCCCATCTGAGATAATGTGACCCAAATAATGAATCCTATATCTATAAAAGTCACACTTTATCAACCTTGCATACAACCGATGCTCCCTGAGCAATTGCAATGTAAATATCAGATTCTCTTCATGTTCTTCCTCATTCTTAGAATAAATAAGAATTTCATCAAGGAAAACAAGAACAAATGTGTCCAAACACCTATTGAAGACACTATTCATAAGGAACACAAATTTAGATGGTACATTTGTGAGACCAAATGGTACCACTACAAACTCATAATGTCCATACCTTGTTCTAAAGGTTGTCTTATGAATGTCTTAATCCTTTATCCTTACCTGATGGTAACCAGACCTCAAGTCAATCTTGGAAAATACCTTTGCTCCTCTCATTTGATCAAAGAGGTCATTAATCCTAGTAAAATGGTATTTATTCTTCACAATGACTTTGTTCAGTTGTCTATAATCAATACACAACCGGAGTGTCCCATCTTTCTTCTTTACAAACAAAACTGGTGCTCCCCAACGAGACACACTTGTCTTGATATACTTCTTCTCCAACAACTCTTGCAGTTTCATATTCAACTCTAGCATTTTTGGTGTACTCATTTTGTAGGGTGTCTTGGACACTGGTGCTACTCTTGGCACAAGTTCAATTGTGAAATCAATGTCCCTCTTTGGAGGAAGCCCTGGAATCTCATCAAGAAAAAAATTCCTGAATTCTTGCAATACAAGATAGTCCTCCAACCTAATAGTTTCATTCTCTGTTGCTTCCAAAACATGAGCTGCATACAACTGGAAACCTTTCTTACATAACTTCTTCAATTGCATTGCTGAAGCATGCCTCACAGAAATCACCTTTGGAATTCCTTTTACAACTCTTGAGTTCCCTTCTTCATCCATGCATTCAAAAGTCTTATTATAATAGTCAAGCTTTACCCTGTGAGCTTCTAACCAATCCATTCTAATGAGAACATCATAGGAACCAAGTGGTAGAACATTCATATCTAAACAAGTGACCGATCCATTCATAACCAATGGACAGCTCTCTACCACTTCACTAATCTTTCTCTTAGTTCCAGTGGCTAGATGAACTAACCAAGATTTTCTATGCTTTACTTTCTTAAAAGCACAAATATCCACTACTCTAGGAGTAATGTAACAGTGAGTAGAACTAGGTTTAATCAAAATAGAAACATATTTCTCAACAATATTACCTACAACTTCAACCACATTTGACTGGAGATATTCTTGGTGGTCCTCCAGTGCTGCATAGATCCTAGGGATGGCCCTTGCTACTTGACCCACTATTTCTACCTCTTGAATGTTGTAAGCTGGCCTTCCATTCTCATTATCAAGTGGACAATTCCTGCGCATGTGGGGTCCTCCACATTTCCAACATTGGAGTGGTTCTATGTTCTTTTGTGGATCTGTTGGCTTTTCTCCCACCACTTTAGCTGGCTTATTCGCAGCTTGGGATGGCTCCTTCTACTGATTCTTGAAGTTAGAAGTTTTGAAACCTTTATTCCTTTGGTCAGGCTTCTCATTATTCTTGTCCTTCCGTGTCTTATGATAATCAGGTTTTCCTTTTCTTTTCTCATAGCAATACTTAGCTTTCCTTATTGCTTCTTCAAGAGTTCTAGGTTCATAAAAATCAATTATGTCTTTGTAATATTGAGGAAATCCACTCAAGAAATGTTGGATCTTCATGTTTTCATCTTTGATTTACCTAACATACCTCAACATCTATAAGAACTTGTTTGTGTACTCTTCCATGGCCTACTATCCCAATCTCAGCTCATGGAACTCTTTAACCTTATCATCATAGTACTTGTTAGAGAGGTACTTCTGCTTGAAATACTTTTGGAAATTCTTCCACACAATATTCCTTTCATTAATCTTCTTTACTTGTCTGAAGTGCTCCCACCATATGGATGCTCTTCCATTCCAATTGAAGATGGATACCATAGCCTTCATATTTCCAGAGTAGTCTTGGATTTGGAAATATTTTCTCATCCCAAGAATACAAGCTTCAACTTCTTGTCCATTCTTTGCCTCGCCATTGAAGGTAGATGTCCTTTCCTTCTTAAATTCATGACATGAATGGTTCTGGTAATGCCTATTCCTCTCATTCCTATGAGATGAAGAGATTGAATCCCTAGTGGATCCTTCAGATTCAGATGACTCACTGGGAGATATCTTTCTCCTTCTGGTACTGCTCTTACTACCTTTTGATCTTACTGTTTGTTCCCCAGAGTCCATATGCCTCTGGATGTTCGTTAAACTTTGCACCATGGCTACATTGAGCTGATTCTACTCCTTTTGAGCCTTAACCAATATTTCATTATCTGCCCTGTAACTTTGTATCTCCACCCTTAGGCTTCTCATGGTGGCTGCAAAATATGGGGGAGTCTCTTGCAATCTCCTCCCATTAGACTATGTCTCAGCATTTACAACTCAGAAATTTTCCCCCATAGCATCTTCCTCGTGCTCATAGGGATCATGCGCATCATTCATGTTGAAGTTTCTCATGGTTGAACCACAACTCACTTTACTGAACTGCACTATTTGGAATACTTCCTTTGAAGGTGACTATGATTTTGCAAAATGTGTTAATAATACAATTGTTAGTTGCATAACATTCACATGAATCATACATTACTCTGCATTACAAACATCATATATTGACAACTTTGTCAAATCATAGAATTTTCATTTCACAAAGAATGACTATCTCAGGGGGACGACGGGGGTCAAGGGGGCTTGCCCCCTTGTTTTTTTTGTTGTTGTAAATCTTTGATTTTCACACAATATGGAACATAAGATCACTGCCATTTTTCACCTTTCTAGTTCTTGTAAATCCCACTGAAAACCTGCAAAAATTCTTTGTTTCGAAGCAACTCAGATTTTCCACCCGATCGACAAACTCACTGAAGTTTTTCGACATGTTGGCTCGACTCACCTTTTCCCTTTTGATGCATCGACAAAACTCATCATTTCTTTCCAATTGGAAAAACTCGTCATTTCCTTCCAACATATCGGTAGAACTCGTCAAGTTCATTTGATGTATAGGAAAGATTTTCCTTTTCTTGCCGATCGAAAAACTCATCAAATGTTTTTGACGTATCGGAAAAACTTAGCGAGTTCACCTAACATGTATCGGAAACACTTCGTATTTTCTTTCCAATATGGGATTTTTGACACTTCAACAATTTTTTGAAATTTTTTCTTTCTTTCCTTGGCATCGAAAAAACTCATCCAAGATGCATTAGAAACTCATCCGAGATGCATTGGAAATCTCATCCGAGATGCATCGAAAACTCATCCGAGATGCATCGGAAACTTATCTGAGATGCATTGGAAAGCTCATCCGAGATGCATCGGAAAACTCATCTGAGTTTACCCGATTTTCACCACTTAGAAATTTTCAAAATTTTTATTTTCTCCTTTATTTCCCCTCGTTGTGGCTCAACTCAGCCAGTTTAGTCGACATTGTATCGGCAGAACTCTACCAACAAAGCCGATATATGAAAATTTCCAACACTGAGGAAAATTTTGCAAATTTTTCCTGTCTTTATCATTTTTCGTCTACTGGCTAGAGGGTAATATGGCCTCTATCACTACTCTTCATTTCCCATTGAGGCCCATGCTACAACGTGAGCTCTGATACCACACTGTCACGTCCCCACCCCTCATCTCGACGGAGAGGACGCGACGTTGCCTGTGATATCTAATCCAAGAAATTTAAATCCCATGAACATACACATGATAAAAATGCATGCATTGAACTAGTGACATACACAGATGCATAAACATTTAACATACAATGGAAGCGTACACATGTTCATCATTTTAATTAAACAACAAATACAATTGCAAAGATGAAATAGACAAGAATACTTATCTTGGAAGAAGCTCATCCTGCAACCAACTATGTCGCTGCAACGTTCCACCCAACCATAGGCCAGTGCGTTCATCAATCTCTCAGTGCCACTTCCACCCCCAACATGGGCATGATTCCCACAAGGAATAGGGAACACTAGCAGGCTCACACATAGCCAAGGATACCACAAAACTCAGCCAAGCCAACACAGTTGGGTTTATCAAGCTGTAAAGGAGATGGAAAGGTTGACTGCTAAGCTAGTGAGCTCATCCAAAGAGCTATGGGAAACTACACCAAATATATCCTAGCTTCTAAACACCTACCCACCCAACACAAGGAAGCATCCCCTTCTTTGCTACACAGTCCCTCGGGTTATGCCTTCCCTTCCAGTGCTATTCAGGGTGTGCAAAGAAGAAAACCATCCCCCTAGATCTGTCTGTGAGATCCCTTCACACATGAGGTTTATCAAGCTAGTTCATAACCCCTTTCCACTCCCAAATCAGTTCAGACCAAAGCCAAAAGATGCATACACAATAATTACAATTTTGGGCGTGGAAAAAAAATGTCCTGGAAGCCAAAATTGACAATGGTAAGTGGGTAAAACAACCTCCGAAGCCAAAATCAATTTCACCAAATGTTCATTGGCTTCACATGGGAAAACATGACCTCCATAGACACCTAGAAATCGTGGCCTCTTCTCCAATTCGTTGGCATTACAAAAAAGGATTCCCAGCTTGGGAAACAACAACAAAAACGTCAAGCCAAGAGCCCAGCCACTGAGCTTTGAAAAATTGTCTTCCCAGTCATGGAAAAAATGAGGGAAACTGTAAAAAAATGTGGATGGGGAATGCACAACAGCACCATAAACGTGAGTGCCACACAGAGGAAACTCCTAGCCGCTTGAGAGAGCCCCAATGTGGATGAATGATGGGTGAGAAAAATTCCCATGAGTCCCAAATGTGAAGGAGAGCACACATCAGACAACAAAACGTGAAGGTAAATAGCTCCCAAGCTTCCCTTGCATTAGGAAATGGAGAACGTGGGTGTATGATGAAATGGGCATGCATTTTTGGGTGTTAACTTGCCCCAAAAGTCAAAAACGTTTTTCCCAAAAATGGGTGCTTCCCCAAATTCAAATTTCTGACTTCCATACCTTTCCCATCCTCATGCAATAACTAACCCAACCAATTTCTGGCATAATTAAATGATTGGGTGAATAAGACAAGAAAGGGGGTTAACAGCTTAATGGGTTTTTTCATTGACATTTGGCTTTTCCCCATTGGTGCTAAAGGTTAAATATTCCCCCTCCTTATCCTTAGGAAATCATGCACCGATCTCATTATTTGTTGCATTGACATAGCTCTTTGTGGGTTTTTAATTAGATTGCATAATTTACATGATGTCCAAAATTATAATGTGTCGTCTAGCACGAAATACCATCGACAACGATTCTAGTCGCTGAAACATAAAACTCTAAATCGATGTTGGGGATTTTTCCTTTAGCTCTGCACCATGATTAAATACAATATTTACATCATATACATTTTTAATGCAAACAGGGTAAAAACCAGGGTGTTACAGAAGCTCAATACCTATACTTGACAGTTTCAATTTCTGCCCACCAACACCAATCTCATCACCATGTTTAGAATTGTCTTAATTCCAAATCTATTTTCTCTTCTTAGATATGTCTTTAAACATCTTCTTAGATCCTACATGCCTTTGGTACTGAACCTTGCAAAAATCGATCCTTTCAAGGGGTCGACTAGGGTTTAAAGGAAAATGACCACAAGTTGGGGAGAGAAAATCCAAATCGATCTAAGATACAAATTCATGTGAGAATTCTAAAATAATGTCATTGAATATTGCACAATATCTATTAAAGTTGCAAGACAATATTGAAATCGTTAGAAGTTTCTATGCATAATAAATTGTTTATATGGTTACTTCATAATGTTCCATAGCTCCCAAGTTGTGGAGACAAACTAAGAAGTCGTTGGATTACAAACATATGATATTTTCATTGGTTAGATTCTTAATTGAAAGTATCAAGAGCATGTAACAGGAATGAACGTGGAAGTATCATAAGAGATGTTGCAGGTAAGAAGTGACTTTGAAACACCTCTTTATTTTACTACTAGCCCCTGGTTTTACACACCTTCATAAAGGTGTTCAATCAATACCAAAATTCAACACTTTTCAATTCCATTTACACAAAATTTAAGCTTCCCTTAAATTCTTATTTCTTCGTGTCGTGGGATAGCTAGGGTCTTTTATCAGTGCCCAATCAAATGCAAAATTATTTTAGTTAATCCATGAACTCTATTTCTAGCATAATATATAATGATTTTCATGTATGAGACTTGCTCTTATCTTCCCTCCATAAATTGCAATTAGGGTTTTATTGATAGCTTTGCTTTGCCAGTTTTTATTACACCTTGTCGAGTTTTACCTATATTAGCTATTAAGGGACAGTAAATTATGTCATATCACCACCCAATACATGTCATGCCATACATCAATTCTTTGAATTCCAACTTTCTCTTTAACTCCAACAATTTAATATGATCTTTGATACAAAGGAAAAATTAAAATTGAGTTTTTGTTCTAACAGAAAAAGAAGAGGAATTTATAAAAGAACTAAAAAAGTGAAACATTAGTTAAGTTGTTATCACTAGAAAATTACCAAAGGTTGTAAAGGCTATTCCTAGGTAACAACAAAAATCACTTTAAAAGAGAAAACCGGCTTTTTCCTCTTTAGAGAGGGATCTCTCATAGAATATTAACAAGGCCAGATATGTATAAGTGAAATTGTTTGTAATTGATAGGATTGGCTGAAATAGAACACACGACCATTGGGCTATGGAGTCAAAATATGAATATTGATAAACAGAACTTTTTGCATGGAAATTTAAAATAGAGGCAAGGTAGCTACTCAGTCATAGTCAAAATTTGATTGTCTAGTGAAAAAGGAAGAACATGAACAGACCATTAACACGGAGCATTATAAAAATGAATCCTGTATTAACTTTAGAAGAAATTTTAGTGGATATCTGAAAAAAACAGACATAGCATAGTAAATATGAATTCCAAACGGTTATACACTTATTTCAGACATGAAGGAAAACATAATGGAAAAGTAAACTGGAAAAACATTCACATAAGAAGGGAAAGTATAGACTTTAACATGGAATAAAATAGGAATTTCTCAAAAAAAATGCCAACTTTCGGCTCTACAATTTTATTAATAAAATACTTGAAAACACAATTCTCCAAAATCTCACGGGTTCCAACCCTTTCCTAATCAAAAGTATGAATATTTATACATTGCTCCTTGAGTTGAACAATAAACCTAGTTTCCTAACGGTTCAAACCATTTATTACATGTGTCAAAGTGCTTGTCTATTACAAAGCAACTCTAAGATAACAAAATATATTACTAAATGAATTTAAAATAACATTTATCATAAATATGTCTTTCACTAAAAATCATCTTCCGCTATCCTCCTTGATGTCTTCATGGTTGTAATTTAAACTTGGTTGATCCATACTGTTGAATTGATCTCCAATGTTCAGAATTGGGCAAGTCTGCAACGACCATTTCATGTGCCAGAACTATGAGCTCCATGTTGTCTGTATATGAAAGATCGGGCACCTTGGTACAAGCGACCTTAAAATCAAATAGTAATTCAAATTCTCTAGATAATTTATCAAATACAACTCTTCCAGACATGGCTTTCTGCATATCCTAAAAATTTGTTGTGATTTGACCTGTACTTCACCAATTTATCCAAATATTCTTGTCGAGACAATAATGGTTCTTTTTCCTCCCAAAAGAAAGGAATTCCCCTTTTTACTATTAGATTAAATAAATCAGCCACTTCTTTAATCTTATGACTTATAATGTCCACCTTTTCCTATACATTATCCAACATTATGTACTTTCCAATTACTTTTCTATCCCAAGAGGCAACAACAACTTTGTCTTGGATACCAAACCTTTTAACTTTATCTTCTAATAACGTACTTAGAAAGTTAATAGCATTCTGAGCTACCTGCATTGGCTTTTTATTCTTGTTTCACTATCTAAATGTTTTTTTTGGCTACCTTTAGAGCATTCTCTTGGTCTGCAATATAATCTAGATATAGTCTAAACTTATTGTCTTCTCTAATAATTTCATCCCAAATCAAATGCATGGCTCCTTGCAAGGCCATTTGGCCAATCACCTGCTTTGTTAACTTGACATTTTGGTTTCTTAATTCTTGGCATTTCTCCTCCAGCTTCTTCTTTTCTTCTTCTTTTTTCAGAGATATATCTTCTAGATTCTGGTTCTGCTGTCTTAATCCTGTGAGCTCTACCTCTTTCAACTTTACCTAGGACATTGCTTCAAAAATAGAGGTTGTATCTACTTCTGTAGAAAGGACAATAGACTGATTTTTAACTTTTTCAGATTTTCCCTGCAATTCTTTTTGCTTTCTTGTTAGCTTATATTTAGGTCCTTCTCACTTTCTACCAGAAATTTAGCATATTTTTCCCACTTCTTTTCTTTTTCTTCAATCTTTAATAGCTTGGCTTTACAATCAATCAATTCAATGTTCAATGCTTCTTTCTCCTTCTAAAACTCTGTTAATTTAGAATTTTGAATAAGCTAAGTGGAAGGTATTTTCAACTTCTTTTTCAGCACTTGAACCTCTTTAGCTTTCTCATCTAATAGCTTTTGAGCCACTGCACCTTTGTCTGATTTCCCATCAACCTACAATAGATCATCCTACAAATTTTTAATCTTGATTCAAAGGGCCTTGTTTTCAACCCTTTCTTAACTTAGTAGATCCTGGGATTTCTTCTTATTTGTCTCCAATTTAGATACCTGCAATGTATATTTGAGCAATCTTGTATATAAAATATCACTTGTTTCTCTATGAAAATGTATCATGTTTATGGTAGGGATATTTTCTAGGTTCACATTCACCTCTGATACCTTATTGTTTGCAGTCATGGAAAAACTTAGGGTATCTTTGGCATGAGCCCTTATAGTTTTCAATGCTACATCTAGCTTGGGAAATTGTCTTACTTCCTCATATAAATTCACTGTCTCATAAAAGGTTTTATCAGCTTTTTCCTTGTATGTATTCAACCATTCCTCCTTTGATGAATACTTATTAGGAGGTAATCCATCAAACACATGTTCTTGACGTTCCAGACCAATTACTTTGGGTTGTTCTTGTTTCTTTTTACCTTTCATACTGCTTTTCTTTACCTGCACCATTTTCCCTTCTTGTTCAGTTTTTTGCTTCTTTGGTGTACTAGCAGTCTCTATTTCTTCAGTGTCCATAAAATCTGAATGCTCTCTCCTCTTTGAAGTTCCCAAAAAACTTATTTGGGATGAGACATTACTAGAAACTGCAACTATATTATAAATATCCATTGGAGGAGAATTATTTCCAGGTAAAGAAGATATAGAGTCTTTCTCCATGCTAACATTATATGGAGCTTTTCCAAGATAATATTCCTGATTAGTTGCTTCCCTGAGTCCAACTACTTTAGTGTGTTCAAAGGGTTTATTGTTATTTTCCTACCTTCTTTTTTAAATTACCCGATGTGGATCATAGTTGATTGCAATTCCCAAAGAAAACCCCATGCTCTTGAGAATATTATCAATTATGGGTAAAGCAGATCTACTTTTTACAACATATGGCCCTGCATCCCAGGGAAATTTTATATCCAAACTCTTCCTGAAGTTTAAAATGTATTCCTCCTCCACTGTAAGCTTTTGTCTAAGGAATTCCAAAGAGAAAATCCTAGTTGTCAGAAAGGCTGGAAGAATGTAAGGTTGATGTACAAAGCCATATAATCTTATGATTGTTCCAGACTCTGAGAGGAACTAATCTCCTATCATTTTACTAGGAGAAAGTTGCAATGCTTCTTTTATTTCTGGTAATACTATGGGTAATCTTTCCTGGAAGAAAATGTTGTAAATTTCTTCCATCAAACCATTCATAAACCTGCAATAACTTTGGGTCATTTCATCAATGACCACCAATTCAGGAAACTATAGGTTATCTTCATTGTGTGGCAAGAACATATTCAACAAACAATATTTGAATATGAAAACTATAGTATTGTGGAAGTCGGATAACTGAGAATGAATGTTCTCAGCCAGGAACTCATCAAATTTAAGGAAACAAGATTGAAAGGATTGACCTGGAATTTCATACTCAACTGGACAAGTACTTACGACAAATAAAAGACTCAATAGTGACTTTGTAACATAGCCATTAGTATATAACCCCAAAAATTAAATGGCTAAGGTAATACAAGACTAGGTTTATTCATTGAATAAAACTAGGCCAATAGGATAAGATAAACCTATAAACTCACTATCAGGCTTCAAACATGACTTTAAAAAGGATTTTTTATTCTCAACTATAGATTCTTGGAAGAAATGGATGATATTTTCCTCTTTTTATTCTTGGGATAAATGAATAAAGTCATCTTGTACAGACAAGGCTTTACGGATAACCGAGGCCTAAACATGGCCAAGGACCCTAGACTTAGTTTTATTCATAATGACTCCTTCAGCAGTATAAAATTTATTTACACACCACTCGACAAACTCAAAAAATAGGGATCTGGTCAACTGAGAAAAAGTAAAAGAAATATTTAAAAACACCATGGGTATCACTGCCCCAATCCTTAAGAATATTCAACTTAATCTTAGTTGTTTCAATTGTTTCATTCATCAAAATAGTATTAGAAATTTCAACATTCTTGTCTTCAAAGCTCATGTCATATTTCTGATAGGAAACCCCTAATTAATCATTATCCACCACTTCTATCACTTCTATCTCATCCATCTTATCCATTTTTAGAAATACTGGGAAGCTTTCAAGGTGCCTACCTTGTCATTTAGCACGGTGTTCCGATTCTTTCCACATTGGAACTTTGCACACAATCAGGGTTATTGCCAATTCCATAGCTCAGAAAAAACAAACTTTTGAAACTCCACATAGATGCTTTTATAATTTTTTTTATGTTTAATAACCATCATGTATTTCTTATAATCCATGTCGTAGATTTGATCTTCTTCAACATATACGTCGTCCATAT
Source organism: Pseudotsuga menziesii (assembly GCA_001517045.1). Taxonomy (NCBI): domain Eukaryota; kingdom Viridiplantae; phylum Streptophyta; class Pinopsida; order Pinales; family Pinaceae; genus Pseudotsuga; species Pseudotsuga menziesii. The sequence goes on along the minus strand of LPNX010723058.1, from coordinate 422,543 downwards.
GCAAGATCTCAATAACAACACTTAAGACTACCACCCTACACAACTTGATTTGGTGAAATCCATATTAACCCTTGATCTGTAATTTGCCGTCATCAAAACCATTCAACTGTGGGAACTTTAACATTCCACAAATTATTTTAGAACTGATTGATCGAGCAAATCTCATTCACGGAATGCACCCCATTCATTGATCAAAGTCCGAGCGTCATCGAAACCATTGATTATTGTGGCTACTACCACTTTCCTTGGATTTAATTTTAGACTTTATCCACACTAGTTCAATCCACGGCATTGTCCCTAACCGTAGATCTATTTCTGCTCTCATTTTATCCATCCAATCTTTCCACCTATTACTTCATTCCACGAATTGCAAAACTTTTTTTATCCTCGCATCTTTGATCTCTGGAATGTTTCACCACCGTTGATCTTACTTGGAGTCAATATCAGCCTTTCAAAACTGCACCTTTTTAATGGATTCCGCAAATACAACACCCTAGATTATTCCTTGCATCTCTTATCCATGGAAATCCTTTCAACCGTTGATTTGCAGTGCTTTAAATCTGGGCCCTCGATATTTCACTCCTTTTACCTCCATTTTGTTGATGAGAATATTTGAAATTCTTCCTCCATGTTTCATCAGCAGAATGATATACCATCATAGATCCAGCCACTCTTTTCATCCAATGTTCCATAATGAAAGAATATGATCACCTATTAACCTAAGGAGTGCTTTCACCCAAAATTTTCACATATGCATATTTTCACACCCTTCGATCAAATAATCCACAAATTTAAATCATGGTGCTAACAGGTGGCTCCATTTAGGATGTTATCCTCCCTGCAAGGTAGCAAATAACCCCATAGACCAATTTCCAAATCCATGGATAACCCAAATCTATTTTTTTTTTAATTTTCTGATAGAAATGCAAAAAAATAACATATGGCTACCCCTTCCAATCTTAGGGCCTTCTCTTCGGGATTCAAATATTCTGGATCACCATCTATACTGACTGAAAGTAAAGAAATATTTACACTATAATACGTAAAAATTTGTTTCCCCATATTCCAAGTAATGTTTCAGAAGTCTCCCATTTACTGGACCTCCTTCATACTGAGACCCATTCTAATACTGTAGAATGAAAGCATTATTACCCCTGTGTGCTGGAATAATGTATGGACCTACCCATAAATGATCAAACTTACCATTCTTTCCTTTGTCTTCATGTGGGGCATCCCATTTTAACACCAAATCATCAATTTGAAAGGTGTCCTCTTTTACCTTTCTGTCAAACATATTCTTCATCTTCTCCTGATGTATCTGTACCTTATCATACGCTTTATCTCTTAATTCATTCAAATCAATAATTTGGTTTATTCTCCTTTGCATATGATTAGGTTCATCCTGCTGGTCCTACAACAATTTCATAACTGGTGCTCCTAGTGATGCTGGAAAAATCACTTCAGCTCCATACACCAATTGGAATGGTGACATTCCAATAGCCCTCTTTGTGCTGATTCTGTCAGCCCACAAAGCATATTTCAGCTTTGTATGCCATGCTCTTTTATTTTCTTCCAACAACTTCTTAATTATCCTCACCAAACTTTTGTTGGAGGATTCTGCCAGTCCATTACCCTGTGGATAATATGCAGTAGAATGATTCATACTTATATGATACTTATGACAAAAATTTATCATCATTTTGGACTTAAAAGAAGCTGCATTATCAGTTACAATCCTCTTAGGAAATCCAAACCTTTCCAAGATATTATTCTCCAGGAAATCTATTATCACTGCCTCTGTAGCTCTTCTAGTAGGTATTGCTTCAATCCACTTTGTAAAATAATCAGTTGCTGTTAATATCCACTTATGCTGTCCTGAGGAGTTTGGATTTATTTTACCAATGAAATCCAATCCCCACTGTTGAAAAGGTGCTTCTACTGATATATGATTAAGAGGGAGTGGAACTACTTTCCTCTTTTCATCAAAAACCTGGAACTAATGACATTTGGTGGTTTCTTTATACACATCAGAAAATAGTGAAGGACAATAGAATCCTGCTCTCAAAATTTTATTTGCAGTTACCTTCCATGAATGATGTCCCCCACAATCTCCTTCATGGAACTCTTTTGTTATTTGCTAAGATTAATTATCCAAGAGACAATTCAATAACACTCTTCCATATCCTTCCAATAAATATATTGATTTAAAATACAAAATTTTGTAGCTTTCAACTTCACAGACCTTGCTCTAGTTTTACTTAACCCTGCAGGAGGTTGTAAATTCTGCAACACATAAACAATATTAGCATACCATGGAGAAATAGAAAAATCTGGCACCACCTGTACTTCTATGTCCAACTGATTTGATTGACCTGACAGAAAATTCAACTGCAAAGAATCACAATTAGATTATGTCATCATTTTTTCCATTGCTTGTCCCTTAATCAACTTAGTAGTCCTAATTTCAATATCATATTCCAAAAGCACTGCAATCCACTTTTCTCTTCTTCCCTTTGGATCTGGCTTTGTAAGTATGCTCTTTACCATGCTACTGGGAACATATGAAACTATGTTAGATTTTTAACATTAAGCTAGCATCACATTAGGATCTTTAACTGAGAGAACAAAAAGCACAGCAATCAAACACAAGAGATAATGAACACAGTTTTTTCCTTAGGGAAACCATAAATGGAGAAAACACCGCAACTTCCTCAGAGATAGAATCAGCACCAAAGTGAAACCCAAAATAGTAAGTGATCTCCCGACAGGAGTAACCTTCTTTAAATCTAGCTCTGGTGTCTTCTCCTTCCTCAACTATGTGCTACACTTGAGTGTGTGTGAGATGTGCCCTAAATAGAGAGTCCAGCTCTCTATTTATACTAATCCCGACATGACTAAAACCCTACTAGGGCCGACCTCTCTAGGAGAGTCTAATAACCCTAGTGCCCCAAAACTGCAGGGACTTTAACCCTTAGACAATAGGAGGATTACCCACAATGACTTGACATGACTTGTTTAAACTATAGATCCTCCCGATAGGAGCATCGAGGCATGACATGACACAAGTACATCCCAAAATAAACATCGGGTTACAATAGATAAGAAATACAAGTGAATACATTCTAAAGTTACAATTACATCAACACTCCCTATTAACTAGGAAGGTATTGTCTTGACACAATTTTCATCACTGGTCTTCTTCTCTAGATCATCTCGTCATATGTATCTTCAAGTCATCTTCGTCTTCAAGTCATCTTCATCTTTGGATCTGGATCATCACTGGATCTGGATCATCACTGGATATGGATCATCACTGGATCTGGATCATCATCACTGGATCTGAATCATTACTCGATCTGGATCATCATTGGATCTAGATCATCACTGGATCTGAATCATTACTCGATCTGGATCATCACTAGATGTAGATCATCACTGGATATGGATCATCACTAGATCTGGATCATCACTGGTCATCATCACTGGATCTAGATCATCATTCGATCTGGATCATCATCATTGGATCAGCACGAGTGCTATCTCATGATTCTTCTTGTCACAGGAAGTTCTATAGAGCCATCCCTTTTTCATGCTGGTTGTAGGCCTAGCCTCCATGTAGGTATTTCTTTAGCGCTTATATCTAACACCAAGTCAGAATGGCTCGTCCAACACTCACATCTAATCATGTAGGAACCAATCCTATAATCACATTAGAAAGGCCCAACACTCACATTTAGCCATGCGGGAACGCATCCTACAACCATGCTAAAAAGGATCTGCTCTTTCACCCATGCAGGAACACATCCTGCAACCATGATGAAAGAGCTCTGCACTTACATCCACCCATGTGGGAACACATCCTACAACCATGATGGAAGGGCTCTGCACTTACATCCACCCATGCAGGAACACATCTTGCAACCATGATGGAAGGGATCTGCACTTACATTCACCCATGTGGGAACACATCATGCAACCATGATGAAAATGCTCTACACTTACATTCACCCATGCAGGAACACATCCTATGACCATGATGAAAAGGATCTACACTTACATCCACCCATGTGGGAACACATCCTGCAACTATGATGGAAAGGCTCTACACTTACATCCACCCATGCGGGAACAAATCCTGCAACCATGATGGAAAGGCTCTCAACCCCAGGTTGAGGATTTTTGGTACCTCACCAGGTAGCTCCATTCCAAGAATGGAAACAGCCCTTATATCTAATCAAGTGAGAACACATCCCTCAATCACATTAGAAAGGCCATGCGCTCACATCTGATCATGTAGTAACACATCCTACAGTCATATCAGAATGGCCCTCAGTCCTAGACCAAGTATTCCTGGTACCTCACCAGGCAGCTCCATTCCAAGAATGGCAATAACCCTTATATCTGATCATGTAGGAACCAATCCTACAGTCATATCAGAATGGCTCAGCACTCGTATCTGACATGGAAGGAACCAATCCTCTCACCATGATAGAATGGCTTAGCCCTTACATCTGACCTAGTCGTCAGAATGGCTTACGTATTCAACACTCATATATGACATGGAAGGAACCAATCCTCTCACCATGACAGACTGGCTCAGCCCTTACATCTGACCATGGAAGGAACCAATCCTCTCGCCATGTCAAAATGGCTATGGGTCTCATCATTTTCCCTTGGAGGAAACCTTGATCTGGAGAACACCAAGCTTCTCCCTGAAGTACTCAAAATTCACCCTAGCCAATGGCTCCATCAACACATCAGCTATCTGTTCCTCTGTCGTAACATACTAGAGCTTTACTACTTCCCTCTACACCATATCCCTGATATAGTGATACTTGATCTCAATATGCTTCGAATTGTCATGGAACACTGGATTCTCTGACAACTTCACGCAACTCTGGTTGTCACAATGTTTACAAGTAGCATCCAACTAGAGATCAAATAAATCAGACAGTAGCTTCCATAGACATACTTCCTCACAACTAGATGAACAAGCTGCGACATACTCTGCTTCAGTTGTACTAAGTGCCACACAAGATTGCTTCCTGCTAAACCAAGAGATCACACCAGATCCCATACCGAAGCAACACCCTGAAGTTCTCTTCCTATCAATGGCACTGCCTGCCCATTCTGAATCGACATAACCCTCCAGGTTAATATTTTGATTCGAATCATACTTGAGCCCATAATACACTATACCCCTCAGGTACCTCAGAATATGCTTTGCAGCAATCAAGTGAACATGTCTCAGATCTGTCAAGAACAAGCTCAAGGTGTTCACAGCAAAGCAAATATCGGGTCTCATGTTCATTAGGTCAATCACGGATCCAATCATCTGACGATACATTGTAGCATCAACCGTCTCTAAAGAAGCATCACTTAATAGCTTCAGGTTCGATGCCATAGGTGTGGCCATAGCCTTGCAGTCCATCATCCCAAACCTCTTTAGGATCTCTACTATATATTTCCCTTGTCCCAAGGAAATCCCATCTGCATTCTGCCACACCTCCATGCCTAGAAAATAATGCATCATACCCAAGTCCTTCATTTCAAACTTGGAAGAAATCTTCCTCTTCGTATCAACAATTAACCCATCCATACCTGTTACAAATAGATCATCTAAATATAGTAGGAGCATCACTGGGTTGCCATCTTCAACCTTATAGTAAAGGTTGGAATTTGTTTTACTCTTAGTAAAGTCTAAACTGGATAGAAAGCTATCAATTCTGTCGTACCAAGTCCTAGGTGCATGTTTCAAACCATACAGGGATTTCTTCAATCTGCATACATGAGACTCTCTGTCATGTGTCTCAAAACCGAGTGGTTTCTTCACATACACTTCCTCTTCCAATACACCATTCAAGAAAGCAGTCTTGACATCCATTTGGTGTATTTTCCATTTCATCACTGCAGCCAGAGCAAGTACCGATCTAATGGAAGTGTATCTGGCTACAGGTGCAAAGGTTTCTTCATAGTCTATTCCTTCTTTCTAGGAGAAACCATGAGCAACAAATCTTGCGTTATATTTCTCTATACTACCATCTGCAGCATGCTTGATCTTGTAGATCCATTTGGAAGTTACAACTGACTTCCCTTCTGGTCTTGGGACAACATCCCAAACATCATTCTTCATGATCGATTAATACTCTTCGAACACAGCATCCTTCCATTCTTTCCGTTCTATCGCTTCTTCATAATTGGAAGGTTCTTTATCAATGAAATCACATAGTAGTGCTACATACCCGGAGTAGAATCTGATCCTCTTTCTTTCTCTGTGATTCTCTTCTGGAGCCCCATATCTTTCCCCACCTTGGATAACTTCTCATACCCAAGCAGATTTCCTCTTGTGACGATTCTTTTCCTGAGGTGGATCTACAGGTCTTTGTGGTTCTTCAAATTCTCAATCTTCTTCTTGAGCTTCTTCATTCATGGTTGTATCATGAATCCTAGGTGATTCTGCTTCTTCATATTCTTCAGTAGGTTTCTTTATGGATTTGTTGTAAGCTGTGTCTTCATCAAATGTCACATCCCTACTGATATCAATCTTTTGAATCCTAGGAATTATATTCTGTAAGCCTTTGAGTTTTCAGAATATCCCACAAATATACCCTTCTTACCTGAAGGATCTAATTTTGTTCTCTTCTCTCTTGGAATGTGTATATACACAGGACAGCCAAATATTCTGAGATGGCTGACTTCTGGTCTCTTTCCGGAGAAGACTTCTTTAGGAGTCTCGTTCTTGAGTACTCTATGTAGAGTACGGTTCTGTACATACACCGCTGTTCTGGCATTTTTCGCCCAGAGATGCATAGGAAGATCTTGACCATCTATGAATGCAACCCTCATTCCTTTTGCATCTAATGTAGATATGGAGAGAAGGTTCTTCTTGAGTCCTGCCACAAACAATACTTCCTTCATTGTCATAGACTTTCCAGAGTCTAGTTTATAGGAGGATTCCCCAGTACCTTTTATTGGATACTAGTAGTCATCTCCTAGCTTCACCTTGTGAGGTGATGCATGTTCTGACAGTTTCACAAAGGATTCCTTGAATCCTGTCATATGCTTGGAAGCCCCACTGTCTATAATCCAATCAGTGCTTCCATAAGTAATTTTTCCTGTAAGAGAGGAAATCAAAACATATTCATCTTCACAAGAAGAATCTTCACTTTCATATCTGGTTTTCTTCTTGGAAGGTTCATCATCCTCTGCAGCATGAGCATGATGTCTTATCTTGTTTCCCTTCTTCTTATGAGAGTTAATATTGTTTCTAGGACAGTCTTTTGCAAAGTGTCCTCTTTCATCACATGTATAACATCTCAATCTAGATAGGTCCTTTCTAATGTTATCTTTATGGTGAAAGTTCTTACCTTTGGAGTGATGAGAGTTTCTTCTGCCTTTCTTGGAGTGAACTACGAGGGCTTGATCTTCACTTCCAATATTCTCTTCTCGAGCTGCTATCCAAATTTCTTCTTGAGAGAATTGTTCCCATAGTCTGCTGAACTTGACTAACTTCTTTTTGGCATAGATTCCTTGGATGAATGAATCCCATGACCTAGGGAGGCCATTTAGTGTTGTCATTATAATTTCTGCATTCTCCACTTCTTCATCTTCAGCTTCTAGTTGTTCCCTGATCTGAGAGACCCTTGTGAAGTAATACTGGATGGTCTCAGCATTCTGGATCTTTACATTCTTCAACTGATTCCTTAGAGTCATCTTCCGATTGATGTTCTTCCCTTCAAATAGTTTGGTTAGGGCATCAAACATAGATTTAGGTGTCTTGAGAGAGGACACTTGTGGGATGAGGTGATCCTTGATAGAATCAACAATGATTCTCTTTGCCATAACCAACTTCTTATTATGTAAGGCCTTTGCCTCATCTCCCTCTGGAACTGGAACCTCCTCACTGATATAGGAGTCCAACTCATTTTCTTCTAGGTTCAGGGAGATCCTATACTTCCAAGCTCGGAAGTTATCATATCCCTCAAGATTTTCATGAAGATTGGTATGATGAGACATATTAGCTGAGAACCTCAAATGGAAATACAAAATATTTAGATCTTACCAGGTCAAGATGTCGAATCTGGATTTGGAGTTGAAATCCTGTAGAGCTGGTTCAGGAGCAAATTAGGGTTTTGCTTTTCCGGAGTTCTGTCCAACCAATTGCTTTGAATTTTATCCCTGAATTTGATTTTAGGGAGGATATCAATCCAGGCCTGGGCTCACTGAAAAATTCCACTTCTGTGAAAATCCCTAATTTTCGGCAGCAGTGTCAGGTCCAAAACTGAAAAACCTCAAAATTGGATTCTGCTTCGACAGAAAGATGTGCCCTAGGGAGGAGAGTTATTCCAACCTTATTTTGCTGAAAATATGTGGAGAGAGATCCACAAAGTAGGAATCCCTAGTTCCCGCAGCTGCACAGTGTCTTCTTCTCAGGTTAGCTCTGATACCATGTTATATTTTTAACATTAAGCTAGCATAAAATTAGGATCTTTAACTGAGAGAACAACAAGCACATCAATAAAACACAAGAGACAATGAACATATTGTTTTTCCTTGGGGAAACCATAAATGGAGAAAACCCTGCAACTTCCTCAGAGATAGAATCAACACCAAAGTGAAACCCAAAACAGTAAGTGATCTCCCGACAGTAGTAACCTTCTTTCTATCTAGCCCCAGAGTCTTCTCCTTCCTCAACTATGCGCTACACTTGAGTGTGCGTGAGATGTGTCCTAACTAGAGAGTCTAGCTCTCTATCTATACTAATCCTGACATGACTAAAACCCTACAAGGGCCAACCTCTCTAGGAGAGCCTAATAACCCTAGTGCCCTAGAACTGCGGGGATTTTAGCCCTTAAACAATAGGGGGGTTACCCACAATGACTTGAAATGACTTGTTTACAATATAGATCCTCCTGATAGGAGCATCGGGGCATGACATGACACAAGTACATCCCAGAATAAACATCGGGTTACAATAGATAAGAAATACAAGTGAATACATTCTGAAGTTACAATTACATCAACAAACTACATGTGAATGGAGAATGCAAATTCTAAAATATTTTAGGGCCTTAATCAAAGCATATGCTTGTTTCTCCATGATATCATATTTTAACTCTCCATATATTAACATTTTACTTAAAAATGCTATGGGTTGTTCTTCACCTTGATCATTCTTTTGTAACAAAACAACTGCAACAGTATGCTCTGAAGCATATGAAAATATTAAAAAATATTTATCAAAATCTAGAATTACTAGCACAAGAGCTTTTGAATTAGCTTGCTTTATATCCTTGAAAGACTTCTAAGCTTCCACTATCCATTTTATTTCATGATCCTTTCTCAGCATATTAGTAATGTTCATCAAAATTTCAGGAAACCAAGAAATGAATCTCCTCAATAAATTTACCTGCCCAATGAAAGACTGCACTTCCTTCTTACTTCTTGGTCCCTCCACCTTCAAAATGGCACTCACCATGTCGAGATCAATCCTTATACCTTATATGGAAATAATATGCCCCTAAATTTTTCCTTCTTCCAAAGCAAAATTTGACTTCCTTGGATTTAACGAAATGCCATGTTTTCTACATTTAAGGAAGACCTTTTTGAAATTTTTGATATGTTCCCTATCAAACCTGGAATATATAGTAATATCATCCATGTAAATCACTACAAACTTATCTCTTTCATTTGCAAAAGCAATATCCATAGCACGCTAGAAAGTGGATCCTGCATTCATTAATCCAAAAGGCATATTTGCATACATGAATGTACCCCATGGTGTAGTGAAAGAATTTTTTTCCTGATCTTCAGGAAGCACCTTTATTTGATTGTAACTTGAAAACCCATCCATAGTAGAAATTCTCTTTGAACCTACCACTTTCTACAAAATCTGGTCCATATTTGGTAAAGGGTAATTGTCCTTCAAAGAAACTTTATTCAAATTTCTGAAGTCTACACACAGTCTTATTTCACAATTTTTCTTTCTAACAGGCACCAAATTAGCAACCCATTTTGATAATCTCAAGGTTACAATTATTTTTGCATCAAATAATTTTTTAATCTCCTTTTCAATCACAAGCAATAGCATTGGATTAATCCTTCTGAGTTTCTTCCTAAATGGTTTTTCTTCGGGCTTAATTGGAATAGTATCTTGTATAATGGAGTTGTCATACTCTTTGATATCATCATAACTCCATGCAAATACATCAGTGTATTTTTTCATCAGGTTCACATACTCATATTTTTCTTTAGTAGGATTTCTTAGACAACTTTGCAATTTTGGGATTCTCCTTAGTACCAATATTTTTATCTTCAACAACATTTTAGTAGGTTTGAATTTAGGATCTCTGACAACATCATTTTGGTCAAAAAGCTTCTCTAAGGGAATTAAACCTCTAGGAATATGATTACTCTTCAATTGGACTATATCCTTCCCTCCCGGTGAGCTTTTCAACTTCTCTGTTTCAGCAACTCCTTCTTCATCTACATCTTGAAAATTTTAAGAATCCACACTTTCATTTTCTATTTGTGTATTTACAAATTCACCAGAAAATTCCATAAATCTTTTTATTTGCATATCGTCTTCAAAAAATTGCCAATACTTGTCTGGTATAGAAGGCATGTTCATAATGTCAACCTTGTACTTTCTTTTACCTGCAGCAGGAGTCTTAAATTTCCCAGCAACAATGGCCAATGAATCTTCCACTGTATTTTCATATCAAGGAATTACTTTGACATTGTGTTCTATGAAATAGTTTCCAAACATGTCCCACACTTCATTCATGTAAGATCTCATTCTAGGATGCCTAGTTTTCTAACTATAATTCACTTGGTTTATCACAAGTTTTGAATCTCCAAAAACTTTGACTAGTTTAGCTCCCAAATCCTTCAGTGCATGCAAACCCAGCAACAAAGCTTCATATTCTGCTACATTATTGGTATATTCAAAGGTAATCTTGTAAGAAAAAGCTTTAAAATCTCTGATAGGGGAAATTATATATACACTTGCACCAGCACCCACTTTAGCCACAGACCCATCAAAATACATAGTCCATATCCCTTCTTCCATTTTCTTTCTTTCCAATGCTTCCTGTTCATTTATCACCTTTTCATTATTTTTGCTTTTACTTGGAACAAAAACTTTTGAATCACAAGGAGAAACATCATTAAAGAAAATAGATGACCCTAATTCGGTATCAATAGAATAAATATGATGAACTCTTGGCTGATCTTGACTGCTAACAACATAAGGTATATTTTTTAACTTTACAGTCTCTTGTTTTCATTAAGAACATGAATTGTAGCATAAGAAATATCCATTTGAAAGATTCCTTTTAATTTTGAAGTCCAAGATCAGTGACAACAAAACACCAAACTTAGGAGGAATATATGCCACAATAACATCCATGACCATAGTTTTAAATGGTAATTTATTTAGGGATAATACCATGTCTTTTATCAAACCCAGACATTTCACCCTTTTAGAATCAAAAGAATACAAATATTTGTAAGGCGTTGTAATATCTAACCCCAAAATTTCTACCACTCCTTTAGGCATCAAATTATGTGAAGCACCTGAATCTAACATATCATCATGCAACACTTTGTCATGCACATCTAAACTCATATAAAAATGTGGTACTTCCTCATCATCTATACTATCAATCTTAGACCCCAAAACAATGGTAGGATTGGCATCTATTAATTCCAAAATATCTGGCTGAGCTTCTCCTTGATTTCTGATCATTTTTGTTATTGTGTTTCTATACTCCTGATTTTTGAGCAGTTCATTAAAAGGAATTGAAATCTTCAACTTAGCAAGCTCACTTTGTAGATTAAAAATGGAAGAAATTTTATCTACATCCATGGGTTCTATTTGTTTTAACTCTTTTATTTCCTCAGTTCTGTTTTCCGCTTCTTTATGTACAACAAGTTCATTTTGTTTTTCATTTCTTTTTTCTGTACTCATCTGACTACTTGAAGGTTGATTTGGATTCAACCTTCCTTTATTCACTACAACATCTCTACTTCTCAATTTGATCTTTTTTACATCATCTATAGCATGCATATACCCCTTCCGATATTGTTCCAACTCCTCCTCAAAATATTTATTATCATCTACCTGTGCAAACATATCGTGTTCCTCCCTAGTTAGATAAATATCAAAATCTAAATCACCGAAATGATGAATATGATCTTCAATAGACTCTGCATCATTATCACCAGTAACATAATTTTCAGGGATAGGTGGTCTTATTGGCTGATCTTCTTGATTTCTTGGATTCCTCATGTCTCTTGGTCTATTCTATGGAAGTGAAGGAGGAATAGTCCTTCTAAAGTTAGGGTTTTTGATCTGGGGTTCATTCTGTTCTCGATTCACTGGCCTAGTATCCATAGTCAGCCTATCCATTAAATTTTCCATTGTCTTCAACATCATTTCAAATTTGATATCATTAGATGAAGAAGCAATGGAGGTGGAAGGCATTTCTTCTCTACCTTTCCTCCTATGAGCATCTACCCTTTGTTTTATCTCCCCACATGCCATCATTTTGGATTCTACTTCTAAGGCATCTGTAAACATAGTAGGAAGAGTGGTTGATTTTCTTTCTCTCAACAATAATGCAAAATCATTATCAAAAGATCCGGCATAATGATGTTTAGTAGCACCAGGTGAAGGCTTAATATCAACAGGTATTCAATTATAGACTCTCATGAACCTACTGGAAAAATCATGGACTGACTCAAAACCTCCCTTTTTAATATTATTGTACTGGGACAAGACTTGTAATGGACTCTGCTTATCATCCCATCTCTCCAAGACGGAAGTTTGAAAGGCATCAAATTTTTGAATAGACCTATTAGGTAAATATTTATACCACTTTTTAGCTTCCCTAGACAAACTCTGTGCAAACAACCTCATCTTGAAATCCTCATGATCAACCTCTTCCAAATCTATAAAATCATCAAATTTTTCGACAATGATATTTTGCAGTAACATTCCCTTCTCCATCATACAATGAAATTCTATTGGCATAATTTAAGGGAAGGTCAAGAAACACTACAGGTAAGGCCAATGGAGCAAACCTATCTGTACCCATTTGTCTAGGTGGATTTGGAGCAAGTGGTAGAGTTTGAAAAATTGGAGGATTCCGATTAGGTGGGGGAGTATGCAACTGAAATTTTTGGGAAGTAGAAATATTTTGTTCAATTTTTACTAGAGTTTGAAGGTTCTCCCACAAAGAATCAAGAAGATATGATTCTAACATATTGTGGTTAATCTCAACTTTCTTTAGGTTAGATTCAGAATTTGATTTTAACAGTAATCTCTCAACAATAGTTTCCCATTCAGACTCTTGTATATTGTGAAAATCTTGAGAAGATGATGCACCGAATTGAGAACTATTTATTTTTTCTTTATTTTTATTTCTAATCAATATTTCTGGATCTTCCACACTTTGCAAAGTTTCAGTATTAGGGTTACCTATTGTACTCTCTCTCCTGAAATCTGGGATGTCTTTTTGTAATACTGTTTAAAATGAATGTGAAGTTTCCAGGGTAATGCACAACCTTCTTTTGAATGTAAAAAAACCTACTTGCCCACAGAAATTTCTTTCATGAAACTTTGCAATCCTTGTCATTCTTCCTAGGGCTGATATTCACTTTCATTCCCCAGCAGCAGTGCTAATTTGTTATCACTGGAAATTTACCAAATGTTGTAAAGGTTATTCCCAGGTAACAACAAAAACCACTTTAAAAGAGAAAACTAGCTTTTTCCTCTTCAGAGAGGGATTGCTCACAGAATATTAACAAGGCCATATATGTATAAGTGAAATTGTTTGTAATTGATAGGATTGGTTGAAACGGAACACATGACCATTGGGCTATGGAATCAAAATATGAATATTGATAAACAAAACTTTCTACATGGAAATTTAAAACAGAGGCAAGGTAGCTACTCAATCGCAGTCAAAATTTGATTTCCTGGTGAAAAAGGAAGAACATGAACATACCATTAACACAGAGCATTGTAAAAATGAATTTTGTATCAACTTTAGAAGAAATTTTAGTGGATATCTGAAAACAACACATAGAGCATAGTAAATATGAATTCCAGATTGTTATACACTTATTTCAGACATGAAGGAAAACATAATGGAGAGGTAAACTGGAAAAACATTCACATAAGAAGAGAAAGTATCGACTGTAACATGGAATAACACAGGAATCTCTGAAAAAAACGCCAACTTTCAGCTCTGCAATTTTGTTAATAAAATACTTGAAAACACAATTTTTCAAAATCTCATGGGTTCCAACCCTTGCTTAATCAAAAGTCTGAATACTTATACATTGCTCCTTGAGATGAACAATAAACCTAACTACCTAACGGTTTAAACTATTTATTACATGTGTCAAAGTGCTTGTCTAATACAAAGCAACTCTGAGATAACAAAACTTATTAACTAAATGAATCTAAAATAACATTTATCATAAATACATCTTTCACTGAGAATCATCTTGCACTATCCTTCTTGATGTCTTAATGGTTGCAATTTAAACTTGGTTGATCCATACTGTTGAATTGATCTCCAATGTTCAGAATTGGGAAAGTCTGCAAAGACCATTTCATGTGCTAGAACTATGAGCTCCATGTTCTTTGTATATGAAATATCAGGCACCTTATTACAAGCGACCTTAAAATCAAATAGTAATTCAAATTCTCTGGCCAATTTATCAAATACAACTCTTCTAGGCAGGTCTTGCTACATATCTTCAAATTTGCTGTGATCTTACCTACACTTGACCAATTTATCCAAATTTTCTTGTTGAGACTATAACGGTCCTTTTTCCTCCCAAAAGAAAGGAATTCCCCTATTTACTGTTGGATTAAATAAATCAGCCACTTCTTTAATCTTATGACTTATAATATCCACCTTTTCCTATACAATATCCAACATTCTGTACTTTCCAATTACTTTTCTAGCCCAAGAGGAAACAACAACTTTGTCGTGGATACCAAACCTGTTAACTTGATCTTCTGATAAAGTACTTAGAACATTAATAGCATTCTAAGCTACCTGCATTGGATTTTCATTCAATCCTTGTTTCACTATCAAAATGTTCTGCCTGGCTACCGTTAGATCATTCTCCTGGTTTGCAATATAGTCTAGATATAGTCTAAACTTATTGGATTCTCTAATAATTTCATCGCAAATCAAATTCCTGGATCCTTCCAAGGCCATTTGGCCAATCACTTGCTTTGTTAACTTGACATTTTTGTTTATTAATTCTTGATATCTCTCCTCCAACTTCTTCTTTTCTTCTTCTTTTTTTAGAGATATATCTTCTAGATTATGGTTCTATTGTTTTAATCCTGTGAGCTCTACCTCTTTCAACTTTACCTGGGACATTGTTTCAGAAAGAGAGGTTGTATATACTTTTGCAGAAAGAAAAGTATACTGATTTTTAACTTTTTCATATTTTTCCTGCAATTTATTTTCCTTTACTGCTAGCTTAGCTTTTAGGCCCTTCTCACTTTCTACCATAAGTTTAGCATATTTTTCCCACTGCTTTTATTTTTCTTCAAGCTTTACAGCTTGGATTTACAATCAGTCAATTCAATGTTCAATGCTTCTTTCTCCTTCTCAAACTTTGTCAATTCAGAAATTTGAATAAGCTGAGTGGAAGGGATTTTCAGCTTCTTTTTCAGCACTTGAACCTCTTTCTCTTTCTCATCCAATAGCTTTTGTGCCACTGCTCCTTTGTCTGATTTCCCATCAACCTTCAATAGGTCATCCTATAACTTTTTAATCTTGATTCGAAGGGCCTTGTTTTCAACCCTTTCTTTCCTTAGTAGATCCTAGGATTTCTTTTTATTTGTCTCCAGTTTAGATACCTGCAATGTAGATCTGAGAAATCTTGTAAAATATCACTTGTTTCTCTATAAAAATGTATTATGTCTGTGGTAGGGATATTTTCTAGGTTCACATTCACCTCTGATACCTTATTGCCTACAGTCATGGCCAAACTCAGGGTATCTTTGGCATGATGTCTTACAGTTTTCAATGCTATATCTGGCTTGGGAAACTGTCTTACTTCCTCATAAAACTTCACTATCTCATCAAATTTTTTATCATCTTTTTCCTTGTATGTATTCAACCATTCCTCCTTTGATGAATACTTATTAGGAGTTAATCCATCAAACACATATTCTTGAAGTTCCAGACCAGTTACTTTGGGTTGTTCTTGTTTCTTTTTACCTTTCATACCATTTTTCTTTACCTGCACCATTTGTCCTTCTTGTTCAGTTTTTTTCTTCTTTGGTGTACTAGAAGTGTCTGTTTCTTCGGTGTCCATAAAATATGAATGCTCTCTCTTCTTTGAAGTTCTCAAAAAACTTATTGGGGATGAGACATTACCAACAACTGCAGCTATATTAGAAAGATCCATTGGAGGAGAATTATTTCCAGGTAAAAAAATTACAGATTCTTGCTCCATGTTGACATTATCTGGAGCTTTGTCAGGATAATCTTCCCAATTAGTTGCTTCCCTGAGTCCAACTACTTCAGTGTATTAAAAGGGTTTATCATTATTTGTCTGTCTTCTTTTGGAAATTACCTGGTGTGGATCATAGTTGATTGCAATTCCCAAAGAAAACCCCATGCTCTTGAGAATATTATCAATTATGGGTAAAGCAGTTCTACTTTTTACAACATATGGTCGTGCCTCCCAGGAAAATTTCATATCCAAACTCTTCCTGAAGTTTAAAATGTGTTCCTCTTCCACTGTAAGATTTTGTCTAAGGAATTCCAAAGAGAAGATCTTGGTTGTCAGAAAGGCTGGAAGAATGTAAGGCTGATGTACAAAGCCATATAAACTTATGATTGTTCCAGACTCTGAGAGGAACCAATCTCCTATCATTTTACTTGGGGAAAAATGCAATGCTTCTTTCATTTCTAGTAATACTCTAGGTAATATTTCCTGGAAGAAAATGTTGTAAATTTCTGCCATCAAACCATTCATAAACTTGCAATAACTTTGGGTCATTTCATTAGTGAGCACCAATTCAAGAAACTATAGGTTATCTTCATTGTGTGACAAGAACATCTTCAACAAAAAGGATTGGAATCTAAAAACTCTAGTATCGTGGAAGTTGGATAACTGAGAACGAATGTTCTCAGCCGGGAACTCATCAAATTTAAGGCAACAAGATTGAAAGGAATGACCTGGAATTTCAGACTCAACTAGACAAGTACTTAGGACAAACAACATACTCAATAGTGACTCTGTAACACAGCCATTAGTATATAACCCCAAAAATGATTGGCTAAGGTAA
Source organism: Pseudotsuga menziesii (assembly GCA_001517045.1). Taxonomy (NCBI): domain Eukaryota; kingdom Viridiplantae; phylum Streptophyta; class Pinopsida; order Pinales; family Pinaceae; genus Pseudotsuga; species Pseudotsuga menziesii. The sequence goes on along the minus strand of LPNX010723058.1, from coordinate 405,208 downwards.
TACAAGACTAGGTTTCTTCATTGAGTAAAACTAGGTCAATAGGATAAGATAAACCTATAAAATCACTATCAGACTTCAAACATGACTTTAAAAAGGCTTGTTTACTCTCAGTTGTAGATTCTTGGAAGAAAGGGATGACATTTTCTTCTTTGTATTATTGGGATAAAGGAATAAAGTCATTTGGGATAGACAGGGCTTTACAGATAATAGAGGCCTGAACATGGCAAAGGACCCTAGATTTAGTTTTATTCATAATGACTCCTTCAGCAGTAGAAAATTTATTTACACACCACTCGACAAACTGAAGGCAGTTAGGGGTCTGGTAGACAGAGAAAAAGTAAAAGAAAGATTTAAAAACACCATGGGTATCACTACCCCATTCCTTAAAAATCTTCAACTTATTCTTAGTTGTTTTAATTATTTCATTCATCAAAATAGTATCATAAATTTCAACATTCTTGTCTTCAAATCTCTTCTCATCTTTCTTATAGGAAACCCCTAATTCCTCATTATCGACCACTTCTATCACTTCTATCTCATCCATATTATCCATTTTTAGAAATACTGGGAAGGTTTCATGGTGCCTACCTTATCAATTAGCACAGTGTTCTGATTTTGTCCACATTGGCACTTTGCACATAGTCAGGGTTTTTCCAATTCCACAGCTCAGAACAAACAAACTTTTGAAACTCCATGTAGATGCTTTTATAATTTTTTATGTTTAATAACCATCGCGTATTTCTTATAATCCATGCAGTAGATTTGATATTCTTCGATATATACACCATCCATATCCAAGATCTCAATATCAACACTTAAGACTACCACCCTACACAACTTGATTCGACGAAATCCATATTAACCCTTGATCTGTAATCTTTCTTCATCGGAACCTTCCAACTGTGGGAACTTTAACATTCCACAAATTATTTTAGAACTAATTGATCAAGCAACTCTTATTCGTGGAATGCACCCCATCCGTTGATCAAAGTCCGAGCATCATCGGAACCGTTGATTAATTATTGTGCCTGCTACCACTTTTCGCTGATTCAATTTTAGACTTTCTCCACACTAGTTCAATCCGCGGAATTGTCCCTGACCGTAGATCTATCTCTGCTCTCATCTTATCGATCCAATATTTCCACCTGATAACTCATTCCGTGAATTGCAAAAATTCTTTTATCCTTGCATCTCCGATATCCGGAATGTTTCACCACCATTGATCTTACTTTGAGTCAATATCATCCTTTCAAAATTGCACCTTTTTAACAGATTCCGCAAATCTAATGCCCTATCTTATTCCTTGCATCTCTTATCCGCAGAAATCCTTTCAACCATTGATTTGCAGCGCTTTAAATCTAGGCCCTCGATATTTCTCTCCTTTTACCTCCATTCTGCCGATGAGAAGATTTGAAATTCTTCCTCCATGTTTCATCAACGGAATGATCTACCACTATAGATACAACCCCTCTTTTCATCCAACGTTCCATAATGAAAGAATACGATCACCCATTAACCTAAGGAGCTCTTTCACCCAAAATTTTCACATATGCATATTTTCACACCCTTCGATCAAATGATCCAGAATTTTCAATCATGGTGCTAACATAAGCTATTTCCAGAGAATCCAGGCTCGTTTGGAGTGGAGTTATTAGCATTGTAACCCTTTTCCCCTTGTTGTCATTAACTTCTTAATGATAGACCTCTGATACCAGCTCTTTATGAAGTGCTTGAAGGATTACCCTTAGACCCACGGCCAACAGTTGTTCCAATACCCTTCATATCTCCCTTAGAAGAGTTGCAGGACCATGAAGAATCCTTTCTACATTGAGCAACCATATGAACTGACCTTGTTAGTATCCTACTACCATATTTTTGTTGAGCATCTCGGTTATAGGTATCCAAACATCAATATCATCCATATTACCACCTGAATAGGAGTATTCTTCTATCGGTTGAGACACGAATGATTTTGAGGAAAGGTCAGGTGACATATGCCTTATTGTTCCTAGAACCTGTTTAAAGGATGCCCTTTCTACATCCAATTTCTTTATGATCTCCATTTCTACTAAAAGATATTTCTTGCATTTCATCCATTTTGTATGAGCTAAAGGATCGTCTAGTGTACTCAAATATCTAGCCAAGTTGATCATATGGGGTGTTGGAGCTAAAACAAGGTAGTCTCATACCCATAAATACTCTTTAGCACTATTATTTTCCAAAATAATGTTGAAGGTGGCCTCTTAGTCTGTTTGGTAATTCCACTTACCAATTTCTAACAAATTTCCCTTAGAGAAACCCAATTTTTGTTGCTCCATGTATTCATTACATAACCTTGGGAGTATGTTATGTGTCCTTCATGATTGTGAAACTATTGGGAAGAAGATAACATTGGACCAATTACATTAATTCACAATTTATGGGTAACATTAATATGGAAAAATATCACAAGTATCCCCGCGTTATCTTTTCCTTGTTTGGTACCTAAAAATAGATCGGGTAGCATGAATTGGAAACCTGCTAAATGCAGCATAAAATGCACTATTCACCTGGAATACTGGTCTCTAGATAATTTCCAAACACTCATACATTGTTTTTTATTTCTTGCATCCCAAAGGTGAAATCATTCTAAATACACATAAATCATTAACACTCCTCACCAACGACCATTTGATTTTATTTTACACCAAGAATTCTCTAAATTTATGAATTCCCCCTCCTTAATTCTTTCAATGAGATGTCTACAAGTTGATCTTCACTTCCATGATACACAACTTCAACTTCTTTGTTTTGCACATGCTCCCTGTTGAGGTGATAGTGTATCTCAATGTGCTTGGTACTTGCATGGAACACTCGATTATTCAGAGGATATCACACTATGGTTATCAATATAAGAAGGTGTGGCTTCATTCTATTTAATATCAATGAGAATCCTCTAAAGCCATGCTACCTCACATTTTCACTAGTTGCTTCCTTGCATTATGCCTTGATGAAATACAATGCAAATTTAGGTTTCTTCTTAATAATTTGTGAGATCATTGGAGTATATTATAAATAATAAACTTGTTAAGAGATTTATGAGGCATGTCTAGGATCTGAAATCAATACCTTCATTCTGGTTGTATTCCTAAACACTTTAAATTGGAGTCTTACAAATCCAACCAATGATCCATCAATTGTAAACAACTAATTTAAGTTAATCACCATTGACATGCAACAAGGTATGACTAGTAAGTTTCCTGAAGAATATCTATGTAGCGGGAAAATTCATTTATACAAGAGCATCCAAGGTTATGTGACTATCATAAACTATGAATTTCTTTTTGAACGGGAGATGAATTAATCCATATCTCGAATTAGATTTATATGCAAAGGAGAAAACTACAACCAAAAAATGAATTTCCATAATCGATTCATACAATCTAGTGGAAAATATTATTCAATTTGAAATGATTCTCCTTTTGATTTCTATTAGAAAATGTTACCACCTTTAATACTGCACTACAAAAATTTAATATTTTCAATCTTCCATTGATATCTTTCACAAAGAGTAAATTACTTCAGATAATGGTTCCGTAAGGTACTCGTGTTTCTTTTTAAGAATTTATGCTTCCTTCTCTACATTATTTTATCTACATGTTTCTCTCTCATTCTGAAAAAAAATACAATGAATTGGACGGATTCAAAAAGAGTATGTAACTCATAAAATACACATGATCATAAGAAAATAAAGATGTTGACCTTTTCTCTTATTCTCGAAACTGCAAATTCAAAATCCATCTTTAATCTTGAAATCTCAGAATTTAAAAGAGTAATTTATGTTTCAGTAGTCTTAGTTTCCTTTTGTAATTTTTATTCCGGCATTGTGATTTTGTCATTAGCGGTAATTTCAATGGACTCTTCTTTTTCTCGTAGCCTCATTTCATGCTGAAGCTTCATCTAGAGACAAACATGAGGCAATGCATAATTCTAAGTCAATATCTATGATTGCGAGTAAATCTAGATGTAGGCGCATATATGGCCTTCATCTCAAACAGAAAATTTGTTAACCCCTACCAATATCACAACTATATGTAACTTGTGAAACTAATAGTATTCTATGAGAAATAAAACACAATAAATAGTGCCCTTCCATCTATGGCATGCCACATTAGATTTATGTCCGAGTCAAATATGATATTTAATGGGGAACTTTTGAGGCCTCCAACTCACTACAACAGTTTATAGTGTCTAAACCATTATTGAAATCGATTGAGCTCTTTTTTAAAACTATCCCCAATACTCTTCTCACACCCATTAGCATCTACTAACTCCTGCTCCATTATTTGAATGTGAGTTTATAACTCTTTTTTCTATAGTTTTGCACCACATAATATTTTGGTTAAGTCCATGCAAATAAAAATACTCGCGATTCAATACCCTTATACTCAAAATGGTAACTTTGGTTTCCAAAATAAATAACAAGCATAAAGTAATAATGAGTAGAAATATATAATATCTTATTCTATCACTCAAAAGTCAACATTTCCAATTTAAATTGAATTCTCATTTATACTAATTGTTGGCCCTAGGGAAAGGAAAGAAAAATTCACTTAGAATTCTTCCTAAGTATGGAGAAGAGCTAGAGAAGAAGAGAAAGGAGTTGGGACAGAGGCAGCGACGAGAAGGGGGAAGAAGAGAAAGACGCGACCGAAGAGGAAGTCATGATAGAAGAGGAAGCCGCGATAGAAAGAAGGAATGTGACAAGGAAAGGTATGACGAAATAACAGTATTAGAAGGCATGCAGGTGGTATAACGGCTAGAAAATGACAGTAGGTCATGACGGACAAAAAGAGACAGTTTAGGAAGATCATGGGGGAGAGGGTGGCCAGAGTTGGTGGAGGCCACACGTATGAAAGAATCTTTGTAATTCAGGTCATTAGTGCCTATTGTCGTGTGTTGGTAGAATAGGAAAGCCAACATGTTGGCTAAATGTAGAAAGTCAGCTGAGAAAACAACATGAAAAGAGTCTGTAAAAGAGTCTATAAAAGGAGTAACCGATGATTCCATTAAGGTGGGTAACACTTTTTGGCCAAATTTGGTGATCAAAACCTGATTTTTTACTCATGTGCTAGATAGAAGCCCTCGAAATGCATATATTCCATGTGAATTTCGACTTGTAGTAAAAAAACAAATTGTAGAATATTATGTTGGCTTCCCAATGATATTTTTTTTAAAATATTCCAATGTCATTTAACGTGTGAAATTTCGCATTTAATGAGCTATGTGACCTTAAAAATTTGAATAAGTTAATAAGTGGCTTGTGTCCCACCCCAATAATTCAATCTTACATTAATAATTTAAAATATGTATATATGTATATATATATATATGAGCATGATCTACACAAAATGCACATTGGATTGCATAATTTTTTGTTAATTTATTTCACAATATACAATTATTTATTATTTTTCAAAAGTGAACACCCCTGATTTCAGCATCATTCTATACACATGTGTGTCCATCCCCTCTTTTTTTTCACTATTTTCAAAATTGAAAACCAAAGATACCCTTTTGAAGAGGATGCATCGATGTGTGGGCTATGCATTTTAAAAAAAAAATTGGATGTGTATTTTTTACCCTGCGGATTTTTCTTTGAGCTGCTTCGAAGTTGTTGTCAGGTTTTCGAAGTGTAAGTTTTAGAACTAATTAAAAAAAAACCCATATGAATGCCGAAATGCATGCATGATACCTCAATGGATAGAGAATTCAGTGATGAATCTATCGATATGAACTCCACTCAGTTATGTGCCATGAATGGCAGGGTTTACACCCCTAGAAGACACAGAGAAACATTGATTTTCCTGTAAGAGGGATAATTCTTTGTTTTTCAAGCCCTCGATCGAGGTCTGGAGCTCAATCGAGGTATTCAAATCCGTCGATTGATTTTTTAACAGAATCTCGATTAAGGGTTTATTAAACCCTCGATCAAGGGTCTAATAAACCCTCGATCGAGCTACAGTTAAACATTCAAAAAAAAAGCTTTGTACAGGATTACCAAGGTTTTATATGCACGCTCACCACGTTTATATTTAGTACAAAAAATTGAGGAGTTAAATCCTAGCCCCCTGGTTCTCAAAATCTTGTGCACACTAACTACCATAATCCCCATCTAGAAGATTATGCCCATGCAGGACATTTTAGAAATGTGCTTCAAGGACCCAATTAAGAGAATGGAGGTAAGGAACATCATTTGATCCCTATCAGTACTATATCCAATGTGTATATAATTGCTTGAACCTAATGTTTTCCTACACCTATATACAGTTTCAGACAAATCCTTTTATTTATCAAGGAAGACCTCATTTAAACACTGCTTTTGAGCTACTAATGACAAGTTTGGGCATAGAGAATCAACTCGATGAGGTGATGGAGGTTATCCTAGTTTCCCTCAATATGTTCAAGGCAACACATCTTGGTTCCCATTAACACGATTGGCAAGAGCATCTCTAGTGTAGTTATTAGATAACAGAAGATGCATCTCTTTGAACTCAAAACTATCCTATAGTTTTGATAAGATGCATATTCTCTTTTGAAAGGACATCTAGTATGCATTTTCATAAGAACAAAAATGACGATGATGATGCTTAAATTTGTATGTAGAACTAGATATTAAGAGTTGTTGATTCATAAACGAGCATAACAAACTTGTAGAATTAATGCCTAGCTCTGTAGACATTTCTTAAGATAATGTTTCTTTAACAAGCAGGTTGGCATAGCATTAGAAGGGAAACTATTTTCTTGCTAGAAATACAATTTCAGAAGTATCAAATACTACAAAATTTAAAACTACGGCAGCCATTCATTGACTTCCAACTAAATATGTAGAGGAAAAATGGATATATACTTACATGTTTTCTTTTCAATTCTACCCATTCCATAGATACAACTATGTCCAGCACAATTTTCCAACAACTTCGCCTCGACCAACTCTGCAACTAATAAAATCTCTTAGAAATTTATACAAAAAATTAGTCATGACATTGCCAGCTTATTCTACCAATAAACCTTTCGACATTTTACCTGGAAACCAGAAGTTCGTGGTACAAACCACCATGGGGCCAAGGGTTTAAGAAATGGATTGTTGAAAGCTTTTTAATTTTCATTAAACTACTTCTTCATAACACAAAATAGGCTTGGAATGGAGCAATAGTGGGGGGCAAGAATTGAGGATCAGAATTAGAGTTACATAAATGTAGTGAAAGTTTTTAAATACTAAAAATACTTTGCTCCTTCGTATATAACTTTTAATTTTAAAAAACTACAATTATGTGATATGACTCTGAAAACACTAATTTTTATCTTAATTGTTCTGTTCTATTCCACCCTGAGATCTGGGATTTAAATATTTGTCCCGAAGATCTATATCATTGGTAGATCATAGTCCTGAGAATCCGGGTCAAGTGGACACAACTCACCTAAGTTCATCTCATCAATTGAATTGCATGCATCATTGCTCTCCTTGGTTCAATTCAAAAAGAAACATATCACTTCAGTTGATCCCCAAGGTGATTCCCTCTGTTTTTTTCTCAACTATGTGTTTTCTTGTAATAGGCCATTTCCAGAACTTGTAAGACTAGAGGGAATCTCCTTGGGGATCAACTGAAGTGATGTGTTTCTTTTTGCATTGAACCAAGGAGAGCAATGATGCATGCAATTCAATTGATGAGATGAACTTAGGTGAGTTGTGTCCACTCGACCTGGATTATCTGGACTACGATATACCTACGATATAGATCTTCAGGATAGATATTTAAATTCCACATCCCAAGACGGAATAGAACAAGACGATTAAGATAAAAATTAGTGTTTTCAAAGTCATATCACAAATTGTAGTTTTTTAAAATGAAAAATTATATACGAAGG
>LPNX010723058.1:242377-397057 GCA_001517045.1 Pseudotsuga menziesii | reverse complement strand
GATCCGAAAAACAAAAAGTATGGAAACTAAACATGATACTAATTCTCATTTTGACAAGAATTGAAAATGTTCAATGACATGAATTCAAATGGGGATTCAAAGTACAAGGTGTCCAAGCATCTTTTGGAAGAATTCATTAAATGAAACTTTACATGATGCATATGGAAATACAATGTCAAGATCAAGCTATGAGTTCAATCAAGGTCTCTAAAACCATTGATCGATATTTTACACGTGTTTTTAAATACCTCTATTGAATGTTCATGTGCGGTTAGAGAAAAACTTGATCGAGCTAGCAGCTCAATCAAACTTTTCAAAACTTTAACTAAAAAATTATTCGAGTTCCTATATTCGTGTGTGCACACAAATATGGACACCCAAAGATTTATTTTATCAAAGTTTTTAAAATCTCGTATTGTTCATGGGAACAAGGTCTTTGAATTTAATTAAAACCAAACATAGAATTATATGATAATAAAATTTAATAAAACATAATTTCGACCAGAAGAATGATACTTGTGGGTAAAAGTACATACCTTGAAGAAGAAACAAGTAAAAGAATTACTACTGCCACTTCCTCTAGATTTTATGTGTAAATATTAGTCGCAGAGTAATTGGAGTTATAGATGTGATAAATCATATCTATAATTCCAATGAATCTGTGACCCATATCTACAAATGAATATAAATTACCCTTTTCATATATAAACATCTATTATATCTATAAACCGTCTCTAATATTCTTTCACTAAATTTCTATGCAACAAACACAGTGAATTAAATCATGGGTTTGTTGCCTATTAATAGTTATAACGATTAGAGATGCTTGATCAAGTTGTCTTCTTAAACCCTCGATCGAGGGTTTAGGAAAAGATTGATTGATGTACGTTTTTTTGTTTTTACCGAAATTACCTTGCCAAAAATTGTAACCCACCTCCATGCATGCAACCTAACCCAAGTTGTATGTGGGTTAGATTCTCTGCTATTAGCATCTCCATTGTTAGATTTGTAGCCTCACTACAGTTATTTTTAGGTTGTTAGCCTGAGTATTGTTGTCTCTTAGTTGTGCTGAGGGCACAGAGTTGAAGGATCTACAACTGAGTGCGCAAAAGTATAGGATAAGTTGAGTCAATTTAGGATGTGTGTGGATCGCTAGTAAAGTCAACTAGAAACAGAGTAGAAGAGAATGTAAGAGAGCATGAGAGGAAGAAAGAGTCTGTATAGCTAAAGAAGAAGATCTAGAATAGAGTCAACAACTTAGTGCATAGACAAAAGGTGTATACATTTCTAATGCGATATGAAGAGCATCTTTGTGGTTTTTCCTAGATGGGTTTCCACGTTAGATTATGTGTATATGTGTGAATGTTGAATGTGTTTGAGTCACATGTACAAATGTTACTTTGAATGAATGCTTATATGTTTCTTATGAATGAAAAGATGCATATAAGTCGTGTTGTTATAAGTTGAATACGTTTATGATGTACTGGGATTGTTGTTATATTATTGAAAGGGAGGAGTTGTGTTGTAGTCTAACTGTTCATAGTAAGCATAAGTAATCCACCATTGGGATTTGGTTGAGTGCCTTGGTAGATTAACAAGGGACCAGAAATCCCTCACCCAACTGTGGAAACCCATTTTTTGCAGGTATGCTTAGAATGATATCTAGGGTGAGACTGCATCTACATCGCAGGTGTTGCTGACTGAGATTTTCTCTGTCGAGCTGATATCTTGGGATTTGTTGCACTAAGCAGAAGGGACTGAACCTAGGTCTAAGGAAAGTAGGATAGAAAGGACAACACTAATCAAAATGGATTTCAACATAATAGATCAACATACCAAGGTTGAATTACAGTATAGTCTATCCCACCTTAATGGCATGTGTTATATGTTACGAAGGGGGGATATCATTGTTATAGGTCCTCGAGTTTTTTTTAGAAGTTTTTCTTCCTGCTCTAAATTGTTTTCTCTACATGTTTCTCTCTCATTCTTAAAAAAAGACGATGAATTGTAAGGATTCACAAATAGTATGCAACTCATACAATACACATGATTATAAGAAAATAAAGCTACTAACCTTTACTCTTATTATAGAAACTATAAGTTTAGAATCCATCTTCAATCTTAAAATCTCAAAATTTAAACGAGCTATTTCTCTTTTAGTAGTTTCGATTTCCTTATGCAGTTTTTATTCAAGCATTGTGATTTTGTCATTAGCAGTAATCACAATGGACTTTGCTTATGCATGCAGCTTCATTTCACACTAAAGCTTCATCTAAAGAAAAATAGGAGATAATGCATAACTCTAAGTCAATCTATATGTAGGTGCATTTATGGACTTCATATCAGATCAAAAAAAATTATTAACCCCTACCAATTTCACATGTCACTTGTGAAACTAATAGTATCTTCTGAGAAAGAAAACACAATAAAGAGTACCCTTCCATTAAAATATATGGCATGCAACATTTGTTGGAGACATTTACCACCATGCACACTCATTTTGGTTAATTTGTCCTAGTTAAACCACTATCCTAAGTTTTATTGACTTAATTGACATCAGAGGAGCACTATTTGACATCAGCATGAGCACACCCATGCCTACCTTCAGTCAAGGAGGATAACTAAGCCTTCTCCTTCATTCGGGGAGGCTAACTGGAGCACTCCGGGGGTGATCTGAGTGTCATAAATGCAATTTATTGCTAACTAATGGATACAATCAGTTAAACAGAGCAATGAAGGCACCTCCCTTCATTAAATTGATTATTTAATGATTATTTAATGAACTGAGTCAACAGGGGCACCTCCAACCACTTCTAATGGTTAGTGACACTTCAACTAACCTCATCGGGGTTCATTGCAATCATTGATGCACTACCAATTGTTGGTTGGATTTAGTGACATGTGTCTGAGCTACTTTCAGTTAGGGCTGAGTTGAGTCAATTAGGGTTTTGATCAGTGGTTAACTTGAGTGTTGACTGTGGCTTACATTCAGTTAAGCTAGACTCATTCATTCAATTCGAATGACCTCCTTGGGAATTCCAATTGTCTTGGCATTCATGCATCTGGCATGATCATTGTATTGTATCATCATTCTTTCATTTGATTATATAGAGCTGCTACTTCCATTGCAGCACCATTTTTCCAATTTTATGCATATTTGTCTATATTCTTTGTGAGACTGTGTTTTCAATTCCTAGACCACTGTGAAAAATTAATATGGTATCAGATCTCATGACGGGACGAAGCTAAGATCTCTCAAAAACAAGGTTTTTGACAGATCTTGCATGAAAATTGAGCAAAGCTCAAAAGTTCCAGCACTGCACTAGAAGCCAAGGATTACCACTTCATACCCCAAGTAAGGAAATTGTTGATCGATATTGCTTGATTGACTATGCTGGGTGTGATGAAAGCCTAAAATGTGTAGGTTTTCTGACCTTACGGTGCCCCCTTTGTTGTGATTTTCATGTTTTTAATAGGTGAAAGCATTCGCTCCAGTAGTTTCAGATGGCTTCTTCCATAGAACTCTTGACTCCGTTCAATTTCCACTCATGGAAAGGAGACATGGAGATCCAGATACATGCTAGAGGATTCTATAAGGTCACTATGGACACTGAAGAAGAGCTTGCTTCTATGACAAACAAATCTAGATTCTTGAACAAGAAAGATGAAGCATTCGAATTCTTGTGCCTCTATGTTTCCTAGGATCTTCTTTTCCATATTTTGGGATTGAATAATCCAAAGGAAATCTAGGACAAATTGGAAACCTTGTATGGAAAGAAGGATGATTTGAGAGTATACCATCTTGAGAATGATTTGATGTCTCTCCAGCCTTCCAATTTCGAGACCTTGAATGACTTTTTCACAAAGTTCAACCACATTTTCTTACTGTTGAAGCAATGTAAAGTGGAGAAGGAGGATGATCAGGTCATCCTCGCCATACTCTCCAAGCTTGAAGCTGATTATTCAGTTTTTGTCTCTACATTCCATGTGGGGAAACTCACAACCCCTGGATGGAAGATGCCTTCACTCAATTCCTTCATTGAGTCCCTAACAAGTGAACATGATAAGCTTGTCCAGACGGGGATCATCAGATCCTCCCATGATGAAGCCCTCCATGTCTCAGGGCCCAAAGATCTAAAGGCTAAAGGAAAGCAGTAGAAGAACCCAAAAACTAAATTTGAATCTCCTAAGCCTAAAGTTGAAAACCAGCAGCATGAAGAGTCTTCTGGCTCAAAGAAGAACAAAGGAAAAGGGTGTCATGGAAAGGAGAAAGTCAAGTGTTCATACTGCGGGAATGGATTCCACCTCGAACATGCCTGCATGAAGAAGAAACTTGATTAATCTACCTCTCTCCTTGAGAGAAATCACATCAATCTTCTGGAAAGCTTTCGGAGGAGAGATTAGCAAGATCGAGAACCACAGCATGAAAGAGGTCATGCCCTCATGGAAAGCATTTTGAAGTCCAAAGCACTCTTGATAGATTCTGGAGCTTCAAACCACATGATGGCTGAAAGAGAATCCTTTTCATCTTTGGAGACTAGAAAATCCATCCCCATCCACATGGGAGATGACTCCACTATCATTTCAGAAGGACAAGGTACTGTTGATCTTGAGAATGGCTATTTTTCAAATGTTTTGTATGTACTATCTCTAGCATCAAACATCCTGAGTGTTTATCAAATGACACATACAGGAGTGCCCAAGAGAGTATCCTTCATCCCGAATGATGTAGATATCATGAAACTTGCATCCGGGAAACTTGTTGCAAAAGGCCTTGCAAACCATCATGCAAAATCCTATGAGTTTTCCCATTTTGTGGCGGATGCAAAGCCCAACGCACTAGTGACTCATGGAAATGAAGTAAGTATACTGTGTCATGAGAGGTTCAGCCATCTCAAATTCAAATACTTGCAGCAATTACAGAAAAATTCCATGGTTGAAGGCCTCCCGGTCATCAAGGAAACCACTGGAATTTGTAAGGGTTGTGTTGTTGGAAAGCACCCTGAGCACAAGTTTGATCGGGGGAAGGAAAGTCGAGCTACATGCATATTGGTACTGATACATTATGATATCAGCGGTCCCATGCCTATCGCATCCATGATTGGATCAAGGTATCTTCTGACTTTTATTGATGATTTTTCCAGGTACACATGGGTCTTCATTATCAAAAAGAAGTCTGAAGTTTGTGAAAAATTCACTGAACTGAAGGCCTTGATCGAGAATGCATCTAGACAAAATATCAATATCTTGAGATATGATAATGGTGGGGAGTATTTCACTAATGATTGATTCACATATGCTCCAAAATTGGTATTCAGGTCCAACATTCAATTCCCTACACTCCCCAATAGAACGATGTAGCGGAGAGGAAGAATCAGTCTCTCAAGGAGATGACCACCTGTATGTTGGAATCAAAGAAGTTGGCTGAAAATTTGTGGGATGAAGCCATGCATGCTGTAGGATACATTCAGAATAGAGTTCCACACTCATCCCTAAAAGGAAATACCCCTTTCGAAGTATACTTTGAACACAAGCTGGATTTTGTCGAATTTGCGGGTGTTTGGGTCCACTGCATGGGCCCAAATTCCACTTGAAAAAAGGAGGGCTTTGCAACCTAAAAGAATAGAATGTCTATTTATTGGTTATCTTGATGAATCAAAAGTTTTCAAGCTGCTGGATATAAAAAAAAAACATATCATCATCGAAAGGAGTGTCAAGTTCGATGAGCCTCTTCAGGAGGTGGAACTAGTGAAGGAGAAAACTGTTGAATTTCCTTCCTATTCTACTAAATATTTGGATGATGAACCTGATTTGGATCCTATTATTTATGATATTAGTGTATAGAAAACATCAGATGCTCAATCAGAACCTGAAGTACAACATCATCTCCTAACATGGGCCCGACAGACACTCTCCTCCGCAGGAGATAACATTGGAAATTCGGATTATCCAAGGAGAACCCGGTCTAATTTCCAAAGAGCAGGTATCGTGCTCTCTTTTCCTTATTATTTTCTGTCCGAATATTTTTATTTGATGATAATTTCAAATCCAAATTCCTACTACCATGCTAGTAAGGATCCGATATGGAAAGTTGCCATGGATGAAGAGATGAATTCTCTTCAAAAAAACACTACTTGGGAGCTAGTTTCTCTTCCTTCGGGAAGGAAATTGGTTCAATGCAAGTGGGTGTTTCAGAATAAGGTTTCTATAGATGGAATCACCTACAAATATAAGGCAATTCTGGTGGAAAAAGGTTTCTCCCAGGTCCAAGGTGTGGACTACCATGAGACTTTTGCACCGGTTGCAAAAATGGACTCCATCTACCTAGTTTTGGCAATTTCAGAATCTAAGCACTGGGAAGTGCATCATATGGATGTTAAGCCATACTTTCTACATGGAGATATTCATGAGGAGATATACATCAAGCATCCTAAGGGCTACATCTCTGATCCATCTTTGGTTTGCAAGCTAAAGAAGTCACTATACGGGTTAAAACAGGCCCCAAGAGAGTGGTATTCCAAGATGGATGCCTTTCTTCTCTAGCAAAAATTCCAAAGGTGTAGATCGGATCCAAATGTGTATATACAATAGTATGATGGTAATTTGATTATTATTTTTATATGTTTATGAATTACTGATCACAGGTAGCACAGTTGCTTCTATTTTAGACATCAAAACTACTCTCCACAATGCATTTGAAATGAGCGATTTGGGGCTCTTAAAACAATTTTTGGGGCTCGGAATTGAGAAAAATTCTGATGGGATAATGGTCACTCAATACAAATACATATCATACCTGTTATTCAAGTTTAACATGGCTGAATGTAGAGCTGCTACATTCCCTTTCCTTTCAGGGATCAGCCTTGAAGAAGGAAAAAGCACACCTCCCATGGACTGCACTATTTATCGATAGCTGATTGGTAGCTTGTTGTACTTGACTCATTCTTAGCCTGATATCTATTATTCCATGAATGTTGTATCAAGATACATGCAAAATCCCCATGATCTTCATTGGAAGGCAGCCAAGAGGATCCTCCAGTACATTCAAGGAACCAGGACCTACGGCATTCACTATGCTACAGACTCCGAGCTAGAGCTGGTTGGATACATAGATTTCGAATGGGTGGGTGATTCTATTGATTGGAATTCTACTTCCAGATATGTCTTCATGTTTGGTGGTGGCCCCATTTACTGGTATAGCAAAAAGCAGGCTGCCATAGCATTGTCTTCAACAGAGGCCGAGTATCGAGGAGTGGTGAATGCTTGCATCCAAGCTGTTTGGTTGCAAGTAATTCTTTCAGAATTTGATCTTGGTAGTAATTTTTCCAATGTCCTCTTTTGTGACAATCAAAGTGCTATTAAGATATCCATATATCCAGTTACTAGGAAGAGGACCAAGCATGTAGAGATACACATGCACTATATCAGGGAGCTAGTGCATGACAGGACCATCATTCTGCAATACTGCCCAACTGATGAGCAGATTGTAGACCTATTCACCAAGAGATTTTCAAAAAAGAAGTTCACTTAACTCTGTTCACTATTGGGGGTGAGTTCATCAGGGTGATCCAACTACTTTCATTGTTCATCTTGAGGGGGGGGTTCCCACTAGGTTTTCCCTATTTTCCTCACTTAATTTGTTTTGAGCATTGTTTGAGTTTCAGTATTGTATAGGGTGACCTATGGTCTTTGTTTCTGGGGCCCTAGCATTCTTATGCACTTTATGTTTTCTACTCCTCTTGAGTATAGCTTAATGGGGGGTGTTGGAGACATTTACCACCATACACACTAATTTTGGTCAATTTGGCCTAGTTAAACCACTATCCTAAGTTTTATTGACTTAATTGACATCAGAGGAGCACTTTATGACATAAGAATGAGCACACTCACACCTACCTTTAGTAAATGAGGCTAACTAAGCCTTCTCCTTCATTCGAGGAGGCTAACTAGAGCACTCGGGGGTGATTTGAGTGTCATAAATGCACTTTGTTACTAACTAATGGTTACAATCAGTTAAACAGAGGAGTGAAGGTGCCTCCCTTCATTAAATTGGTTATTTAATAATTATTTAATGAATTGGAGTTAACAGGGGCACCTCCAACCACTTATGATGGTCAGTTACACTTCAGTTAACCTCATCAGGGTTTATTGGAGTCATTGATGCACTACCACTTGTTGGTTTGCTTGCAGTGACATGTGTCTGAGCTACTTTTAGTCTGACTCAGTCATTTATTGCACTTCAACTTCAGTTAGGGCTCAGTTGAGTCAATTAGGGTTTTGATTAGTGGTTAACTTAAGTGTTGATGATGGCTTACATTTAGTTAAGCTAGACTCACTCATTCAATTCGAATGACCTCCTTGGGAATTCCAATTGTCTTGGAATTCATGCATCTAGCATGATCATTGTATTGTATCATCATTCTTTCATTTGATTATACAGAGATGCTACTTCCATTGCAGCACCATTTTTCCAATTTTATGCATATTTGTCTATATTCTTTGTGAGACTGTGTTTTCAGTTCCTAGAGCACTGTGACAAATTAATAACATTAGATTTATGTAAAAGTAAAATATGATATTTAATGGGGAAATTGTCAGACCTCCAACTAACTACGCCACTTTATATGTGTTTGAAGCATCCTTGAAATCGATTGACCTATTTTCTAAAACTATCCCCAATACTCTTCTCAGACTGATTGGCAGTTACTAACTCTCACTCCATTATTTGAATGTGAGATTATAATAGCTTTTTCTATAGTTCTACACCACAATTTTTTTTGTTGACGCCATGCAAATCAAAATACAAGCAATTAAATCCCCTTATATTCAAAATGGTAACTATAGTTGTTAAAAGAAATAACATGAATAAAGTAATAATGAGTACAAATATATAATATCTTATAGTGATCAACAGATCCAATTTGAATTGAAGTTTCCTTTATAGTAATCAAAATATCCACTTGTCCTATCAGGAACCATACTGAGTACACATGCAATTATATATTGCTTATAGTACTACATAAGTTTGTTTAATATTAGACAATGGTGCAAACTTTACAAAAGTTTGTTTAATGTTAGACAATGGTGTCAAGTTATGACAATAGATAATAGAAATTTCCTAAAGGATTCTTCTATATGAAACAAAGGACCATGTTTATGAAGCCATTCCATGGCGACATACATGCAAGTATTGTCCTGATTCTCTCTCCTCTATAAGTGCATATTTCAAGGTTATATGGTTATAGAGTAGCATGGGAAAGATGGTTAGTATCTATTTCACATTAGTCTTGTTGTTAAATAAAGTAAAAATCATGATAGATTACTTCTATAACACTACTACTATATTGAGCATTTGATATGTACTCCACAACTTGGATTTGATGTAAAATGGACTAACCATGGACTTATTTTTGGGTAAAAAATTATACCTCCAAATTATTTTGAATATATATTTGAACTTTGTTGTCCAAAGTACAAATTTTTATCCATTTTCCTACTTGAACTATGAAATATGGTACAACCAAGAATCGATACCTTATTACATTGCTTAGGATATGTCACACTTTTGAATAATATGCTAGTAACAAATTACCAATTCCTTCCATATATGGTCCACTATAAAGTAAGCTTAGGCTATTGTCAAATACACTTCTTAAAGGAGGGTCTTCTAAAACTTGTACATAGAAATTTATGGAGCTTTGGTAGTACCTATGGTCCCATGGTTTACTCATGACCTGGTGCAGTTGCTTCCAAGGATAATAAATGCTTTGCAAACATTTAGAAACCGAAAATGATTGGGGTTATATTCCTTCCATTCCCACATATTCTTGTTGAGGCTCCAAAAAGACTCTCCAAAAATATGTGATAGAAGGAGCCATGCCACATGCTAAGTATGAAGTTCCATTCAATCCTATCATAAGAATTTTCAAAAAAAGAGCATTTTGTTACTATCACTTGGGTCAATTGAGACAATTTTATCTTTTCTAATTATCATGGAAACCAACCACTTTAATCCTATTGGCCAATTTTCTAGGATTTTGTTGGATACATTGAGCAGAGTCAATGGGGCCTAAGTGGAAAGTTTAACGAAGTAATAACTTGTATACCAAGGTTCCATTCTTGTTAAGGTATGCCCCACTCAACTAGCATGTATTAGAAAAGTATAAGGTACAACAAAAGTAACTGTGATTTTGACTTAATAGTTACCCATCCAATATAACATTTGTGTTGAAGTAAGTCTTCTCTATGCACACAACAATGGAGACCAAACACCAGGGTTGAATTTGCAGTGTAGTATATCCCACCTAAATTGCATGTGTTACATGTTATAAAGGGGGGATAGCATTAGATATAAGTACCATGTTATTTTCACATAATTGTTACAATTGAAACCTGACACTTCAGCCAAAGGAAATTTTGTTCAATGTGAACATCAATCAAAACCACAAAGGATTAAGTATGGTGATTCTCTAGACAATTTTTGTCTCATAATGGTGATAATTGTTACTAATGTAATTCTAATGAAAGTAAATTTGTTGTCATATTGGTTCACTGGTAGGGACGATTGTGAAAAAGTTTTAAATCCAATATTCCTTTCTCACTGAGGTCTACCTCATCTAAGTAGTTACACCTATAATAGTTACCAATCGAACCCACACTTAAGCAAAATGAAGTTTGTTCTATGCACATGTTAATCAAAACCAAAGAGGATTTAGACATAGTGATTGGATATCAACTTCTGTATTGTAATGGTGTTCAATATTACTAATCAAGTTCTAATGAAATGAAAGTTGGAGTCATGGACTAATCGTAGTAATGTCCATTAAGTAATAAGATGCCAACTAGGGTTCAATTATGACTAATGTCTACATCACCCAAGTGGTAGATGAAACAAGACATGCCACCATTACACCTATGTTATGATCAACAAGAAAGGGTAAATCAAACAAGACATGTCACCAAACTGAGAAACAAGAGACAAATATACAAATCTAGTGACTCCAAACTCAGAGTAATGGACAATATGTAATGTACCAATGCTATCATTAAATTACATTAAGTTAACACTTTCGTGTTGTGCTTATGTGTCACATACCCATACCCTGATTATTAAGCATAATTAAAAATTTCCTATGGAACCTTTGTCGTTCTTTGAAACATAGGGAATGGCCTTGAAACACTCCTCAACATTCATGTTTTGATACCAAACTGTCACATCCCTTCCCGTCCACCATAGATTAATTCAACGATCTACGAAGAAATTATCTCATAGGGAATCAAACAACGGGAGAAAAATCACGACATAAAGTGACGGTCACAATCTTTTCCGCATCTGGGGACAGATCAATGGCTGAGAACCAACCCACAAGAATCAATGGTGTGGAAATATTGAGATTGTAGAATCAGGAAAATGGAAATTATGATCCCGAATCCCGCATGCGGAATAGACCGTTCCAGAAAGGTGAGTTACGGAAGGAAATATATGAAGCCGCATTTTGAATCTCGCATCCCGCAAGTTGTGAAAGGGAAGTTTTGGAAGGAAAATTGTGGAGAATAGGGTTTACAGAATGTTGTTTCCGCATCCCACATTCCCCATCCCAGAAGTTACAGAAAGGAAAGTTGCAGAAGGAGATTTCTGCATAAATTCCACCTGCTAACAAAAGTCTTGGACCAATTTGATTATTCAGGCTATCACCAATCTGGGCAATCTAAACCTCATAATGAAACTTAGAGATGCATTGAAAGTAAACATACACAAATGCATACAATTGCAATTATATAGCGGAAGCAATTCATCAATTCAACACATTAAGCATGTTCATCATATTTCATTGAGAAAATACACTTTCAAAGAAATACACTTGCAGAGATTTACATAGACAAAGAGAAGCTTTTTCTGCAACCAGCTATGTCGCTGCAATGTTCCACCCAACCATAGGCCAGTGTGCTCATCAATCTATCAGCAACACTGCCACCCCTGATATGGGCATGATCCCCCCAAGGAATAATGAAACACTACAAAAATCACACATAACCAAGGATACACCAAGAAATCAGCCAACCCAACACAGTTGGGTTTATCAGGATACACATAGTTAAGTTAGCTAACAGTTGGGTTTATCAGACTGCACATAGTCAAGTTAGCTAATAGCTGGGTTTATTAGAATGCACATAGTCAAGCCAACACTTACATAGAGGACCAGCTAAGCCAACAGATGAGTTTATCAGGCTACACAGCCAAGCCATCTCACTACTGGGTTTATCAGGCTACTCAACCAAGCCAACATTCATAGTTGAGTTTATCAGTCTTTCTAGTCAAGGATCACACATGGTCAAATGCACAATAGGACATAGCCAAGTCAATTACCAGTTGGGTTTATCAAGCTGCAAGGAGATGGAAAGGCTGGCTGCTAAGCTAGTGAGATCAACCATAGAGCTATGGACACCTGCACCAGATCTATCCTAGCTTCTAAAACATCTACACATCCAACACCAGGAAGCATCCCCTTCTCTACTACACAGTCCCTCAGGCTATGCCTTCCCTTTCTAGTGCTATTTAACGTGTGCAAAAAAGTAAACCAATCCTCTATATTTGTCTGTGAGGTTCCTTCTCACACTAGGTTTATCAAGCTAGTTCATACCCATTTCCACTCCCAAACCAATTCATACCAAAATAACAGAGGCATACACAACAAGATACGAAATTCACCAAAAATTGTAATTCCTTGCTGGCCATTCACTCCATAGCACCCAAAACGGATTTCCTAGACATGTAGAATGAAGAAACAATTGGAATGTGAATGATAAACACAAAGGAAGGTTCAGCTATGTGAGAATTCCCCGAGAATGAAGGATCGATGGTCAAAACGTCCCGCAGCTCCCCAAAACGTGAGGGAAGATGAAAAACATGAATGCATGAGGGAATGAGCATACATTCTTAGGTGCTTTATTTCCCATGAATTCAAAACCATTTTCTTCAAGAATGGGTTCTCTTCCCAATTTGATTTTTTCCCATACTCTTCCCATTTCATGCAATAACTACCTCAACCAAATTCTGGAAGAAATAAATGGTTGGGGGAAGATACAAGAAATGGGTAGTTGACAGTTTTGATGGGTTTTCCCCAATGGTTCAAGGTTAAAAATTGCCTCCCCTTATCCTTAGTAAATCATGCCCCCATCTCATTATTTTTTGCATTGACGTAGCTAGTTGTGGGTTTTTGATTAAATCGCATATTTACATGATGTTTACAAACATGCTTAACTTAGCACATGAACCATTGGAATCAGCCATGATCACCTATACACCAAACATTAATCAATTACAGGGCCTTGGCCTTGATATCCTTGCCATGATTCCATATAATATCTACATCATATACATTTAATGCAAATGGGGTCAAAACCAGGGTGTTACATTCCACTCCCCCTTCAACAATACTGTCCTCAATGCTTTACAAAATTGAACAAAAATGCTTCATTGGTATCACCCTCAGTGCTCCGTAGAATTGAAAAAAAATGGATGTGACAATCGCATGGCATCCTCCAGCTCCCATGTACCCTCTTCAGGACCGTAGTGCTCCCATTGCACCTTTACCTTCCCTATGGCTCAGTTCTGGATCATTGTGACCTTCCTATCGAGGATGCACATTGGCTCTATTTGGAACTCTCCCTCGGGTTCCACCCGATTCACATCCCAATTTATCACATGGTTAGGATCATGTACACATTTATTAAGCAAAGAAACATGAAAAACATTATGAGTTGTAGTGCTAGCAGGCAATGCAAGTCTATATGCAACTGACCCTATTCTTTCAAGCACTTCAAACGGCCCATGGTATCTAGGTGACAGCATGGCACAACTTCCAAGCTTCAAGGAACTCTTATTTTCCCTCACTTTGAAGTAAACATGATCCCCAACACTGAACTCTCTGTTCACCATATGCTTATCTACATAGCTTTTCTATTTGTCCTGGGTTGTTTTATGATTTTGCCTGATATTTACCACAACCTGCTCCATCTCCTTGAGCAATTCTGTACCAAGAACAACCCTGTTCATTGGATTATCCCAAGTCACTGGTTTCCTACACCTCCTGCCATACAAAGCTTCATAGGGACTCATCCCCAAGGATGCTTGTTGTCCATTGTTATAAGCAAACTCTACCAAGTGTAAATAATCTTCCCACTTGGTTGGTTTGTCCATCACATACATGTGAAGCATGTATTCAAGCACTTAATTTACTCTCTCTGTCTTCCCATCAGTCTGAGGATGGTAGGCGATGCTGAAATTCAACTTTGTATCCAAATCTACAAACAACCCCTTCCAAAAATTGGAAGTGAACTTGACATCTCTGTCAGAGACTATTGCCTTAGGAAATCCATGCAATTTGAAAATCTCCTTTATGAAGATATTTTCAATGTCATTAGTCTTATGCATAGATTTAACCGGTATAAAATGTGCTCACTTTATCAACTTTTCCACCACAACCATGATGGAATCATGCTGTCTCCAATTCATTGGCAACCTTGTAATAAAATCCATGGAAATAACTTCCCATTTCCATTCTAGAACTAGCAAAGGATGCAACAACCCTACTGGGTGTTGATGCTCAACCTTCACCTGCTGACATTTCATGCACCATGAAATATATTTAGTCATGTTCTTTTTCATTCCTGGCCAAAAGTACTGCTTTCTAGCTGTAGCAATTGTCTTTTGATATCCCGGGTGACCATAATATGGATCTTGATGGATCTCATCCATAACAACTCTCCTCAAATATGCTACATTTTGGAATATAAATTCTGTTCTTATAAGTAAGAAGTCCATCTTCTTCTAATTTATATCCCTCATACTTACTTTCAATGCTTTGCTGCTGCAACTTGTCCTTTACCTACACATACATTTCATCTTCAGTAGTATGACTAACAATCTGTTGTCTCAAATCTGATTGGAAAATACTAAGAGATGCCACGTGCATTTCTTGCACCTTCCTGCTGAGTGCACCAACTACCTTATTCTCTTTTCCCTTTATGTGCTTGATTTCAAAATCAAACTCACCTAAGAAATCCAGCCATCTAGCTTTCTTAGCATTTAGAGTACGCAGATCAAACAAATACTTCAGACCATAATGGTCTGTCCTTAGCTCAAATATTCTGCCCATCAAGTAATGCCTCCACATGTTGAGAGCATGTACTATGGTTGCAATTTTCAGATCATGAGTGGCATAGTTCTTCTCATGCTCCTTCATCTTTCTTGACTCATAACATATTACATGGTTGTATTGCATAAGGACTCCTCCAATCCCTTGACCACAAGCATCTGTACACACCACAAAATATTTCTCTGGGTCTGCAACTTTCAAGACTAGTGCACTTGTGAGAATATTCTTCAACTTCTAGAATCTTTCTTCACACCTCGATGTCCATTATAACTTTATCCCCTTTCTTTGCAAAGAAGTGATGGCATGTGAAACCTTGGAGAATCCCTCTATGAATCTTTTGTAGTATCTTGCAAGTCCCATAAAATATATTACATCTGTCACATTTCATGGAGTAGGACAATTCATAATGGCTTCAATCTTATCAGGGTCCACATATATACCCTCTTCTGATATAATGTGACCCAAATACTGAATTCTATCTTTATAGAAGTCACACTTGCTCAACTTTGCATACAACTGGTTCTCCCTGAGCAATTGTAATGTCGATCTCAGATGCTATTCATGCTCTTCCTCAGTATTATAATAAATAAGAATTTCATCAAGGAAAACAAGAAAAAAATTGTCCAAATATTTGTTGAAGACACTATTCATAAGGCACATAAATGTAGCTGGTGCATTTGTGAGACCAAATGGTACCACTACAAACTCATAATGTCCATACCTTGTTCTGAAGGCTGTCTCATGAATGTCTTCATCCTTGATTCTCACCTGATGGTAACCAGACCTCAAGTCAATCTTGGAAAATACCTTCGCTCCTCTCATTTCATCAAAGAGGTCATCAATCCTAGGTAAAGGATATTTATTCTTCATCGTAACCTTTTTCAATTGTAAGTAATCAATACATAATCTGAGTGTACCATGTTTCTTCTTCAAAAACAGAACTGGTGCTCCCTGAGGAGACACACTCGGCCTGATATACTTCTTCTCCAACAACTCTTGCAACTACATTTTAAACTCTAGAATTTACGGTGTACTCATTCTATAGGGTGTCTTGTACACTAGTGCTCCTCATGGCATAAGCTCAATTATGAAATCAATGTCTCTCTTTGGAGGGAGCCCTAGAATCTCATCAAGAAAAACATCCCTGAATTCCTGCAACACATGAAATTCCTCCAACCTAGTAGTTTCATTCTCTGTTGCCTCCAAAATATGAGTTGCATACAACTAGACACGTTTCCTACAAAACTTCTTCAACTGCATTACTGAAATCTACCTCACAGAAATCACCTTTGGAATTCCTCTTACAACTATTGGGTTCCCTTCTTCATCCACGGATTCAAAAGTATTATTATAATAGTCGAGATTTACCCCGTGAGCTTCTAACCAATCCATTCCAAGAGAACATCATAGGAACCAAGTGGTAGAACATTCAGATCTACACAAGTGACCAATCCATTCATCACCAATGTACATTTCTCTACCACTTCACCAACCTTTCTCTTAGTTCCAGTGGCTATCTGAACTAACCACAATTTGCTATGATTTACTTTCTTAAAAGCACAAATATCCACTACTCTAGGAGTAATGTAAATGTGAGTAGAACTAGGGCCAAGAAAAAGGGAAACAAATTTCTCAACAATCTTACTTGCAACTTCAACCACAGTTGAATGGTGATCTTCTTGGTGGTCCTCCAGTGCTGCATAAATCCTAGGGACGACCCTCGCTACTTGACCCACTATTTATGCCCCTTGAATGTTGTAAGCTGGCCTTGAATTCTCATTCTCAAGTGGACGATTCTGGCTCATGTGGGGTCCTCCACATTTCTAACATTCGAGTGGTTCCCTATTCTGTTGTGGATCTCTTGGCTTTTCTCCCACCACTCTAGTTGGTTGCTTCTCAACTTGGGATGGTTTCTTCTGTTGATTCCTGAAGTTAGAAGGTTTCAAACCTTTCTTCCTTTGGTCAAACTTCTCATTCTTCTTGTCCTTCCATGTCTTATGATAATCAGTTTTTCCTTTGCTTTTCTCATAGCAATACTTAGCTTTTCTTATCACTTCTTCTAGAGTTCTAGGTTCATAAAACTCAATTTTGTCTTTGTAAGACTGAGGCAGTCCACTCAGGAAATGATGGATTTTCACTTTTTCATATTTGATGTACCTGACATACCTTAAAAGTTATAGGAACTTGTTTGCATGATCTTCCATGGTCTGTTGTCCCAATCGTAGCTCATGGAATTCTTTGATCTTATCATCATAGTACCTATCAGAGAGGTACTTATGATTGAAATACTTCTGGAACTGTTTCCACACAATCTTCCTTTCATTAATCTTTTTCACTTTCTTGAAGTGCTCCCACCATATGGATGCTCTTCCAGTCAAATTGAAGATGGCTACTCTAGCCTTCATATTTCTAGATTAGTCTTGGACTTGGAAATATTTCCTCATCCCAAGAAGCCAAGATTCAGCTTATTGATCATTCTTTATCTCAGCATTGGAGGTAGGCCGTCTTACCTTCTTTAATTCATCACATGATCGGTTCTAGTAGTGCCTCTTTCTCTTATTGTCGTGAGAAGAAGAACTTGGACCACCAGTAGATCCTTTAGAGTCATATGACCCACTAGGAGATATCTTTATTCTTCTAGCAGTGCTTGTACTTCCTTTTGGTCTTACTGTCCAATCCTTAGAGTTCATCCTCCTATGAATGTTTGTCAAACATTGCAGCATGGCTGCATTCAGCTGATTCTGCTCCCCCTGAGCCTTAACCAATATTTCATTATCTTCCTTGTAACTTTGCATCTCCACCCTTATGCTTCTCATGGTGGCTAAAAAATATAGGGGAGTATCTTGAAACCTCCTCCCATTAGACTCTGTCTCAACATTTCCAACTCGGAAATTTCCCCCCATAGCATCTTCCTCGTGCTCATAGGGATCTTGTGCATCATTCATGCCGTAGGTTCTCATGGCTGAGCCAACAAACCACTTTGCCAATATGCACTATGACTTTGCAAAATGTGTTATCAAACACCATTTTCTAGCTGCACAGTAATTCAAAATTAAAAACCATTTACTTGATGTCACCTGGCTTGTCTAGGCCCAATGTTGTAACCAATAACTCTGTTAATTGTTCAACTTGGCCTCTTTTAGGCACAATGATGTAATCCACATCTCTATCAAACCACAATCTGGATGTTCTTTTCTCCTTTAACTGCTTGTTATGGCCCATCCAGGCCCAATGCTGCAACCAACAACTCTGATACCACTTTGTCATGTACCCATACCTCGACTATTAGGTGGAATTAAAAATTTCCTACGGAACCTTTATCATTCTTTGAAACACAAGGCATGGTCATGAAACACTCCTCAACATTCATGTTTTGATACCACACTGTCACATCCCTTCTCATCCACCATTGATCAATTCAACGATCTACGAAGAAATATCTCAGAGGGAATTGAACGACGAGAGAAAAATAGTGACAGAAAACGATGGTCACAATTTGTTCCGCATCTGGGGACAGATCAACAGCTGAGAACCAACCTGCAAGAATCAACGGTGTGGAAAGCTTGAGATTGTGGAATCAAGAAAACAGAAATTGCGATCCCACATCCCGCAAGTTGAGGAAGGGAAGTTGCGGAAGGAAATTTGAGGAGAAAAAGGTTTACTGAATGTCGTTTCCGCATCCTGCATCCCGCAAGTTGCAAAAAGGAAAGTTGTGAAAGGATATTTATGTGTAAATTCCACCTACCAATAGAAGTATTGGACCAATTTGATTATTCAGGCCATCACCAATCCGGCCAATCTAAGGCCCATAACGAAACTTAGAGATGCATTGAAAGTAAGCATACACAGATGCATACAATTGCAATTATGCAATGGAAGCAATTCATCAATTCAACACATTAAGCATGTTCATCATATTTCATTGAGCAAATACATTTGCAGATAAATACAATTGCAGAGATTTACATAGACAAGAACACTTATCTATGAGAGAAGTTTGTTGTGCAACCAGCTATGTTGCTACAACGTTCCACCCAACCATAGGCTAGTGCACTCATCAATCTCTCAGCAGCATTGCCACCCTCGAGCTAGGCATGATTCCTCCAAAGAATAAGGAAACACTAGCAGAATCACACATAGCCAAGTATACAACAAGAAATCAGCCAAGCCAACACAATTGGGTCTATCAGGCTACACGCAGTCAATTAGCTAACGGTTGGGTTTATCAGACTGCACATAGTCAAGATAGCTAACAGTTGGGTTTAACAGAATGCACACAGTCAATCCAACACTTACATAGAGGACCAACCAAGCCAACTGATGGGTTTATCAAGCTACATAGCCAAGCCATCTCACTACTAGGTTTATCATGATACTCAGCTAATCCAGCATTCACAGTTAGGTTTATCAGACTGTCTAGTCAAGGATCACACATGGACAAATGCACAATAGGACACAACCAAGCCAATTACCAGTTGGGTTTATCAGGATGCAAGGATATGGAAAGGCTAACTGCTAAGCTAGTGAGCTCAACCACAGAGCTATGGACACCTACACCAGATCTAGCCTGGCTTCTAAAACATTTACACAACCAACACTAGGAAGCATCCCCTTCTCTGCTACACAGTCCTTCGGGATATGCCTTCCCTTTCCAGTGCTATTCATGGTGTGCAAAGAAGAAAACCAACCCTCTAGATCTGTATGTGAGGTTCCTTCTCACACTAGGTTTATCAAGCTAGTTCATACCCCATTTCCACTCGTAAACCAGTTGAGACCAAAACAATAGAGGCATACACAACAAGATATGAAATTCACCAAAAATCATAATTCCTTGCTGGTAATTCACTCCATAGAACCCAAAACATATTTCCTAGACATGCACAATGAAGAAACAACTGAAATGTGAATGATAAACACACAGGAAGGTTCAGTTGTGTGAGAGTTCCCTGAGAATGAAGGATCGATGATCAAAACGTCCCACAGCTCCCCAAAACATGAGGGAAGATGAAAAATGTGAATGCATGAGGGAATGAGCATATGTTCTTAGGTTCTTTCTTTCCCATGAAGTCAAAAACAAATTCTTCAAGAATGGGTGCTCTGCCCAATTCGATTTTTGCCCATACTCTTCCCATTTCATGCAATAACTACCTCAACCAAATTTTGGCAGAAATAAATGGTTGGGGGAAGAGACAAGAAATGGTTATTTGAAAGTTTTGATGGGTTTTCCCCAATGGATCAAGGTTAAACATTCCCTTCCCTTATCCTTGGGAAATAATACCCCCATCTCATTATTTGTTGCATTGACGTAGCTGGTTGTGGGCTTTTGATTAAATCGCATATTTACATGATGTTAACAAACATGCTTGACTTAGCACATGAACCATAGGCATCAACCATGATCATCTATACACCAAGCATTAACCAATGATAGGGCCTTGGCTTTGAGATCCTTTCCATGATTCCATATAATATCTACATCATATACATTTAATGCAAACGGGGTCAAAACCGGGGTGTTACATTATGTTTTTTTTGGAGTTTATGGTTGTAATTTTCAAATACTACAATGGGAATGGAAATAACCAGGAATTGGTGTTTCAATTTCTTCATTTTTTTTCAAAAACATGACCTTGTTGTATTGTTTCCAATAATAAAGAATTGACATTTCTATTTCTTCAATTTTTATTCACAAAAACAAGACCTTGTTCTATTGTTTCTGGTAAATAGAGTTACACCAAAACACACCCATCTAAACTTGAGTCTAGTATAAACCTTGAGGATTTGAAATAGTTATTATTTTATCTTCTATGTCAAAAACTTGCTCTATGCAGTGCATCCCCTTGGGGCATGTTTCAAATGAAAAGGGTAAGATCCATTGGAAAAACAAAAACCAACAATATAAGCCAATGTATTCAAGCAATTGAAATTGAATTCATTAAAAAAGATTTTGCACGATAAGGGAGAGTACTTTCTAGCTCGAGCCCTCTTTTTCTCTTCTTCATACATATGGACCATAACCCCAAAATTTTCTTCCCTCCATTTTCTCCTTTCCATATCAGAATTAGGGTTTTGGTAGCATTCCTAGCCTAGGAGGAAGATAAAACCACAGTTGTCACCTCTACTTCTATGGATTCAACCGATGTTTCCTTCACTTTGATGTTATGATGTTTATTTATATGTGAATCTCCATATTTCTCTTTAACTTCCTCATCCTAGATATTTTGCGGTAATTCACAGCCACTAGATTCGACCATAGGATGCTTGTCTAAGTAGTTCTCCTACATTTTGTGTTGGTTTTCATGATTTGTGAGTGAAGTGGGTTTTACAATCTATGAGTAAAGAAGGAGATTTCAATCCTCCAATATCCATGGAGCCCTACATCCCTTTGATATTCAATTTCTTTTGGTGGATGGCTCTTCCCTTGGGCATGCT
Organism: Pseudotsuga menziesii; assembly: GCA_001517045.1. Taxonomy (NCBI): domain Eukaryota; kingdom Viridiplantae; phylum Streptophyta; class Pinopsida; order Pinales; family Pinaceae; genus Pseudotsuga; species Pseudotsuga menziesii. Next base: position 375,467 of record LPNX010723058.1, on the reverse strand, counting down.
GTCTACTATCACCATTTCAAAATCTATCATGAAGAATTTAAACACACTTTTAGACTTGGAAAGAATGAAATCCCTAGAGTTCCATATAAATATAAAGAATAAATTGTAACCAACCAACATCAACTTCGGGGAGGCCTTGGTAATGAAGAAAGAAATAGAGGAAGGAAACATAGAGTGACAATTGATAGTTATTAAGAGTGAATCTTCCATAACATTTTGTCAGCAAAATATATTCTTAATGCATTCAATTTTTTTTATATTATGTTTTCCATGCTCTTAATACCATTATCTTTATTAAAAATAGTATTTGTCTTTTTAGGTTTCTTTTACTATTTTTATATGTTTTTTTAATATTTATGTATATAATAAATAAGAGTTGGGGTGTTAAGCAAATTGTTGTAAATGGATTGTGTTTTCATTTTTTTAATTAATCAATATAGATCCATATTAAACCAATATTTATGAATCATCCATAGGGATCAATTTCATGAGGTGTAAAAAATTTTAACATTCAAAAAAACAATTTACACCTCCAAAAATTGGATCCTTCTTAGCGCTTGATATATGTTGGTGTTTCCTCCTTTGAACTGGGTTCAAACCCTTGGTTATCCATCAACAAAGACCAATATATTGGCCCAACAGAGTAGGGTTCATTCGGCAGCACCTGAGATGCAGAAGCAGTCTCAGCCTAGATATCTCTATGGGTAACTGCTTGAATCGAGTTTCTCAATTGGGTGGGGATTTCTTCTTTCACAATACCTTACTAGATTACTCTATTGAATCCAGGGAGTGTACTTATTATTCTTATTGTGTTCAAGATATTACTCTACTTTTCAATAAAAAAAATACAACAATGATAAAATATTTAGCATGGATTCTATCTATCAACAATGTGATACATGCATCTAAGAACTCATTCATAAAAAATGTTATTCAATCTATTCTGACCTACTCATTCACAACATACATTCATTCAACATAGACATTCATAAAATACACATTGATTTGATATTTAACGTGGAAACCCATATGGGAAAAAACACAAGACGCTCTTCATATGGCATGAGAAATATATAACACCTTTTGTTTGTACACTCAGCTACATACTATGTTCTACATCTTCTGTAAAATATATACAGACTTCTCTCCTCTCATGCCCACTATTCTTTGATCTCTTAAGTTTCCTCTCCTTCACTCTACTTTCGATTTGCACACAGCTTGGATCGAATATCTTCTCTACATATCTACAACTCTTCTAAGACAAAATACGACCGAGACATAGAGACCAACCCGTGCACAACTTGGGTTCTATATTTTATAGGATTTTACATGTCATAATCAATCGATTCTATTATGTTAGTCAATACGGTGTCATTCCTATTTTCGTACATTCAAATATACTGACAGTAGGCACTATCGACCCAAAATTACAAAGATTATTTATTCCTAAATCATGTTCTATTATAACTGAATTCTTACCCATGATCAATCGAGTTGTCATTTTCAACCATTGTATTCTTCTTCTATCATGGTTGTCCTCTTTGGTCACGACATATTCTCTTCTATAGTAGACTCTTCTCCCATGACTTATCTGTCACAACTCTTCTTCCACGGATGCTTATGTCACATCTCTTCTTCCTTCGTTGCAGCTTCCCATGTCATGCAACTAGAGTCTTCATATTCCCAAGCATAATTTTAGCTAAATTCTGCCTATCTTTTCCTAAGTCCAACATGCCCCCAACACTCACATGTGGATCATCCCAAGCCACCCTAGTCTAAAACTTCTATTGTGACGACCTTACTTTGAAAATCCTTGAATATTTTCACTTTCTACACAACCTCCTCCTGTACTTCTTCTTCCTTCTTCTTTAAATTCTACACAAGGTCAAAACTGATGTGTTATGACGTTGTAAGTCCTGCTAACTCTACTGCTTATCACACTTTCTAGTGTACAGGTTGAATAATGTCTGTAACTATTTATGCCTCTACCTGTAATTATGTGACCTTATAAGTGCGATTATGATGTTGTGTTCATAGTGTTGTGACTTTTTGTTGTACTTTTTTCATCGCGGAAGTCTTATCCATTTTCTCTGCTAAGGGTAGTTTCTTCATATCATTCTTCATTTGGGTCACCTCTGTCTCAACAGTGCATAATTACTCTGTGAATTTCTCTATTTCTTCATCGTTGATCAACGCTTCCCATGTCTAAGAAGGTTGCTCAACTCCCTTGGCACAAAGTGCCTCTACCTCTTCGATATTCTTTTTATGCTCTATTGTTGTTTTCCTTCTTTCTTTAGGTTTGAAGGGTTACTTCTTTAGAACGTTAGGACCGATGAGAGAAAATTTCGTCAACATCACCAAATATATCTTGAGCTTCTTGTAAAGCTCATTGACATCACCAAATATATCATGTGCTTCTTGTAAGGCTAAAGAAAAAGTCGTATTATCTCGTCATTATTTACCATTACCCAAAGGCCTTTTCGGAATGAATGAATTTACCAATGGACACTTGCGTTTTGGCAATTCTTCTCTTTGGTGCATTAGGTTGTTTTGGTGGAATATCATCTAGTAGCCTAATTTCAATCGTTATTTGTTCTTCTTCTTGTAGTGGTGCTATAGGTGATTTTTTCTTGCAATTACCAAATCACTTCCTTGTTCAGAGACCAGGTGGGTCTGGTCCCAACCTCACCGAAGGAATTAATGGTCTTTATGGTATTTCCCTTCTAACCATGAATTTCAATGGAACATATCCGATAATGTCTTTCATAATGAGTGTGGGTGATGTAGTTGCGACACCAAATTTTGCAATTGTTCTTGTACTGGAAATGAAAATAATAATACTCCGTGAAAAGCTCACTTTGGATCTTGTAGTTGTAGAGGAAAATCTCTCACTTGAATGCAACAGAATGAACTGAAACATGGGCACGAAAATGATAACATCTACTCATTCAATTAGTCAGTTCGTCACATGGATCAATCGCCCAAATCATAATACAAAAACCATTATAAAAATCATTATTCACATGTCACATCAGTGGTAGTTATTGTAAAATAATGACAAGAGTGACAAAAAAGCACCTCCTCAAAATCACTCGCGTTTTTGAATTAATTACGACTAGTTTTCATTTCTGCGACACAAGTTCATCTTGCGACAAATACTTTTTTTTCTACGATCTGTATTCAACTTTTGACATATTTCTTTGATTGTGACAAATATATTTTCTTTTCCACCATTTTTCATTTGCGACAGACCGATTGTATTTGCCAGCCTTTTTCATTTGTGACAGACAGATAGTATGCACTGCCCCTTTTTTTTCAATCGACCAAGTCCCAAATATCCTAGTAGGGCTTTAGGAAACTTATGTTCACCAATCCTTTGACATGTGTTCCATATAACTTATGTAGTTGCACTATGTCTCCATCAGTGATATGAATTACAGTATTCCTGTCCTAGCCAATGTGTTTTCAGCTCTCCCGGATGCTTTAAAATTTTTCTATCATACAACAGAAAAATTCCTCTGACTTGAAATCACTTATTCTTGATGTGGTGATCATGTCATACTTTTTGTTATTCCTTCTCAAAGTTTTGATGATAACTTGCAAAAAAAAATTCCTCTTACAACTGTATCAACTGCGATAGTCTTTCCTCGACAACACCAACATATTTTGTCTCTTTAATTGTAACAATCCTTAATCTAGGTACAATATATTCCATTGGAATCATAGCCTCTTGTCCATACACCAGGTGAAATGGATTTCTTCTTGTCAAATTATTACAAGCTGCATGGTATTCCCACAAAACTGTAGGGATTTTCTGGTCCCAATCGCCTCTTTAAACATTGTAAATATTTGTCAATGCATTTTCCAGGATCTTGTGGAATTCTTTGACATCACCATTTTCTTCGGGGTGATATGGAGTTGTATTTATATGATGGATATGGATTTCTTCAATTAATTCTTCAATCAACCAATTAAAAAAATGTATACCTTGGTCACTTATGAAAAATCTTTGGGCATCTGAATCAAGTCACAAAATTGTCGAATAAGAACTTGGAAGCAGTCACAACTGTACAATATCTTACTGATGTGGCTTCATCCCATCTGGTCAAGTAATCAGTCACAATAATAATATATCTTTCATTATCTTACACCTATTCTCTTCCTTGTTGGATTTATAGGTCTCACAAAATCAACAACTCATTTTTCAAATGCCTACAAAGTTACTTGAGGTACTAGTGTAATTTCATCCTATCACAATGGTTTTCCAGATCTTTGACATACATCACAACTAAGACAGTATTGTTGAGCATCTGCATGCATGGTGGGACACCAAAATCCTTCTTGCAATTTCTTTTACAATGTATATTTTCCAGCATAATAGCCTCCTGGGAAACCAACATGTGCTTCATTAAGTATCATTATTGCTCATGTTCCAAGACACAATGATGAAGAATCTCATCAAGGCCCATTTTATATAATTGTCTAACGATTAACTGGAAATCTGTAGCTCACACAACTAATTGTTTCTTCCGTGCATTAGTAAATTTAGATGGGGTATAGCACATACTAAAAAATTGTATGATGTATCTATAATGATCATCAAAAATTGTTATCGCAAATAATTGTGTGTCAAGGAGACTATCATTGAGATTACTAGGTTCTTCTCCACTCTCAATCCTTGAGAGATGGTTTAGCCCTAAATTCAGGTGACCCAGTTTAAGAATGACTTTAAAGTCAAATTCATGAAAAAATAGAAGCCACCGAAAAATATTCCCCTCTAACACTGGCTTATTGACCAGGTATTTCAACGATGAATGATCTATGTACATTTTGAAATGTCCACCCAGCAAGTAGTGTCTAAATTTATATAGAGCGTATACCATAGCTAATCCCTCTCTTTCTGTCGTGGTATAGTTATTCTCTGATGTTGATAATTCCTTTTAGCAAAGGAAATAGGATGATCAATTGATTCTTTGTCAGGCTGTGCTAGTACGACATTGAGTGTTATAGACAACGAATCGACATGTACATGAAATTCCTTTTTTCCATTCTAGAAATACAAGTATGGTCGTTGTAACCATATTTTTCTTTAAAGAGTCCAGACTTTATTGGAAATTTTCCATCCACTAGAATTTAACATCTCTCTTCAATAACTTCTCCATCGGAGCAGTCACCTCTGCATATCCTTTGATAAATTGTTTATAGTATCATTTATGTCCCAATGTTGTTTTCAGTTGCTTCATTGTGGTAGGTGTTGGTAGGTCGACAATGATCACAATTTTAGTAGGTTCAACCAAGATTCCATCACAAAAAGCCACATGTCTAACATAATTCCAAAAGAGGAACACAAAATACATTTATTTAAGTTTGACGAAATCTAATACTAGCGACTTCGTTCCAACATCATTCAGAGGCTCTCAATATTATCCTTAATGAGCCCAAATACCCTCCAATCATCAAATTAGACATCAAGAAATTTATGAATAAAATCTTTGAAGGAAACCACTACTATCCTAGAAAATATAGCAGGAGAATTCTTGAGTCCAAATGAAATTACCATGTATTGGAAACAACCCCACTCCATTGTAAAGGTTGTATTGTGTTAATCATCCTTTCCAATTATGATTTGATGGTAGCCAAAGAACCCATCAATGAATGAATAAAATTCTTGACCCCCAACACTTTATAATACCTCATCCACAAATGGAGTTGGAAATGGGTCATGTAAAGAAGTGTAGATTAATTTCCTTAGGTCGATGCAAATCCTTACTTCACCTGTATCCTTCTTATCTTGAACTACTATTGGACTAATCCATTATGATTCTTCAAGAGGTTCTATGATACTTGCATCCAGAATTGGTCCAATTCTATCTTGACTTTTTGTTTATACCATGGGTTCAGTCGGTATGGTCGCTGCTTGACAGGTTTTGCGTCGAGATTCAATGGTATTTTAATTTCTCCAAGGTCTCTGACAATTCCTTTCATTTCTAAGAATTTCGTAGGGAACAAATACTGAAACTCATGCAATAATTCCTTAATCTTCACAACAATTTTTTCATCCCAGTAATATCCAATACTAGATAATTTTGGATTCTTCGGGGAGCCAATGTTTACTTTCTTGACATTTAGTGGATTCAAAAATTGATCACTAGAAATACAAAATCCTTCCACTCCATGTGTACCTTCAAAATATGGTATGTTTACATTGAATGGGTCATCATCATCAGGTTCTCCTGTCACATTATAGCACTCCATCTAGTGTTGGATTGTTGCGCTGTGCTAATTTAAATTTATCACTACGACAATGATATTTTCAAATATATTTTACTTGATTATTTGCAATGCAACATCAATTGACAGATGACCATGCAAAAAATAAAATGTGTGTGTAAATATAGTATCTAATTCATCCCATTCAATTTTCCCTCGTCTCAGTTCAACTTATGTATACCAGTTCCTTGGTATCATGTCTAATGTTTTTATGAATTGATGAACCCAGGGCCTGTCACGGACATGCCCCCATGTTGCATGACAATACTCGATATGGTCAACATGATTAGTCAATATTGTATACTTTTAAAAAGCATCTTCTCTGAATCTTATCTCCATCAACCTTTGACATTGTGTCCATTCTGAGATGGATTCTTTATGTGCGGCCCACCATCTGGTGGGTTTACCTTTCAGTGCAAAGTCCATGGCAGAAAAGCGCTAATGTTCTCTAAATTTTTCTTCAAATTATGTCAGAAAATATGCAAGATTATGTAAACCTTCATATGTGGACATATCACTTATCTTAACTCCTACCTGTTGCACAATATGTGTAGTTCTTGTGCACCTTCTCATGGATAATTCATGCATCTGATTTTGCTAGTTTTCCAGTGCTTTTCTACAATCCGATGTATAGGAACTAATACTCGGCCAACTAAGCTTTTCATCAGCCTTTATATTTACATAATCGTCTCTTGCAGATGTGATGTTATAAATATGGTACAGATAATTATCACCTTTTCCTTCACTATTTACTGGCTCGACGTATCTTTAACCTTCTAGTAGATCAATTGGTGTGACCACCCTTAGCTCTGAATCTTCAAATGGTAAGATTCTTTTCTTAAAATTGATGATGGTTTGATTAGAAATTGTCTGTTCGATCCCAAAAAGTGAAGGATATGTATTTGTGTCATCGAAAACGTCGATTACTTCAAAGTCAGCATACATTCTAAGGCTTTCTACCTCGACAGGAACTTGATTCAGTCGATCGATATGTAGGAATTTCAAATGATTTGATAATCTAAGATGGAAAGGAGACCACTCCAGTCGCGGTTTCCCCATCCTTTTCCATGTTTGTCTTGTCATAATGTTGACATTAGAGCCTAAGTCTAGGATAATATAGTACATATTGTATTCTCATATATGGGCAGTCATCCTTAACTCACGACTAGTCTTTAATCTTTTTCCCACATAGTTAATCCTTCTGTCTAGTTACACGTCTTCTTGAGATTCTTCTATGAGAGTTGACATTTTTATATTGTATTAGCGATAAGTAACTTTTGAAACAAATCTTCAAGCTTACTAGCATTTCCCGTCGATTTATTTCAGAACAACTGGTCAAACCTCTCAGGCATATCCATTATTGGTCTCCTAGACAATGTAGTAGTAGAAGTCGATGCTTGATTCTTGTCGACGAATTTCGGTCACGCATCCAAAAGTACTTCCTTTTCTTTTTGGATGTTGAATGACACTTTCTTTTGTGTTGATGGTCGCACTTGCAGTTGTTCATGTTGTGTTTCTTGGTCTTCTCTAGTCGCAACACCTCCTCTTGTTACGATGACTATATTTGGTTTCCTTGGATCAACAAAAATCTTCTAAATATTCTGGTTGGGGTTTAGGTTGGGATTATGCAGAGGGTTTGGATTTCCCACATTTCTATCTTGCCACTTAGAAATCAACTGCATACATTGTTCTATAGTATGATAAAAAAATTGCAATACGAACATGACTTTGTAGGGCTCGCACATTCCCTGGGAAAATGTCTTGGTTACCCACAATTATAACATATAATTTGGCCTCTTCCATGACCAAATCCTCCTCCTTGTCCTCGACCTCTAAAATTTCTAGCCCTCCTTTGTTGAGGATATTGTTGTTACAGGTATTGATTATGTGGATACTAGGGCCGAGGATATTGAGCTTGTGGGTATTGAGATTTATCCCGCTCATCTTTCATTTTCTCTTAATTCTTCATTAAATAGGTTTCCACCATTTTCTCCTACAACAACTGAAATTCTTTGTAGTCCATCTCATCGTGGCCTACTAATTTACAAAATTTAAAATATAAACTAGCCAGTGCACTTACAATCTTCTGTAAGTACAGACACTCTTCCGACCGATAGACTCTATTTTGGTATATTATACACTAAGAAATTCATTGTGTGTTTATCAAGTTTGACGCTCCTGATGCGACAACATTGATGAGTGTCGAGCAATTATCCTTATGGTGTCCCTTTGTTCTGCATCTAGTACACCACATGTCCTCTTGGATCTCTTTTCCTTTTTTAATATCCTGGAGCTATAGCGTAAGGTTGGATAGGTGTGACTGAATTTTCATCATCTCTACACCAGTCTCTCATACATGTGAAGATTCCAACTTCATGGCTAACTATGGAGCTACAGTCTACGACATAATATTTTGTTGTATCAAGGGAATACAGATATGCGGTAATAGTGATTCAATGAACTATTCTTTATGTTGTACGTTCGACATCTGGAAGCTTACTTTAGCCATCAATGTCTTAAATCTCTAGTCAAATTCCCAAACAGACTCCGTAGACAATTTCTTTATCTCTTTAATCTCTGTAATACACTGAGATATATATTTGGGATTTCTAACTTCATCTATTAGTCCTGCTTGAATTTGGTCCAGTGTTTTCTATGCGACTCTTGTCAGAACCACAAATAAATTCATGTACCAATCCAATGCACGACCCCTCAGGTTTGTGATCATTTGAGCCCTCTTTATGGCCTCATCTTGGTCTTGTCTCATGGTCCACATGGACTTACATAGAAAGAAATGTTTCTCTAGGTCTTCTAACCCATTTCTGTTGAATATAGACAACTTATTATCATTCCCAACCATTATATTGGTCCTTGGTATTGTTGGATAAAACTTTTGGCTAGAAGGACTCCCTTGTCCACCATTCCCACAGTTATTATTGCTGGTATTGAAAAACCCACTAGGATATGAGTTTCTGGACCTTACCTTCGGAGACATAAGTGGGTTTGTAGGTGTGTCATATTTGTACTCTGGATCTTGCAATTCTTCTTCTTCTTACCTTTTAGATATAGGCTAGTATTCATCTTCCTTGTCGCAAGAACCTTCGTCAAAGTGCAATATCAATTCGTAGTCTCTCCTTTGGTCGTACTACAACTTCCTCTTCTAGTCACTATTCTTCTTCTCTTTCCCAAGTGAAATCTTCTTCCATTTCTTAGATGTACACCTGCTAGTTTAGTTCCGCTATCACCAAGGAACATCTCATCTTACTCTTATCCATTTTTCTCACACGTTATTGCAGCATATCCATGGTCTTCATGCAGATTTATTTACTCGTCAGTATCCATTCTCAGGATCCCTTTTTCATATACAAGCATATTTATCCAAATTCTTAAATATGTCAAGTATCTTCCTCTAGGTCCTTAGAAAAATTTTCTTTCCACCTCACTATATGATTTTATTGTGTCGAAAACAAACTCAGTGATGTATCCCTCCAAAATATTATCTACCTAAAAATTGAAAACCCTAAATATAGGGTTGCTAATACTATTCTGCTACTGAATCAGTTGAGGACTCCACTCTGTCAGTTCTCCTTGTTTGATTTTTTTCTTCACTAGGTTGCTAGCTTCTACAACCACTCATACAAAATAATAGAAAACTCACAGAAGAATATATCGTGAATATTGGTATAAATATACCGCTCCAACCAATTTGTTGGATTCAACTGTGATCCTTCACTTTCTTTCGGTGTAAACTGTTATGCCTTAGAATCCACCCACTCTTTAATTTTCTCTTTTGTCGGGTGCCAAAACATATCCTCAACAAAATGATTCACGGTCCATGCAATGAAACCATTTGTTGTTGTTTCCTCCTTTGACCTAGGTTCAAACCCTTGGATTACCTTCAACAAAGCCCAAGATATTGGCTCAATAGAGCAGGGATCAATCAACAACACCTGTGACAAAGAAGCAATATCACCCGATACATCTCTATGGGTAACTACCAAAACCAGGTTTCTACAGTTATGTGGGGATTTCTTCTTTCATGGCACCTTACTAGCTTGCCCGACTGAAGCCATGGGGTGTATTTCTTATTCTTATTGTGTTCATTCAAGATATTACTCTACTTGTCCATTGGCATATATTACAATAGTGATATAAAGCTTTAGCATAGATTCTATCTATCAATAGTGCAACACATGCATCTAAGAACTCATTCATAAATAAATGCTCGTCAATATATTCATACCTACTTATTCACAACATACATTCATTCAACATAGATATATTCATCAAATACACATTGAGGCAACATTTAACATGGAAAACCATTTTGGAAAAACCACACCGCACTCTTCATATGGCATGAGAAATATATAGCACCTTTCGTCTGCACACTCAACTGCAGACTATGTTATGGATCTTATCTACAATCTATACAAACTTATCTCCTCTCATTCCCTCTAGTATTTGATCTCTAAGGTTTCCTCTCCTTCACTCTACTATTGATCTGCACACAGCATGAATCGACTCTCTTCTCTACAACTCTACAACTCTACAAATATTCAACTCTATAACTCTTCTAAGACAAAATCTGACCGACAGAACTAGAGATAAACCCACATACAACTTGGGTTATGTCTTTTATAGGCTCTTACAAGTCATAATAAACCGATTGTATTTTGTTAGCCGATAGGATTCCATCCCTCTTTTTGTACATTCAGTTATACTAACAGTAGGACTATCGGCCCAAAATTACAAATATTCTTGATTCCCAAAGCATGTGCTATTCTAACTGACTTCTTACCCATGATCAATCGAGTTGTCCTTTTCAACCACTGTACTCTTCTTTTGTCATGTTTCCTTCCATCATGGATGTCCTCTTTGGTCGCAGAATATCCTCTTTCATCTCAGACTCTTCTCCCATGGTTGCTTCCTTCGCATCTCTTCTTCCACGACTGATTTTTTCATAGCTCTTCTTCCTCCATCGCAACTTCCTCTATTGTGCGACCAGACTCTTCATATTCCCGAGAAGAATTATGGCCGAATTCTACCTATATTTTCCTAGGGCCAACAATATATGTTGGTTTAATATGGATATATGTTGGTTTTAATTTTTTAAGATCCTGCATGTTAATCCCTTGTGGTGTTGGTATCAGTTACATCGGTGTTATCCATGTTACCTGACAACATATACCGCATACTGAGCTATAGAGCACCTCGCTTCTCTCGGTTGATGATAATCAACCCTAGGATATTCTTATAGAGTATGATGATAATCTCCTTCAACATAGCCCATTTTGGCTTATAAATCCTATAATTTGTGGGCCAACTCCTCACTTATTCATCCCCGTAGTGCACATCTTCTGCCTACATTCAATGATAAATTTTGACTCCTTATTCCTGTAAACTTTTATATATTATAAGCTTTTATTAAATATTTAAGTGATCAAACAAAATTATTATGGGGGTATTTGTTCGACATAGCAAGGTCAAGATTGAGTTCATGTGAATTGACTCTATTAATTTGAGTGTACATTATGGCAACAATATCACACTTACAAAGGAGATTTGAGGCTAACGAACATATCCACTAACATGTGGAGATGTAGGGACCTCACTAGATGTATTAAAAGAAGAAAATGTTGTTGATTCAACATAGGGGGTGTCTCAGGAATCCATCTATAACACATACATAATGTTGAAATTTAGTAAAGTATACAAATTCATTGTCAGAATTGTAATTTTCCATTGTTGGGGTAACACAACTAAAAATGACTAACATAAACAATTAATTCATATTCTTAATCATTGTTAGCTAGTCATATTTTTATTCCTATGACTAAATTAGTCATTTACATTAGTCATTTTTATTTTAGTCACTTGTTATTTGTTGTCTATTTTATCTTATGACTAAATTAGTCATTTATCTTAGTTGTTTTTCGTTGCCTCGCTTAAAATTTCTCAATTTTGGTCATTTATCCCTTGAAAACCTCTAGTAACTAAAATCTATAAACGCCTAGTCACTTATCTCTAGTTTTGTATTGGAGGTCTTCTCGCGAGTGAGATTGTACTTGACATGCAAAAAATAAAATCCAAGCACGAGAAAAGGAGGCTAGCATTGATGGTGATATTGAATGTTGATATGATGGAACACCACAGGTGATGGTGGGGGACATAATCTATTCCAACAGAGACAGTCATTGACGAGGCATGGAGTGCATGGAAAGTGTCGAAGGTTATGGAGGGTATGAAATTTTGTTTTGTAAGCATGGCAAAGCAGAGGACTGGATTCCCGAGTGTTTTCAAGTTATTGGTTGATGAAAAATCCTAATCAGAAAAGGGCCAAATCGTTCGCCCTTTAACCAATTCCAAAACCAAAAGCTTCAATTGGCGATCGTGTTCGTGGGTATAGTAACGTCAATTTGAGATAATTTAAGACAAATTGCTCGTTTCATGATTATGGATCAGAATCACAACATCTGAATACCAGATTGTGGTTGAATTATATCCAAACTACATAAGTATATAAAATACAAATAGAGGCGTCAACTATAAAATATGCCCCTTAAAAGTAAAATTTAAAGGCTAGAGTTCTAGTTGATATAACTTATCTATGCAAAAGTATACCTTTAAGTTGGGAGTTTAGATAAGGAATAGTACTTTTCAAATTATATACACAAAAGTATGAAAATACATGGTTGGAAGTTCAAATTTCAAATCTATAAAGGTACTATGTTTAAGTTTTAAAGTTGCAATTCAATTTATTTAATTCATAAAAGAGAAGTAAGAACATTTAAAGGTAATTATTAATTGATTGGAAAATAAAACTTAGTTTTATAAAAAAAACTTTTAAAATATATAGAGCGAGGGCATTATCAAAGATATTTTAAAGTTTGGACATTTAGGTTCCTTACAACATGTGTTGACATTTATTATCAAATAATAATTGACGCCGTGTACTATGTATTTCATATATAAGTTTAAATTTTGAACTAAATGGCCTTTATGTGAAATTGAGTTTGAGTATATTGAGTTTGAGTATATGAAGACCTTTAAAAATTACAATTCATTTTGTTTTAACATGTGGAAAATTGCTTCTTATGGAAGAATATCAAGGTAATTTAGAAATACAAATACAGAAATTAAAGGGTGGACTAGGACATTATAAAGTGAATGATAGACAATTATAGTTTGAGATTAGGAAGAGGAATTATTTTTATGAGTTATCACAAAAAGAGAATCATCACCTAAAATCTCAAAATCAAAAGTTAGACTAAGCTAATCAAGACATTAAGAATAAATTAGCAAAGAAAGATTAAGATATATCACGCTTAAATTATCATAGTCAAAATTTACTAGCAAAACTTAGGAAGTCAAAAGACAAAAATCAAGACGGTATAAATTTAGAACAAACAAATCAAGATCTCAAAAGAAATTATCTGAAAAAAGATGAAGAAAACTTCCTCCTTGGGAATCTTAATTAGAGATTTTTTTATGAAATCAAAATATTAAGGGATAACAAATTCTAGAATCTAGAATAAGAAAATAAAGATGACAAGTCAAATAGTAAGGAAGAACTCTTATGTTTAAGGTGACATAATCAAGACTTACTTAGACAAATTAAAAAGCTAAAACATGATAAGAAATATGTAAAATAAGGGTTGGATCACAAAGGATCATTAATCAATAAAGAAATGATGATTGGCCCATTAGAGAAGTTATCAAACAATAAAATTTAGACATCAGGAAAGGGAACCAAAAAAGAGTTAGTCGGCACCCAAATTCAAAATATTGCTTATATTAACAAATCACTACAAACATCAAGAGAAGACGGTTCCAAGGAACAACCACAAAAAAATAAGATGCCTTATTGTCATCCAAATCACAAGAATTGATATGGACAATGACAAGATCAAAAGATATATACAGAATTCTTGTGAAAACTCCAACATGAACTCCTGTGAAAACTCCATCAATGAAAAGATCAAAAGATATATAAATAATATTTTTCTTTCAAACATACGAACTACAAATGTGAAAAAGAAGAGAGACAAAATCAACAACTTGTGTGGAAGTTAAAAATCTGATGTTCCATTCAAACAATTGATCAATAAAAAGTTGCATTAAATATCAACTTGGGGTGGAACAATTCATAGTCTATGCAACAATTTCACTTGGAATTCGTAGATCATATCATCTTGTTTTGTTAAGTGTCATAGTTACAAGCACATATGATCATGAAAGGACATTGTTAGCTAAAATGAGAGTTAAAAATGAAGCTTTTCAATAATTATGCTTTGAGGACAAATCATTTTTAAGGGGAAGGAAATACACACACACACACACACACATATATAAGGGATAATAAATAATAGTTAACAAAGAGACACAACCCTTCATGAACAATTGCTATAAGTTCCTTCAGGATTTGTTTATATGACACTATTATTGTATTTTCAAAAATATCTTGATCATTATTCAAATATATTAATTCCAATATGGATTTCTGTAATTTATAATATCCGCTTTGGATATTTCTTTAGTAAACAATTTTTTTTTGTCTCAAGTTCATGCTCCAAAAAAAATATTTTAATGATTTTGTTTCTTCTTCACAACAGGTTTCCAGCTTCGGATAGGCTCCAAAATAATAATTCGGAAGGTCAAACACAGTGCACATTATGCATAGACAATATAGAATCTAATGCACATTTATTTTGTGATTACCCTTTCTCAACCCAAGTCTAGAAATATATTGAATACTCAACAAAAATTTTGAACTTGTGGGGAAAAGGTGATATTTGGTATTTTAATAACTTATGGGGAAAAGTTGATAACATTTGGAGCAAAGGTGATATTTGAATACAAATATTTGGTAATTATGAATTTATCATTCGTTGGATGAAGGGGGGAATCATATCCAAAAATATAGGCTCCACAATTTAGCTTCTCTGGTCAAAGAGATTTTTCTTTATTTGATTAGATACCCTTCTCGCATGTATACAATAAATTTAATTCCCAAGCTTATTCTCTATGAAAAGAAAGTTTGAGTGGTGGTCTATTGTAGGTTGTTGAAGAAGGAAGAAGACAATAAATATGGGATTGTTGTCTCATTAAAAGAATTTCCTATAAATGATTATTAATATGTACTAGATAATGAGCTATATTTTGTGAGTTTTTTGTCTATAATTAAGAGGGATAAAGGCCTAGATGATCTCTCAGTGAGACATAATATATAATTTGAATCTAGAACACTTTGTTGATGGCGATGTAAAGCCAATATATGATGAGTCCATTTTGATGAAAAAATTCTGAGACATAGTATAGAACTAAAGTGCTAAACACTTTTGTGATGACTATGGAAAGAAGAGATATGATGAGTCTATTTTGAATACATGTTCAGGATTGTAATTTTTTCTTTATGAAATAGAAATGTGTTTTTTTGTAAGGAAAAATTTGCAGTTATACTTTCTTTTAGTATGTAAAATATTTCATTAAATTTGGATTTTTATGCAATAATAATTCAAAATGGATCAATATATAATTTTTCACCTATTTAGACCTTTTGGGGTCAAAAGATTGGATGAATTGGCTTGTAGGGCCTATTATAGGTGCAAGTCTAACTTTTCATATTTGGTGTAAAAAAACAATTTGAAACCTTTTGAGACCATTTTGAGGGATTAAATGTCAATTTTCAGCGAAAAAATGGACCTACATTTTACATTCTACAAATTACCACCTTTCCAACTATGCGAAAAATGCCTCAGTGAGAGTTTGTATGAAGAAGTTATGCCTCCCACAAGTTGACCTACCCAGTTGAACACAATGGTACCAAGTGAATTCCATGCAAGCTCTCATTTCTTGCACATGTGTTATTTTAAGAAAATTCTAGAAGGTCCAAAATACTAACCCTAATTAAGAGTTGTCATGTAAAAACCATAAAATTAACCTTAGATGGTTATCAGGCTATGTAAACACCGGGTTTTCCGTAGTTGAGAAAACAACATGAGAGTGGATAGTATAGAAGAAAAAAGGAGATTGGACATCTTGTAGTTTCCATTTTGGCTGCAGAGTCAAGGCAACTCCATACAAAGTGTCATTTCATTTGTATTTGTATTTTAATATAAATATCAAGGCATAAACCTCATTTATGGTTTGGATTTACCCCATAGTGTATTTTCCCAGGGTGTATCTTGTGTTATTATGTAGATTGTGTATTTATTTTCTTTAATTATTTCTCTTTTAGTTCCATTATATATAGTATTTTATGGAATTAAATTAACACAATAAGCTAAGTTGTAAGATTCGTTGTGACAAATTTATCTAGTGGAATATCCATGATAGTTTATGGATCATATTGGTATCATAGCAATTTTTCTTTAGGTTTTGTGGGTAATTGTAGAATCTAGTAGTTGGTGAAAAATTATATCTTCAAGCCTTATCCATGGTGGACAAGTCCGTTCAAGGAGTGACATAATATTATGGGTAATGATTTTCAACACTAAAAATACAAGTTTTTGATGTCTCGTGTAAGACGTCAATACTTATGGAGGATTTGGAGAAAATGCTCAGACCTTTCAGGTATTTTGAGGCCCTAACTCAATTTTTAGATCAAATGGGAAATCAAAAGACAAAAATGACCTTGAAAAGGAGCCAATGAAAGAGCCTAAGAAAGAGTAGACGAGTTCTAGTACCAATATTCCTTCTTGGTCTCTCTTGGATATGGAAGCAAAGGTCAACATCAAGTCATGCCAATGTGATATTGATGGTCTAAAATTGAATAATTGGTTGTAGCAGTTAGAAGTTTATTTTAGGATCCATCAACTAGCCTAGATCAAAATATCTCATTTTCTTAACTAAAGTTAGAGGACCATACATTAACTTAGTTGGAAATACATAGGATAACACTTAGGCTAGAGGGTGATCTGCCAATAACTAAGTTGGAGGACTTTAAAACCCTCATTATGTACCAGTTCTACCCTAACATGTATGTAGAGTACTTGTGGATCCATTGGAGCTACTTTAGGAAAAGGTAGGGTAAAAGTGTGAAAAAATAAACCACTAAGTTCAAGAAGATATATCTCATGTTGGGTATCTCACCCAATAATTCAAATGTGCTCCTCAAGTATCTATGGAGTTGACATAGTCACATACAAAGGAAGGCGATTCTCTTTAATATTTGGCTAATTGATTAAGCATGTGTAGAAGCACAATACCTAGAAAGAATAGTCCAAAAGAAAGGACATGTAAGTGGTTCAGAGCAGAAAGAGAACCAAGATGCTACAAAGGAGAAAAATAAGAATTTGTAGAGAAAATAGAAGAAGAATACATCCACAAGAAATCAATGCAAGGATCCAAAAACCACTATAACCATTGTAACATCGATGAAAAGTGTTGGAATTTACATCCAAAGTTGAACCCCAAGAAGTGCAAGAAGGATTCCAAGAATAAGAACCTTTATAGACATGGAGTCAAGTAAGGATTTAGAAATCAAATTGGTTGTGGATGTTAAAATTATGTGTACCATAGTGCAGAAGGAGGTGAATCTAAGTATCCTTCACCCTAAGTAAGAGAAAGAGATGATGAAACTCTTTCATACCAAGATCCATGTCAATAATACCAAGGTTGAAGCCTTATTTGATTTTGGTTCACAAACAAACCTCAGAGAAGAGGGTCTAGTATGTAAGCTTGGATTGGAAGAACATGATCATCCTAGTCCCTACCCATTGGGATGGGTAAATAAGAATTTTAAATTAGATTCACAAACCAGTGAAAGATCAAGTTTTCCATAAGCACAGATTATGTTGATGAACTATAGGTATACATAGTACACCTGGATGTTTGTGGTGTAGTGTTCAAAGTACCCTACATGTATATGAGGGATGTGATCTTCACGGGAGATACAAGTAATACCACTTGATCAAGGATGGGAAATACTTCATCATCAATGCACATAAAGGTAAATCAAATATCTCTCTAGCAAGTTCCAACCAAGAGAAAAAATTGTTCAGCTCAAATAGGAAATTTGTATTTATTTTCTTAAGACAAAATCAGTAAGAAGACAAATTGATAAAAGTGAAGGAATTCTTGGAGGGATGTACCAAATAGAAGAAACAATAGTTGGAGAACCTTTTGTGGGAATAGAAAGAAGTGTTCTAGGAGCATATGGGGCTACCAACGAAGAGGGAGGTGGATCATGAGATACAACTATTTCCATATTCCCCATTTCTAAACATCAGACTATATAGACAGTGTGTCATTTAAGTAGATGAATGAAGAAGTAGTTGTAGTAGTTGCTGGAGAAAGGCATGATCTGACCAAGAACCTCACCTTGTGGGTCAGTTATCATCTTAGTGGCCAATAAGGATGGGACTTGAAGGATGTGAATCGACTATAGAGAATCACTCAAGAATCAATACCCTCTTCCTAGGAATGATGATATGTTGGACCAGTTGCAACATGACAAGTACTTCACCAAGTTGGATCTCAAACCAGGATACCACCAAGTGTGAGTTAAGGAAGAAGACACCTGGAATACCACCTTCAAAACCAAGAAAAGTCTATATGAATTCCTAGTAATGTCATTTGTTTTATTCAATGCACTAACTACACTTATGTGTTTGATGAATGATGTTCTACACCCTTTCTTAAATTGTTTTTTATAGTATATATAGATGACAAACCGGTTTATAGTGCTACCTAGGAAGAACATATATCACATCTTAAGCAGGTGTTAGAGGCCTTGAAAGAACATCAACTACTGGAAAACCTTAACAAATGTAAAATTGTTCAGCAATCCTTGCTATATTTTGTGTTTCTGATTGGTGGAAGAGAACTTAAGATTGATTCTGCAAGGATGGAGGCCATCACCGAGTGGCATAGTCCTACAAATGTATATAAATTTAGGATATTTTTGTGGGTGGAAAACACTTTTAGAAGTTGATATCTTATTTTTTGTAAGTATTTTCACCCCTCCATGCCATAAAAACTAGCAATGGAGGGTTCCAATGTGGTAAGAATCAACAAAAATCCTTTCAAGAGCTCAAGGAAAAAATTGGTTAGGCATTGGTTCTTTCATTTCCTAATTGCAGAAGCCCTTGGGATTTAATCTATATACAAGTGGGTATGCTATGGGAACAATTTTGATGCAAGGATAGAGGCCAATATGATATCATTTTGAAATTTTCCATGATGGCACCCTGAACTACCCTACATAAGATAAGGAACTCTATGCCTTGGTTCAATTTGTTAAGAAGTGGAAGACCATCATTCACACTAATCACCAACCACTATAGTATTTGTAGGACTATAGTAAACTACAACAGACCAGGAATGATAAGTGGACAGGATTATCACAACAATTCCATCTAATCATCGAGTATAATAAAGGAAGTACATCCAAACTATAAAACATGCTCTCAATATTACTTACAACCAAGATTACATTTTTTTGGAACTCTTATGCATATGGAAAATTTCACCTATGATGCATATAAGGAGGAATACAAAGAACATGTGTACTTCAAGGAGGTATTTCATTATATACAAGGACAATTCCATGTAGAAAAAGGTTGCAACAAGGATGACTATCATGTCCAATATGGGTTACTCTACAAGCTGGACAAGATTTGTGTCCTTAACGGTGAAATATTATATCTTGTCAAAGAGGCACACACCTCCAATGTTGTAGTCCATTTTGGTGTAGAGAATATAGTTGCAAACTTACAAAGCTATGTTTACTATCCTAGAATGCAAGAAGATGTAGTTCAATTTATCATAGGATTCATATTTTGTTGTACAAGCAAGAATAGTAATAGGAAACAAGGTCTATATCATCTCTTACATGTTCCTACGAGACCATACGAGAGCATCTCCATGGATTTTTTTGTGTGGTATTCCAACCACTATGAAGGTACATGAATATTTATTTATAGTTGTTGAAAAATTCAATAAGATATGCATTCTTATGCCTTATGAAAAGGCCATCAATGGACAAGAAGCAACAAAATGTTTTTTGAAGTGGTCTGGGTGCACTTTCAGATATCCAGGATTATCATCCTAAATGGGGATACCATATTTCTTAGTTACTTATGGACTCCAATTTTGGAGAAAATGGATCTAAATAAGGAAATACTATCGGGTCTTGGTAAGAAGATCAAGGCTATGAGGTATTTCCCTTTCTAAGTATTGGAGAAGATGCTAGATAATTCCTAAAGACTCAGTATACCCCCATACATGAGAATTTACTCCACACTGAATGTGTAAAATATGAAACTCTATGAACCTTACATGTTGGATCAGGAACCTAAGCAGGTCTTACCTTCTTTAAAAGAATTAGAACCAAAGTATTAGGAAGAGTTAGCGAGAGACATAGTGTTTCAGAGGAATTCCATAACTACCAGGCATGGGTAGTATGAACTATGGTAGGTGGGGTTGAAAGGAAAACATCCAAGAAATGCTAAATGGTACTCCAAGGAGAAGGTAGAGGAAAATTTTCCTCACCTCATTCAATAAAATATTTTAGTAACCAAAATCCTCCCAAAATGGGGAGTTGTGATTCGAAATGGATCAATATATAATTTTTCACCCATTGGATCTTTCAAGATATAAGATTGTATGAACTTTTTTGTAGGGCCCATAAGGGTAGGTCTCACCTTTTAGGTTTGGGATCAAAGAACCATCTAAAACCTTCAAGTTCCACTTTTGGGGATGTTGAGGCCTGGAAAATCCCAGGTAACAATAGTAGGGATTCTCCCCAATAATTATTCCCAATTAGCTCGTTATTTTTTGGTATGGGAAATCCATCCGGTTTGCGGTCCAGCTACCATAGGTCAAGTAACGGTTACAACTTGTTTTACCGGTTGCGGCACAGCCCACAGTTTAAGTGTATTTTTTATTTTATTTTATATTTATTTATGATATGCAAGTGCCTAATTAAGTGCAATCGATAGAGATAAAGAAGAGTTCACAATGTGATGCGCAAGTTTTTACCTATCATCTTACCTCTTTCACTTCTAAATCATAAACAAAGAACAACTTATGCTAAATTTAACTAATTCTATGTAACCTATCCCTAGGGAGAAAGATTGTAATTAATAATGAGTAATGTACTGTAAAACATGCATTAAGAATATTATAGATAGCTGTTCATATTTCAGAATACATGAATGTAAGTAGAAAGATAAACAAAGAGATAGCTAATTGTTAGTTGAAACATTCAGTACTCAACATATTGCGTACGTTTCATGAAATAAACAGGAAATCATTCATAACGTGGAAATAATTCGTAAGTTAAAATGATCTCACAGTTCGTAGAAAAATATGAAACAAAAGTAATTCCACATTCAACCAATCTGTTATCACTCCAGGAAACTCCTTTAGGTTGTAGCTTGAGGATGCCTGGTAACTTAAATTGTTTTTAGGGTTTTTGTGAATTGGATCAAGCCAGATAAACTATGTAACCTATCACTCTCAAGACATGCATGAGGCTCACTCAATCACAAGGCTTTTAGTTACAACTTGTTCAGTAGTTTGACAAAAAGGTGTAGGGATGGAGAACTCACCAGGCTGGCAGACTTACACACATAACACATGCATATAAATGGCTAAATCCTGATGAGGATGGTGTTTATAAATCAAATATCACTAAATAACCAATAGGATGACAACTATCGACCCTTTAATAAATATGAGAATTACCTAAATGCACATTCAAGCAATAAACACAATAAAGAAAGAGATGGTTGAACAAATCACAACAAAAGACCTTATACTTAGAATAAACCAGATGAGTCGCTTGATAATGGAATAGGCTCATAAATCCCCAGAGTAGAACCTTTATTCATAAAATAATCATGGGCTTTATAGCCTTTTACAAAATTTACAGATCCTGAAAATCATATCTGTTTACACAAAAAATAATTGAAAGTGATAGTTTTTCCCGATTAGGGCTTCAAACCCTTGCTAACTATTTGTTTATCTACTGTGAAGATTTAGTTCATTGAGTGGTCCTTTAATGATTGAAGTGGTCATTGATCATTCCCATTGCTGGTTTACTGTGAAATTGTCATCAACAGTCAGTGTATCATCATTTAACTGAAGTGCCTAGTCTTGTCCAATCCACCCAAAACTTTTTAACTTCGTTGCCGCAGTTGCTGATCGAAAGCTCTGTCTTATGTTTCATTGGTGCCCCAAGTCTCATCCTTGCCGCAGTGTCGGCTCCTTAGATCACCAACATCGTGACGGCTTCTTCATCAGTGATCAGGAGTGATAATAACAAATATATCAGAGCCCTTTATTTGAATGTGGCCACAATTTCAGAGGTGAAACGTACCACATAAAACCTTATATGCTTGACTGTCGACGATTTTGCCTTATCGCTATCGAAGGTCGGTAGAAGCTAAAATCAAAACTTTTAGTCCCCTATGCCACCGACACTACAGAGATGCTTCATTGTAAACTCGTCATTTAGTTCTATATGTCTTCTAATCGTCGATGGTCTTCTATTGTTGCACTATCAGAATGATTCTTGTCATCGATCGGAAGCCGTAGTGTTTCTTCCTTCCACAGTTGCAGCTCCGCAGTGAGCAATTTTGTTGTCAGTTAGTCTTTAGCACCTCCGATGCCGAAGTTTCCATCTGCTCGCAGAACCCACAGTCTATATATTTTCTGCCCTTGCAGCTCCTTAGAGGACTAATTTGCCAATGGTTAGCCTTTAGACCCTCTGCTCACCGATGTGTTCATCTATTGTCGCACTATCGAAATGTTTCTTGTCATCTATCGGAAGCCATAGTCAGTTTTTCTTCCGCCTTTGTGGCTCCGCAGAGGACTAATTCGCCGATGGTTAGTCTGTAGTTCTCCTGATTACCCCGGAGCTGCTTGGGTCTAAATTCTTCGATGATTTGTCTTTAGTCCTTCTGATCTCTTACGATTTACTCTTCTCACGGAACGCGTAGTCTGTAAGTCTCCCTCCATTTCAACGTTGTAGTGGAATATCCCGCCGATGCTTTTAAATTTTTTAAGTCTTGAACTAATTTCATCAGCGCTCAAAACCTCTCACAATCGGAGCCTTAAATCGTTATTTTATTCGTAGTTGCGGTGCCTTTGGGAACTAGCTCACCGATCTGTAGCCTTTAAAACCTCCGATTGCTGTTAGAAAAAACTCCGATGGCAGTGAAAAGTTTAGCAATATGCCTGACTGCTGAAGGGGTCTTCCACATGTTATTTATCTTCCATCTTTCGGTGGCTAATAAGATGTTCTGATCCTCGCCCAAGCCATCGAAGTCACAACTTTGTGAGATTTGCATAAAAAATAGAGGCTTTCAAAAATATTAGTGATATTCATATCCTTCATTGCATGATTTAAAATTCTTCATACTATCAAAAGTAAATTCATTTTATTTTGGGAGATAACATCCGGCTCCTACTCAGGGATGGGAACCTCCCTGTGAGGTCCCAAGAACCCCAGACCAAAATGCCTTTCCCTAAAAGTAACTAAGTAACTTAACAATATTCTTTATTGTTCCATTGGGAATGGAGTCTTATTCTGAAAGAAAAACAACATACTATCTACTAATTTACAATCATAAGGCCTTAGAGCCTCAAATAAAATAGAGTTTTAGGAACGACCCATTTACTGGGTCATTGAATACCTCTTCACCTTACAGATTCTACAATTTGAAGGTGTTATTTTCATATACCTGGTCTATGACAAAAGGGCCAATCCATAAAGAGTCAAATTTTCCATGTTTCCCCTTATCCTGTCTGACAACATCCCACTTGAGGACCCAATCTGTGACCTGGAAGTTGTCTGCCTTTGCTCTTTTGTCAAACATGCCCTTTATCCTCTGTTGATGAGCCTCTGATTTTCCTACCACTTGCTCCTTGATCTGCTGTAACTCCACCAAATCCATCATCCCTCTCATCATATCATTTGGTTCATCTTCCTCCCCTTAAAAGAACTTTTCCACTTGAAGGATGAGCTAGATAGAAAAGATGGCCACAGTGCCATAAACTAGTTTGAATGGAGAAGTCCGTATGGATGTTTTATTTGTCACCCTATCAGCCCATAAAGAAAACTTAAGCTTTGAATTCCATCTTTTCTGATTTGTCTCTAGCAATTTCCTAATGATCCGGACTAAGCTTTTGTTGGATGACTCAGCCAGGACATTGCCTTGTGGGTAATAAGATGTGGAGTGCACTAGTTGAATACCCATTGATTCACACAATTTAACCAATGCCCTAGATTTAAAGGATTGTGCATTATCAGTTACTAACCTTACCAGGAAACCAAACCTGCTGAAGATGTTCTCATATAAGAATATCATGATGACTTTATGAGTGGCATTTATGGTGGGTATTGCTTCTATCCATTTGGTAAAGTAGTCAGTGGCTACTAAGATCCATTTATGTTGTCCAGTGGAAGATGGATTTATTTCACCTATGAAATCTAGACCCCATTGTTTGAAAGGCCCATTCACTGTAACAAGCCTAAGGGGCAAGGATTTGAGCTGCTGCTTCCCTACAAATATTTGACATTGGTCACAGGCCCTTACAAAAGTGCATACATCAGCAAAAAGGATTGGCCAATAGTATCCTACTTTTAATATCTTGTGGGCTGTGATTTTCCAGTAGTGGTGGCCTCCACATGTACTGGAATGAAATTGATGCATGAACTGCTCTGCTTCCTCTTTATCTAGACGTCTTAACAAAACTCCAGACTGATCCTTCCAATACAAAAAATTGTCAATTATGCAAAACTTAACAGATTTCAACTTAAGAGCTCGTGCTTGGTTAAGAGTAAGATCAGGAGAAACTTCTAACTTTAGCAAAAAATGGATGATCCCTGAGTACCACTCACATGAAGATATGTTCTCAGCTACTGCTGGACTGCTATTCTGATCTTGATTTACTTCTGTTTCAGCTGCTACCATAGTCTGCACCTTTGCTGATCTGACACATGTGAAGTTCATTCCCAGCAGTTCATAGTTTTCTTTGGCCATGAGTTTGGCTAGACCTAATCCCTTTACCAGCTTGGTGGGTTTCACCTCTATATCAAACTCAATGAGTTTGGAAATCCACTTAGCTCTCTTCCCATCAATGTCAGGCTAAGTCAAAACATCCTTCACTACAGTTGAAGGGACATATGCGATGACCTTTGCATGGAGAATGTAGATTCTGAAGTTCTTCAAATATTTTATGAGAGCATAAGCCTACTTCTCAATTGGGTCATACTTCAGCTCAGTATCTCTCAAGGTTCTGCTGAAGAAAGCAATTGGATGGTCAAGACCTTCATCATTATTTTGTAATAGTACAGCTGCCACTGTGTCATAAGATGCAAAAGAGAAAATGTAAAAACCCTTGGTGTAATCGAGACTAATCAGGGTTGGAGCCTCCATGATGGATTTCTTAATGTCTTCAAAATAATTTCTTGCTTGGTCGGTCCACTTGATTTCTGCATCCTTTTTTAGCATGGCTGTTATGTGCTTTACCAACTCGGAGAAATTTGGAATAAACCTTCTGACAAAGTTTATCTTGCCTAAAAATGACTGAATATCTCTTTTTGACATTGGTAGTGACAGCTGCTAAATTTCCTCCACTCAAACCGGATCTATCTTTACACCTTCAGCTAAGACTATGTGGCCTAGGAGCTTTCCTTCATTGAGTGCAAACTAGGACTTCTTGGGGTTCAGTGATATTACATACCTTCTGCACTTCAAAAATACCTTCCTTAAATGTGGCAAGTGGTCATGATGGATGTGAGAGTAAATTTTTAAGTCATCCAAATATATCAGCACAAATTTATCTTTTAGCCCTAAAAAATCTAGGTCCATAGCTCTTTGAAAAGTAGCCCCAACATTCATTAGCCCAAATGGAATTTTAGCATACATGAAGGTGCCCCAGGGGGTAGTAAAGGCAGTCTTCTCTTGGTCATCTGGGTGCAAAGAAACTTGGTTGTATCTAGAGAAACCATAAAGGAAGGACATGACCCTAGCCCTCGATACTCTCTACAGCAGATGTTCCATCTTGGGTAGTGGATAGTTGTCCTTTTTGGAACACTTGTTCAGGTTTCTAAAATCCACACACAACCTGATTTCTCCATTTTTATTTCTCACCACTACAAGATTTGCAATCCACTTGGAATATCTGATGGGGATTATGATCTTGGATTTGAGGAGCTTGTGGATATCTTTCTCAATCACTGGTAATAGAAGGGGGCTGATGGGTCTCAGCTTCTATTTGAAAGGAATGGTGTCCTTCTCCAAATGAATCATGTGCTGGATAATGTTGGTGTCATACGTTTTTAGGTCACTATACTCCCATGCAAAGACATCAGCAAACTCTTTTATCAAGCTGCAATATTCAGACTTCTGTTCAGCAGTCATCTCAGTGGATAGATTTATCAGTTTTGGATGGCTTTGGTTGCCTATGTTCAGCTCTTGGACAGTAGGATCTAGCTCCCTTTTGGCAGGATTGAAAGAGATGTCATTGTGGTCAAACAGTTCTTCCAATGGTAATAGACCTCGGGGTATGTGGTTGTTGGGAAATTGGACAATATGGTGCTCAGTCACTTTATCTTTTAGCTTGAGCTGCTTGGATTCCTCCAGGTTAAGGTATTCCTAGTCTATGTGTATGTCAGAGAATTCATCCACTAACTAAAGGAATTTACTAAGCTCCCCATAATTTTCAAACACCCTCCAAAATTTTACATTGTCTGGAAGAGAGGGTGTGTACTTGACCTGAACATCATAGCTAAGTCTAGGGGGTAAAGGAGGAACAAACAGACTTGCAGAGACAGCCAGGAATCAGCCAGGTGATTCAAATCCCTAGGAACATATGATAGTTCAAAAAACATAAACGAGTCTCTGAGTTTCCATACCTCATCCCTGTAGGCCTTCAGTCTGATATTTTTCATCTAAAAATTGTTGTTGACCTGCTGTATGATGAGGTTTGCGTCCCCAAAAATCTTTACGCACATGATCCCCATCTCCTTGGCCGCTTTAAATCCCAGCAGCAAGAATTCATATTCTGCTACGTTGTTCATGGTCTTGAAATCGAGCTTATAAGATAAGTGAATGTTCTCGTTAGCTGGGGATATCAAGAATATACCTGCGCCTGCTGAGTTCTAAGTGCTTGCCCCATTGAAATACATGGTCCAGATCGCTGTTGTGATTTCTTCTGGCCGCGGACGGGTGGGCTCAATGAGCTGAACCGACATTTGCTGATTATCATCAATTTGCAAAATACAGGATCCGAAATCAGTGTCCACAGCGTAAATTGGGTGATTCACTGAGCGGCTCTCTTTTCTTATGATGTATGCTAGCTTATTTTCTCTGTACAGTTGCTTAGTTTCCCCTCCAAACATGGGAATGGTAGCATATGTGAGATCCATCTGGAGGGTGCTGCCTAATCTTTTGCTCCATGACCGAGATAGCAAGAGGCCGAATTTTGGGGGAATATCGACCACTACGATGTCCATCATTATGCTTTTCGAAGGCAGCTGGGTTAAATTTACAACAAGATCTTTGATGAGGCCCAAGAATTTTACCTTCCTGGAGTCAAAACAAAATAAATCATGGTAGGGCTTGGTAATGCTGAGGTAAATCTCATCCATCACAGCTTTTGGCATTAGGTTATGAGAGGCTCCTGAATCTAGCAGACAGTTATGGAGGATTTTATCATGGATGTTTACGGATATATATAATGGTGGGTAGGAGTCCTTTAGGTCTTCAATCACAGGGCCTAGGGTTACAACAGGCTTGTCATCTTGTAGGTTCACAAAGTCAGTGTCAATGTGCACCTTGGGCTGAAGGGAATTTATTATGGAGGTTTTAAATGCATCGTTCTTCATCAACTTGATTAGAGGGAACGAGATTTTCAATTTTTGAATTTCAGGCTCAAGATTGAAAGAATAATGCAACTTATCTGGAAATCTTACCTCCTGAGCTGTAGGTTTGAGTTGGACTTGATCAGGTGTGGCTGAAGGTGCTGGTTTATGTAATGCTTTGGATGGGACAACTACTTTCTTTGGTAAAACAACAACCTTTCTAGTAGGTGCAGAAGACTACTTGATAGGTACAACATTCTTCTTGAGGGGAGCAACCAACCTAGACCTCAGTTGGTAACCTCCCTGATCATCAGCCTGATAGACAACCTCTTCTGTGATCTGCTCAGCAATCAGGGCTTCCTCATATTCTGTCTGTGTCAGAAAAGAATAGTCCACCTCATCCTCCATGCAGTGGATATTGTCTTCAGCTTGTCCTTCATCTTCAATGAATTATGGCTCTTGTTCTAGTACAACGTTTTGAAATGGAGCTCTTATCCTTTGGTCTTCCCCTTGATTTCTCTCCCTTCTGAGAATCTGAACAGGGGGGTTTCCACTTCTATAAGGAATGAAATTTGGGTTTCAAGGGGCAAAATCACTTGGCACTGTACCCCTCATCGGTAGATGTCATTAGCCCCTCAATTTAGACATTTCAGAAGTCAAGTTATCTAAAATTTTGGACATCTTGTCAATCTTGTTCTCTGATGTAGAAGCCCCATTATAGTCTACTGGCTGCCTTCTCCTATCTACCTTCCCTTTGACCTTTTGAGATGCCAGAATGTTTAACTCTACCTCTAGGGAAACATCCCGCATGAGTGATAAGGAGGTAGACCTCCTTTCTCTGATAAGTAGGTAGAAGTTAGATTCAAAGGAATTCGCATAGGTTATCATAGCTAAGGCACCGGTGGGCTTAATCTCAGTGGGGATCTTGCTGTACATGTCATTGAATCTCTTGGTAAATTTGGAGACAGACTCACCATTTTCTCTTCTCAAGTTGCTGAATTATGTGATATAGTAGAGGTGGTCTCTCCTCTCTCCCCAATGCTTTAGGAAAACTTCATCTAGGGCTTCTATGCCTGCTACTGACCCAGCAGGCAGTTCCTTAAACCACTTCCTAGCATGCCCATCTAGGCTTTCCACAAAAACTTTGGTCCATACATCTGCTTGTTCTATGTTAATATTTTTGGCATAGCTGTAAAAATCCTCTAGATTTTATTCAGCAGTGACACCCCCTTCCCCTGTAAACTTAGGCATATACTTTTGATAATCCCAAATAGGCATGGCTGCAAGAGGATTTGGAAAAACTAGGGGTGCATACCTAGCTACTAGGATTCTTTCCATCTTGGACAATGGAGGGGAAACCATCTTGGAAATGGGTATGGACAAGGATGTGGAAGGTAGCACTGGTGGGGATATTTGCTGAGAAGGAGGTGGTATACTTATCCCAGTGGAGTCACCAAGGATTGGATCTTCACAAGTAACAGTGCTTGAAGATGCCCAAGCCCTAGATTTTTTTTGATATAAAAAATTTCTGGGAATTAAGAGTTTCAGTAGAAGAAATAACAGCAGAAATATTTCTTGAAATACCTGATGTAGCGTTCTGTGCAGCACTGCTGGTTTGTGTTAGTAAAGCCCTAGCTTTCCTCAATATTTCTTCTGGATCTGAAACGGGTGTTTCTGGTGGCCCCTTTCGGTATGCTCTGGTACTTGGTCTTCTTGAAGACACCTTTTATCAATGGAGTTTCCATATAGATTATTACAATTGTAATAATGTCCAAGCCTTATCTATCATCAAAGCAAGGATCTATTTCGTCTCCCAGGGAAGCTGAGCTTCAATCTCCTCTCCCCGACAACGACGCCACTTTGTTATCACTCCAGAAAACTCCTCTAGGTTGTAGCTCAAGGATTCCTAGTAACTTAAATTGTTTTTAGGGTTTTATTAAATCAAGCCAGATAACCTATATAACCTCTCACTCTCAAGACATGCATGAGGCTCACTCAATCATAAGGATTTTAGTTACAACTTGTTCAGTAGTTTGACAAAAAGGTGCAGGGATGGAGAACTCACTAGGCTGGAATACTTACACACATAACACATGCATATAAATGGCTAAATCCTGCTGAGGATGGTGTTTATAAATCAAATATCACTAAATAACCAATAGGATGACAGTTATCGGCCCTTTAATAAATCTGAGAATTACCTAAATGCACATTCAGGCAATAAACACAGCAAAGAAAGAGATGGATGAACAAATCACAACAAAAGAGCTTATACTTAGAATAAACTAGATGAGACACTTGATAATGGAATAGGCTCATAAATACCTAGAGTCGAACCTTTATTCATAAAATAATCATGGGCTTTATAGCCTTTTACAAAATTTACAGATCCTGAAAATCATATCTGTTTACACAAAAAATAATTTAAAGTGATAGTTTTTCCCGATTAGGGCTTCAAATCCTTGCTAACTATTTGTATATCTACTTTGAATATCTAGTTCATTGAGTGGTCCTTTAATGATTGAAGTGGTCACTGATCATTCCCACTACTGGTTTAATGTGAAATTTCCTTCAATAGTCAGTGTATCAGCATTTAACTGAAGTGCCCAGTCTTGTCCAATCCGCCTGAAACTTTTTAACTTCATTGCTGCAGTCGCTGATCGGAAGCTCTGTCTTCTGTTTCATCGGCACCCCAAGTCTCATCCTTGCCACAGAGTTGGCTCCTTAGATCACCAGCATCGCGATGGCTTCTCCATTGGTGATTGGGAGTGGTAATAACAAATATATCAGAGCCCTTTATCTGAATGTGGCCGTAGTTTCGGAGGTGAAATGTACCACATAAAACCTTATATGATTGACTGTCGACGATTTCATCTTATCGCTATCAGAGGTCGATAGAAGCTAAAATTGGAACATTTAGTCCGCTGCACTGCTGACACTATGGAGATGCTTCGTTGTAAACTCACCGTTTAGTAGTCTGTATGTCTTCCGATCGCCGATGGTCTTCTATTGTTGCACTATTGGAATGATTCTTGTCATCGATCGGAAGTCGTAGTCTTTCTTCCTTCTGCAGTTGCGACTCTGCAGTGAACTATTTTGCTGTCGGTTAGTCTTTAGCACCTCCGACGCTGAAGTTTCCATCTGTTCGTGGAACCCGTAGTATGTATATCTTCCACCCTTGCGGCTCCTTAGAGGACTAATTCGCCAATGGTTAGTCTTTAGACCCTCCGCTCGTCGATGTGTTCATCTATCATTGCGCTATCAGAATGTTTCTTGTGATCAATCAGAAGCCATAGTTAGTTTTTCTTCCACCGTTGTGGCTCCGCAGAGGACTAATTCACCGATGGTTAGTCTATAATTCTCCCGATCACCGTGGAGCTGCTTGGTTCTAAATTCTCCGACTATTTGTCTTTAGTCCTTCTGATCACCAACGGTTTTCTCTTCTCGTAGAAGGAATATTATGTAAGTCTCCCTCCATTTCAACACTATAGTGGACTATCCTACCGATGCTTTTAAATTTTTTAAGTCCCGAACTGATTTCTTCGGTGCTCAAAACCTCTCACAATCAGAGCCTTAAATCATTATTTTCTTTGCGGTTGCGGTGCCTTTGGGAACTAGCTCGTCAATCTGTATCCTTTAAAACCTCCGATTTCTGTTAGAAAATGCTTCGATGGCAGTGAAACGTTTAGCAATACACCTGATTTCCGAAGGTGTCTTCCACCTGTTATTTATCTTCCATCTTTCAGTGGCTAATGAGATGTTCTGATCCTCGCCCAAGCCACCTAAGTCATAACTTTGTGAGATTTCCATAAAAAATAGAGGCTTTCAAAACTGTTAGTGATCTTCATATCCTTCATTGCATGATTTAAAATTATTCATACTATCAGAAATAAATTCATTTTATTTTGGGAGATAACACAATCTACAACATGCATTTGAGACTTCAAAGTGCCTTCTCTAGCATAAAATATAACTTATTTATTATAAAAGGAAGTAGTTCTTCTTACAATAACTTTTTTGAAAGATAGCATGAAAAAGGTCCTTTCTAACATCTATTTCACCTCTATTTATACAAAAATAAAAAATAAAAAACTCTTGAGTTTCCCCCTAGCCTTTTGGGCTCCCTCAACTCTTCCTTTCCCAAAATTTGTCTTCTAGTGCATGCACTTAGAAAAAAGAATAAATACAAAATATAACATAATTTTTCAATTTGTGAATAAGCCAACTAAGTGGGCCTAGTTTATGTCTTGATAAAAACACCCCACGCTTGTGCCTGTTCACTGATGACTTTGTACTCTACAGGTTCCAATACGCAAACTGCTACCTCATGTTTGGACAACTGGGATTCGATTTCCTTCATCTTGGGAGCACTCTGACTCAAAGCTTATTCTAAGTTAAGTTGGTGACCCGATGCTTGTATAATCTAGGTCTTGATGTCTTTTTCACTGACAACTTCGAGTCTTGCTAGGCTCTCCTCTCCCTTTTGCAGCCTCTCCTACAAATTCTGTAGATATTCTCCCCTGACCGGGAAAAATTGATCTGGGGTGTCCATTAGAATCAGGCACTGATTATGAACTAGTTGTATAACTTTGTAAAACTCCATGCATTTTTCAATAGTTTTATCAATAGCGGTGTTAAACTTGACCGCTGTTCTACAACCAAAATTTAGTATGGCTATCTTCATTTTAAGACCTCCTAATGATTTTTGAGGCATCTCAGCTGGAAATTTTGAATGGGTCTCTACCCATGCTAACTGATTTTTTACCAGCTCTACCACATCTGACAATATTATCCGAAATTGTGTTGATCCGAGATTTATTTCTTTCAATCTGTCCTCCATTTGTTTCACCTTATAAATTTCATCTGCAAGATTTAGCAAAACCTGATTAATCTCCTTTTGTAACATCGAGGCTAAATTTCTGAATGGAGTGATGTCCATCTGTTTCTCCTCTGCTACTTGCAATTATTCTTTAAGTAAAAGGTTCTAGGCTTTCAGCTCCTCTATTATTTTGTTCGTTGTATCCCCTTTCTGTACTGCTTCCATGACCTACTTCTCTACGTCTTTCTTCTCTCCTTCAATGATGTTCACTGATAATACTAAAGTCTCCTTGTTAGATTGTAAATTTTGGCATTCTTCCTTGGACTCCTCAATTGTACTAAGCATGTATTTATACTTTATCTTTAGACTTTGACCTTCATCTCTTTCCCTTTTTAGGGTTTCCTTCATTTGAGAAATTTTTTCTTAGATTGTTCCAAATCCGTCATTATTTTATCAACATTATTTTTAATAGCTAGGGATGAGGATACTCCTACCTTTCCCATCAGTCTCGGATCTTTATCAGTCCCATGAAAAATTGTCTTCTCAGTCACCATAACTCCCTTCTTTCCTCCAGTGTCCACTTTCTTTTCCATTCTCCATAAAAATTCTCTTTTTAGCTTTGTCGTAGAAGATGGTATTCAGATCGACCACCTCATCTTCTTCCATTGGAATAAAAGGGATTAATTCAATCCCTAATGCTAAAACTGGATTTCTTCCTACTGTGCTACTGGATGGAACAGTGGATTCTACTGGATCATCATAAGACTGAGTTTTCTCCTGGTTTGCATAATCTTGTTCCTCTTGATCCTTTTGCCGAAGATCTTCAGCTACTTTCTCTGCATGCTACTTTTCTTTATCAGCTGCCTCTAACCTTAACCTCTCATTCTCTTTCTCAGTTTTCTGAGCTTCTTCTTCTTCATTTATCTTCGCAATTTATTCTTCTTCTGTCCTTTTCTTGCCTTCTTATGTTGCTTTCCTTTTTTATTCTTCTTCTGTTGCCAACCACTATTCTTCTTCTCGGACTAATATAAGTGCCTCCTCTTGTATTTTCTTGGAATCCTCCTCTTCCTGCTTCTTTTGTTGCTCAATAATCTTTCCCTTTCCACCCACTGTAGTTATCTTTTGCTTAAATCTCCTTCTCAAACCTGTCATATTTCAAGCATTTTAGAAAGCTTCTTCATCTTTATCCCAAAATTTTGCGTACTCAAAATGCACCTCTGTTGCAGTACAATAATCAACAACCTTATTTTTGGAGTCATTTCTATGGAAACTCATCTTGCCAAAGTGAAAATATTCTAGCTCTTTCACAAATTCTGCTGCACTGTTTACTTTGGAGAACTTGTAACTCCCTATATAAAATGGTACTGGAGGGTACACATCCTTCTTTTGTTTGAACACAAAGTGACCAAATCCATCAATGTATAGTTGTCTTACTACCTCGTTATGAATAACATAATCTGTAGCGTACTTTGGCAGAAGAGAAGGAGCCCTCGATCCACCAAACATCCCCAAATACAAACCCTCCTCAGTCAAGTAATAATGTCCATTATCTTGCACAACCTTCAAAGCCTCTTTAGACATGCAATCACACTCAGCAAGGAAAATCAATCTATACAATGGCATGATGATATCTTTGCAAATACTCTTGTAATGATTAAAATACTTGTGTGCCCACAAAAACTGATATGTAGCATATATAGGAGACTTGTCCTTATCCCATTAGCACTTCAGATTTGGGAATGGATTCCTGCATAAAATATAATCAATCAAAACTAATCTAATATAGAACTCTGATTTCTTCTGCGAGACTCCTCCTAGCGCTGCACTTATGCAGGCAGACAAACTGTTAGACACTATGTTTTCCCAGTTGAAGATGGTGCCTTGAGTAGCCACAAAGAAGATTACTGGTACCCAACCTATTTTGAAATTTTATCCATTGGCTCTTTTGAATATCTTGTTTAACATCAATGCTATCAATCTATATGGAGTATGAAGGCTTGCAGTTTCATACTCCCCAGAAGGCCTTGTACGAAAATTCTTTCATGGGATCATCATCCTTCTGACGATTTCCACAACATCTAGATTAAGGTCTTTCAACCATCCTTCAATCAAATAGTTTTGGGGTGTTGGAAACTTGTAGGTCATGGCTACATAAGCTGGGATATAAGAAGCATAACCCTGCCCTTCAGTATTATCCAAGATCATATTTTTCACATGAACCTTGAGGAGAATCCATCCTATTACCTCCAAACATGGAAAAAGCTCTGGACGTGTGTTAACCTTCATGATTGCTTATCTTTCTATATTAGCACATATAGGCAAATCCTCTAATCCAACATCTGGGATGCTCTGATTGGAGATCATTTGATATATTTCCCCCCATCTGTATTCAGGATCAACACCTGTGATGGCTTTGGTATCCTCATAGATAACCTTGACCCGGGTTATGATCTCTACTTCTGGTTCTTCATCTGTTGTTTGCGCCTTATTTTTCTATTTTCAAGTCATGTTGCTATGTGGATGACAAGCCTGTGTTGATCATACAACAATATGTTAGATTTAGTCTATTCACACATATAACTGCAATTTTGAC
The DNA here is from genome assembly GCA_001517045.1 of Pseudotsuga menziesii. Classification (NCBI taxonomy): domain Eukaryota; kingdom Viridiplantae; phylum Streptophyta; class Pinopsida; order Pinales; family Pinaceae; genus Pseudotsuga; species Pseudotsuga menziesii. Next base: position 339,965 of record LPNX010723058.1, on the reverse strand, counting down.
AAACTATATACTAAAACCAACAATTGATGTTAACCAGAACATTTACCAAATCATCATAATGCATATTAACCATCCTTTCTTCCACCCAAAAACATGCTTTCTGTATATGAGGTTATAAACCACAAAGCTTTCAATATATGGCTAGGAGACAAATTACAGGAAAAACTTCTACTGCGCAAGCCCTAGGGTTTCCACTACGGCCTTACATCAAACGACATCAATACCACCAATGGGAAAACCTTGAAAAACACCTGGATTGCTAACACCTTGAATCAACAAATAGGGTCCTCACCCTCAGAATAAAATCCCTCCCTTGGAATCCCATAAAAAACCTACTGGGATCGACCAACAACTGCGCATCTACCATAATATGGTGGAGGAAATGAAGGAGCAGTGCAGACGGTGAAACGCTCGTCTGTACCTTGCCCTCTTTCTTTCAACGAATGTCAGAGGAAACCTCATGGAAGACTGCAGATAAAGAAAACCAAGGCTAGAAGGTGAAAGAAACAATGGCCACAACCAAAACGAACAAGGAAAAACCTCACCTAGAAATAAATGACCACCACAGTATACAAATAACCAGCCCCCATGTCCCCCCCCCTTGGAACAAGAAAACAACCTAACCCTATCAAGTCGTGCTAAAAAATGCTAAGTGGCAAGATAAGAGATAAGATCCCACCTGGAAACTTTGAAAATGACTTGGACGAGAATGAAGTCTGCTGGTAAACAAACCGCTCAGACACTGATAGCTCCACAACTCCAAGTGGCTTCACATAAGGTGAACAATGATTGTAGAAAGTCTTTTACGGCCTTTTATAGGCTTGAACATAAGTAAAACAAAAAAACCTTGAACGGGAAACAAAAAGCACTAAACTCATGTCAGAGATGATCTTTCTAGCGGACGCGAAGGCTTCGGATGGCTTATGAATATCAGGCTCAAAAATATCAGGCGATTCACAACTAAAAGTCGAGATGGTTAAAACGTTTAAACAATCATCGGCCGGCCAGGAAACTAACATCGCCCTGGTATCAGAACTAACTTTGGGAAGACACCGGATGTGCTTTGGACTCCACATCCACAACACCGACCAGAAAAACCACTAATCTCTCTGAACGCTTCAGAAGAATTAGCCGATACAGTGGATGGGAACACAACAAACTTCTACAGATATTGGAACAATATAGGACATGGGCTACCCGATGCGTCAGAAAAGATTAGGACTAAGATCCTGTAGGCTTCGATAAAATGTTTTCGATATGATAGACTAGAGAACATCTGATACATTGACAGGACACTTTGGAATGCATCCAATATAGAACATTGGCTGGTTAGATCACTGTGCTTCCGATACATCGGAAAGACTCTCAAGAGTGAATCTGATATAAGGAAAAAACAACTTCTTTTTTCCAAACTTTTAAGTCATGAAACAAACCTTTGTGAGATAAGATAGACTTTCCAAGCATTCTAAAAACCAAAAGAATAAGGGGGGGCCTAAAGATAAAAATAAAATGGGATGGTTGTTGCAGCTGCAACAATTGGTGACTAATTGGCGAACACAGATATTTGGACAACTGACTTTTGAACAAAGACTGTTTTAAAGTATATTGTTAGACAATTTTACCAGATTTCTTTTAAGATACCTAGATTTTGTAGAATACAAGATTTATGAACTTTTTAAAATTGATTATTGTCCAATGGAATAAGAGAACCATGCTCTCCAAGTCTCGATAACTTTTCTCAGGCGAAGACATGAAGTTTATTTTACCTCTGCCTTCGGATAGCTTCCAACTTAGACACCACAGGATTGTAACAAGGTGTGAACATATATATTCGTTTGTTCCTCATTCCCATGCCATTTTGCATTCTTTAGATGCTTCTGGACTTTTTTCCTTTTGAGTCCTCCCTGATTTCTTTCTGTCTAAAATTTGTTTTAGGTTCTTCCATCCATAGTGTCCTTTTGTGTGAGAGATATTTTGATTTCAACTCACGGACGGAGAAGAAATTTCGATCAATCTTATTCAAACTAATTTTGTTCATTATGTATTTTTTATTTATGCTTTCTTTCTGGGAGAATTGACTCTTTTATCCTTTTGTCTTTCATTTATGGCATGGGATCATTTAAATACCATACAACTGCTTACCCTGCTTCCTCTCCATGGGTATTTTGCTGTTAGCTTCCTACAACATACTTTAGTGTGAAGTGAATGGAGCCTCAAAATAGTATTCTAGACTTTTCTGACCTTAGTTATTTTATAGGGATTAAACAGGAATTCAATGTGCTCATAATCTATTCAGATAATCTGCTAATCTTAAAGGATGCTAATCTTAAAGGATCCTTAAGCATGATGTATGTGCAAATAGCTAGCAGTATTTGTCCAAAAGATTTTAGTTTATCCAGAACTCTGATGAACTCCAAAACCAAAGGTTGTGTTGTTTTATTGAAACATAAGGTAAAGCAAACCAAAAATACAAGAAATCAAACTCTAAGAAAGTAAAAACTGTAAATCAAGCAGGACTAATCTAAATAAACAAGATTGAAAACAATCAAATGTTTTATTTATGTACAAAGAAAAAAAATCAAAAGCATTAAGAAAAATATGGTTTGAGAACTAAACCATTGACTGGAAATTTCTCTTCCCACCCCTATAAATCTTGTAATTTATAGGTTGAGGGGCCTAACTTCTCTACAATCTGAAAAGGGCCTATCCATAATTGCTGAAATTTAGTGTCCTTTCCCTTCTCATCATGCAGGTGATCCCATTTAAGAACCAAGTCACCTACTTCAAATTCCTTCTTTCCGGCTTTGAGCTTATCAAACCATATCTTCACCATTTCCTATTCATGTTTAAACCTCTCTCTTGATTTGGATCTAGACTCATCTAACTTTAGCAGATTATTGATTCGGATTTGTAGAACTTCATTGTCGATTCCTCTATAATCTTGGGCTAGTTGAGAAGATGGCAACAAAATATTGGGAGGATGGATAGCTTCTTTCCCATAGACTAGAGTCTAGGGTGACACACCTAAGGAGTTCTTGGGTGTGACTCTATCAGCCCATAGTGCATTAGGAAAATATAGGTGCCAACTTCGTTGATTTTCTATGACTGTTTTCTTCAAAATCCTAATGTGGTTTTTATTTGTAGTTTCTGCTAGGCCATTACCTTGTGGATAGTAGTTAGCAGAATAATGCATCTTTATTCCTTTTTCATTTGCAAATGCATTCAATTTAATAGACGGAAAATATGAATCATTATAAAAAACCAAGGAAATTGGAACCCCAAACCTGGTCATAATATGGTCTTGCAAGAAGTCCATAACTGCATCTTCATTTAATTTTTGCAATGGAATGGATTCTGCCCATCTGGTGAATTAGTCTACTGTTGTCAGGATGTACTTATGCTGCAATGAAGAATTTGGATTGATCTCTCTGATAATTTCAATCCCCCATTGCTCGAATGGTTCTAAAATAATAACTAGCTTTAAAGGTCTCGTTGCCTTTGCTTCTCTTTCACCACTTCTTTGACAAGTATCACATTTCATAGCATGAGCGTGGGCATATTTAAACAAAGTCAACCAGTAATACCTGACTCTTAAAATCTTTTGTGTTGTTGTATCTCCTGAGAAATGACCTCCAACAGGTCCATCATGTAGCTCTACCACAACCTTATTCGCATCTTCGCACTCCAAGCATCTGAGAAGAACTCCATCATAGTTTTTCCTAAAAAGCACTCAATCAATAATCTGATATAAGGCTGGTTTTAAGCATAATGCTCTCCTTTGCTTGGGATTCCAATGTTCAATAAAGTATCCCTCTTGAAGACAATGAACTAAGTCTCTATACCAGGATTCTAGAGTTGTGAATAAAGGACATACATCTACCATGTGTAATTCAGCTGCATTATCCCAATTGTTATCTTCATTGTCTTGACTCTCAGCCATCAATTTACAGAGCCCTTGTCCTTTGACTATGGTTTCTGGTTTGACATCTAGGTCGTACTCTTGCAAGGTTGTTACCCAGCTACCTCTTCTTTCTCCTAACTCTTTCTGTACAAAAAGAGATCGGACTGCCTGTTAGATATTTATCATTTAAGCAATATGATCTAGGATATTATCTGAGAGAATAACTTGCACAACAATAATCACAAGAGACAAGAGACACAAATAATTTCCCTCGGGGAAACCATAAAGGAGAAAACCCCACAACTTCCTCATAGATAGAATGAGAACCAATGGAAGCAGTAAAACCCAAAGATAGAAAAGATGATCTGCACAGTTGTTCTCTCTCTCTCTCACTTATGATAGCTTCTCCTCTCTCACTCATGTGCCCCAATGAGTGAGTGTATGTGTGATAAATAGAGAGGCTCACTCTCTAATTATATTATTTCATTCACTTAATGTCCACTCCAACAAGTCGGCCTCACTTAACAATTACTTACTAGGGCCGAAATCTATAGGAGAGTCTAATAACCCTAGTGCTCCACAACTGTGGGAAATTTTCCCTCTGATCAACAAGGAGGGTTAACCTTGACTCAATTGTGGGGACTATTGCCCCGACTTACAATGGAGGGTTAACCTCAATGACTTTACATGACTTGTTTACATTATTAAATCTCCCGATCGGAACATCGAGGCATGAAATGACTCAATTACATTATAGATACTTCCTGGAATAAACATCAGGGTATAATACATAATATATACAAGTGAATACATTCCGAAGTTACAAATACATCAACACTCCCTCGTAACTAGGAAGGTATTTTCTCGACAAGTCTTATTCTCTGTATAATCTGAATCATCATCAAGTCATCTTCATTTTCAATCATATTCATCGTCAAGTCATCTTCATCAAGTCTGGAACACCACTTGATCTAGAGCATCACCGGATCATCATCAAGTTTGGATCATCACTTGATCTGGATCATCATCAAAGCTGGATCATCACTGGATCATCATCATCATCACTGATTCCGCTATCTCAATCAAATGGTGCTATCTCTTCATTCTTCTTGTCATAGGAAGTTCTATAGAGACAGCACCTTTTCATGCTGGTTTTAGGCCTAGCCTCCAGGTAGGTCTTCATCTTCTTTAGCACTTATATCTGACCATGAGAGGAACACATCCAAGAACCATGTTAGAATGGCCCACCCAACACTTACATCTTTCATTCTTAAAGAATGGCTCTCAGCTCTAGGCTGAGTGTCAATCCAAAACTGAAATAAATTCTTGGTAACTGACCAGGTGCCTCCATTCTCCCAGAGAATGGCGTCTTAGCACTAAGTTGAGCTTCAGTCCCAAAGTGAACCAATTTCCTGGTAAATGACCAGGTGCCTCCATTCTCCCAAAGAATGGCTTCTCAACACTAAGCTGAGCTTTAGTCCCAGAATGAATCAATTTCCTGGTAACTGACTAGGTGCCTCCATTCTCCTAGAGAATGGATTCACAGCACTAAGCTAAGCTTCAGTCCCAGACTGAATCAATTTCCTGGTAACTGACCAAGTGCCTCCATTCTCCCAAAGAATGGCCTTCAGCACTTATATTTGACCATGTGGAACCAATCCTCTCACCATGTCATAAGGGCACATGGACTCATCACTTCCCCTTGGAAGGAACCTCAATCTGGAGAACACTAAGCTTCTCCCTGAAGTACTCAAACTTCACTCTGGCCATTTCTAGCATAGAATCAAATCAGGGATGATTACGTCCAAGGATAACTTGCGAGCTTTTCTAGGATCGATTACATCCGAGGACAACCTACATGACCGTTTACATATGAGAAACCTACGAGCTTCACTAGTATTTATGCTCAGACAACTTGTCTCACCAGCTATGCTAGAACTCCCTCTTTCAAGAGATCTTGATCTAGATCACAAACTGGAGCTTCATTGCTCCTCTCTGCATCATACAAAAATGCAAGTCAGATCAATCAAATCAAATAGTAGTTTTCAAAAGAAACATACTACCTCCCAAATAGCAAGTGGCAACATATTTTTCCTTAGTTGTACTTAGTGCCATGTAGGACTGCTTCCTGCTAAACCAAGAGATCACACCTGATCTCATACTAAAGTAGCACCTCGAAGTGATCTTCCTATCAATGGCACTACCTACCCAATACGAATCCACATAACTCTCCAGGTTAATCTTCTGATTTGTATCATAATTGATCCCATACTCAACTATACCCTTCAGGTACCTCACTGCATGCTTTGCAACCATCAGGTGAACATGTCTCAATGTGTTCACAACAAATAAAATATCTGGTCTCATATTCGTCAGGTACATCAAGGAACAAATCATCTGACGATACATCTTGGCATCAACTGGCTCTGATGAAGCAACACTCAATAGCTTTAGGTTCGATGCAATAGGTGTGGTCATGGCCTTATAGTCCATCATCCTGAACCTCTTTAGGATCTCTACTGCATACTTCCCTTGTCCGAGGGAGATTACATCCGCATTCTTCCACACCTCCATTCCTATATAGTAGTGCATCCTATCCAAGTCCTTCATCTCGAAATCGGTAGCAAGTCTCCTTCTTGCAACTTTAATGAGTTCCTCTTTTCTGTCAAGAACAAGTCATCGACATATAACAGGATCATCACTGGTATTCCACCTTCAACCTTGAAGTAAAGGTTGGAATCCAATTTACTCTCAGTAAATCCTAGAGCCATCAGTAAGTTGTCCATCCTATCGTGCCATGTCTAACCTCAGGATATTCTGTAGTCACTCCCTCTGAAGCGAAGCATCATACTCCCTTTTTCTTTCGTACTCTATGTACTGAAACATTTTGTACTGGAGTGATAAGTAGCTTCCTCTGCTACTAATATTCTATGTATCCATCTAGGGTCACTGGATACCAAGATCCTCTATTTTGAACCTTTTTAAAAGTTCTCGCACCCATCTATGAGATTGGCATCCTCTATAGGATTTCATCTTCAACCTTGTAGAAAAGGTTAATATCTTCATCACTCTAGGTCATCTTCAATCTCCTCATGTATGTGTTATCCCATGGGTGTCTTCTGAGCTCATACAAGGCCTTCTTTAATTTGCACACATGATTCTTCCTGTCATGTGTCTTAACTTCCAATGACTGCAAGTGTCTTCGTAGTTTATTCCTTCTTTCTGTGAGAAGCCTCATGCTACATATATTTCCTTGTATCCCACGATGTTTCCATCTACTGCATGCTGGATATTGTAGATCCATATGGAAGACATTACAGACTTCCTTTTAGGTCTGCATCCTAAACATCATTCTTCTTGAACTGGTATTCTCCTTCCCTTTCTTCTTGGATACTTCTTCATAGCTGGAAGGATCTGCATCAATGATGTCATTCAATAGTGTCACATAAATGGAGTGTCTCTAAGGCTCTTTCTTTTTTTGAAAGTATCATCATACTATTCTTCATCTTGGATTATTTCTTGAACTGTCATCACTTGTTCTTCATAACAAGTCTCATCCTTATTTTCTTGTAGGTGATTGTACACGATCTTTCCTACAAGTCAAATGCATTTGTATGGTTAGAAACATTTCATAAGGCATATTCATAATGGAAAATTCTTATTCATAAATATATGATCATGCAACTATTGTATTCAAAACAACATTCATCCATATCTCATGGAAACTTTCTAGATGCCTTCCATCTCTACCAGGACAACATTGAGATTGTGCACTAATACAATATGTCAGCAGAGAGGTTTCATTCTAGATAAGTAGCAATGGAGAGTTGTATAGCACCATGAGCTACTTACCCATCACATGCGTATTAGTAGTATGCAAACATTCTATCATGCATAATACATCAACTGAATATAAAAATTCTACTGCTTCAAGTTGTTCTTTTATTTGAGAGACCCTTGTAAACTATGACTGCATGGTCTCTACATTCTGGATCTTCACATTCTTAAACTATTTTCCCAAAGTCATCTTCTGATTTATGTTCTTCCCTTCAAATAGCTTGGTCAAGAAATTAAAAATCTCTTTAGGTGTATTTAGGGAAGACACTTGTGATGTAAGGTGATTCGTGATTGAATCAACAACGATCTTCTTGGCCTTGACCAAGTTCTTCTTGTGTAAAGCTTTTAGCCTCTTCTCCCTCTGGAACTGGAACCTCTCCACTTATGTAGGTGTCCAATTAATTTTCTTCAAGAACCAATGAGATCCAATACTGGCATGCTTGGAAATTTTCAGTTTCACCAAGCTTGTAATCAAGATGGTGTGACTAGTCATTTAGAAATGAGAACCTCAAATGTAAATAGCAAAAGATTAGATCTTACCAATTTGAGGTGTTTGTCCTGGTTCTGGAGCTGACTGATCTAGAGTTTGTCAGAGAAACCCTAATTTTAAACATATTGGAATATTTCAGATATGATTGGATAGAAATATAGACTTCTTCAACTTGATCTTTCCAATGTACTCCTTTTCTGAAAACAATGGAGGGAAGCTCTCGAAACAGGAAGCCCTAGTTTACCAAATTCTTCTACATAAATGTCTGGTATTGTTTCTATGGTATCTCCTAAATTACTACTCCTATGTGTTTGAAACGTCTCTCTGAGGTATCCTTGTTTATTCACTTTCCAATGCTGCAAGTCCGAGCAAAATTGGATTCACCAATTGAGACTTATGCTCATTTTCCCAAGGTGACCTATTTCAGGACTGTTCAGAAGAGCGATATTGTATAGACTTCCACGTGTCAGTGGTACATCTTCAGGGTCTGAAACTTTTACCACTAAAATTACAGTAAGTTTCCTTTCTAGAACATCTTGATAAATTTTATTTGGATCTTCATAGCCCGAGATATAGAAATTCTCCCCCGGTGTCCTGTTTAGGGATGAATCCTGGGAGAGGCTGTTATAGTTGATTTTACCACACATGGTGAATCACACTTTTATGGCCTTCCCTGTCCCTATGTAGACTCCTTGGACCCCATGGACCATTTTTGTACCTTTGATGTTTCTAATATCATCCCTAAAAAATAAGCAATAATTTCCATACGCGAATTTTAATCCCTTTCTCGCGTATATACGTGGGTTTGACCCCTAAAACCACGTACATATGGATGTGTGCAAAAGGTCAAATTATTTTGGAATTTTCCTTGATGTGGATCCAACTCACTTGTCTCTTGGCCTTCCATATGCCTTGAGATCACTCGGATTCGACCTTCCATTACCCCATTAAAGAGCGATATAAGGAACCCTTTGGATACATTGAAGGCATGAGGAACTGAAGAGCAAGAAAACTATAATCCATTGTTGCCAGAGCTTATAATTGAGTCTGCATCCCTTTTTCCCCTGGATCACTTTTGTTTTCTTCCCAAGATTTCCTTTTTCTTGTGAGATTTCTATCGAGAGATGGAGGATTGAAGTGGTGGAGGCCCAAGTGGGGGACTCAATTTCTCTGATTCATAGACATGCCGACAGAGGTTGTCACTATTGTAATCTCTGTTTTGTATTAATAGAAATATCTTTTCCTATCCAATAATGTGTATTTAAATGAGTATTTTATCAATGGATTCTTTTAAATGATTATATGTTATTGATTATATATGCTAGAGTAGGTCTAACACGATTATATATAGCATGCTTGTCTTGTTTGCTGAGTGTTGAGATAACAATTTATCAATACAAGCTGGATTTGGAAAGCTCAATAGGGATCTACATCAACCGTATAGAATAAGGTATGAATCAAGATCCTTTAGTGTTAGATATTTGGTTTCTCTTGCATATAGGAAAGGATTGATTTCTAGAGTCAAGCTGTCTGTTGTGGTACCCCAAGCCATAGGAATTTCTCTCCATAACCCTAACATGGAGGAATCATATTTCCTAGCATATAGTGAATCGAAGGCTGAAAGTTGTATGCAGTGTACATCAAGAATTTATCTTCGACATGTGAAAGTTTCGGCACTTGATCCTTCTCCAATCTCAAGATATAGAGAATCTACCAAAACTATCAGTTTCAGTATTTTAGGGTTTTTTAGGCCCAAGGTAAAACTAGGGTTTGAATTTCTTGGAGTTTCACCCAACCAAAAATCTTAACCCAGGTCTCTAAACTTCGATTTTGATGAGGAGAGAAATCCTATTCTGGGCTCACTCAAAAAATCCTCTTCTGTAAAAAGCCCTAATTTCCCGCAGCAAAAACTGAAAATGCCCGGAATCAAATTTTGCGTCGACAAAAAGATGCGCTCTTCAATGGAGAGTCATCCTAGCCTTCTTTTGCTGATGGATTGAGGAGAGAGACCCAAAAAGTAAGAATCTATAGATTCTGTAGCTGCACAGTGTCTTCTTCTCAGGTTAGCTCTGATACCATGTTATATTTTTATCATTTAAGCAATATGATCTAGGATCTTATCTGAGAGAATGACATGCACAACAATAATCAAAAGAGACAAGAGACACAAAGAATTTTCCTCAGGGAAACCATAAAGGAGAAAACCCCGCAACTTCCTCACACATAGAATGAGCACCAATGATAGTAGTAAAACCCAAAGATAGAAAAGATGATCTCCACAGTTGCTCTCTCTCTCTCTCTCTCTCACTTGAGAGAGCTTCTCCTCTCTCAATCATGCACCCCAGTGAGTGAGTGTATGTGTGATAAATAGAGAGGCTCACTCTCTATTTATATTCTTTCATTCACTTAATGTCAGATCCAACAAGTCAGCCTCACTTAACAATTACTTACTAGGGCCGACATCTCTAGGAGAGTCTAATAACCCTATTGCTCCACAACTGTTGGGACTTTTCCCTCCGATCAACAAGGAGGGTTAACCTTGACTCAATCGTGGGGACTATTTCCCCGAATTATAATGGAGGGTTAACCTCAATGATTTTACATGACTTATTTACATTATTGAATCTCCCGATCGAAACATTGGGGCATGACATGAATCAATTACATTACAGATACTTCTTGGAATAAACATCGAGGTACAATACATAATATATACAAGTGAATACATTCCGAAGTTACAAATACATCAACACTGCTGGGTGCTGAACTATCACTTTGGTACGGTTCTTAAGTATATACGGTCTGAATTGCTTCATCGCCTTAAAAACTGTAAAGGATTGCTTATCAATTGTGGGATAATTTAATTCAACCCCTTGTAGACCAGTGCTCATAAACAATATGAGGTACCCATCTCCCCCTTCTTCTTTCTGCGTAAGCACCACTGCTAATGAATCATTTGAAGCAAAAGTGTACAAGATAAAATATTTTTCAAAGTTGGGAATTTTAAGTGATGGTGCATGAGCTATGGATGTCTTGATCTTGTTAAAGGAATCCTTCTCTGAATCAGTCCACTTGAATTGAACACTTTGCGTGATCATTTGTTGCAAAGTTTGACTATTTGAGCAAAGTCTGGCACAAACCTACACACAAAATTGATTGTCCCCATAAAAGACTGCATACCCTTTTTATTATGGGGTAAAGGGATCTGTTCTATTTCTTTATTTCTCTTTGGGTCTATTGAGATACCTTTTTTCTAAATAACATGATCCAGTAGCTTTCCTTCTGTATAAGCAAACACACATTTCTTAGGATTTAAAGAAATGCCATATTTTCTACATCGTTCAAAAATCTGTTTCAAATGAAACACATGTTCTTCTCTCTTCTTATAAAATATCGTGACATCATCCAAATAGACTACAACACTCTAACCAATCAGACCACGGAAAGCTATATCCATATCCCTTTGGAAATTTTCTCCTACGTTAATGAGTCTAAAGGGAATTCTTCTATATGAAAAATTCCCCCACTTGGTTTTGAAGGTGGTCTTGAGTCTGTCTTCCTCTGATACTAACACTTGGTTATAGCCTGAGAATCCATCTAACAAAGAAAACATCTCAGAACCTGAGACCATTTGTAATATCTGTTCCATGGGTGGGATAGGGTAATTGTCTTTATTAGATGCACGGTTTAGATTTCTAAAATCAACAGAAAGTCTGATGTCTCCAAAATTCTTTCATACTGGCACCAAATTTGAAACCCATTTTGAATGTCTAAACTTGAATATGATCTTAGCATCCAGAATCTTTTTCACCTCACTTTGAATTAGGGGTTCTAGTTTGAGATGCATCTTTCTCAACGGCTACTGATAAGGTTTGAATCCAACTTTGATTGGAATAACATGCTGTATAATTTTGGTGTCATAAGTTTTGAGGTCTTTGTAGGTCCAAGCGAATATATATTTGTCTTTTCTGAATAAATTGATGAATTTTCTCCTCTCCCTGGGTGAACAACACTTCCCCAAATTCACATATTTGGGTTCAGCCTTTGACCCTAGATTTATCAAATCAAATTGCAAAGATGAACTGCGTGTCTTGACATTTGTCGGTCTTCTAAACTTGGTTTCTAGATTGAACATTTGTTCTAACGTTTGAACTCCTTTAGGAATAAAGTTTCCATTCTCGAGGTTTGCTTGATGTTCTTCATCATCTATTATGGCTCCCTTGAAGGTTTCATCATTCATTAGACATTCCAAAATTTGTTGATCATCATCAAACACCCTTAGGTTGGTGATATTGTCTGGAACAGAAGGCCTAAAAAGCAATTCAATTGAACCTCTGTTATTCGTAGGTACCAGCCTTGCAACTGAAGCAACTAACAAATCAGCTGCTGCATTTTTTACTCCAGGAATTGAAAATATATTGAATGAATCAAAATTTGTTAATAAATCCCATACTTCATTTTGATAAGCCTTCAAATGTGGTGATATGCAATGAATTTTGTTTCGAACTTGTTTAACAATGATTTCAGAATCTCCATAAAATTTTAGATTTTTTACTTTTAATTCCATTTCCTTTTTTAGTCCCTGGACTAATGCTTCGTACTCAGCTATGTTATTAGTGCACTCAAATTCTAATATATAGGAAATAAAATATTTATTTTTCTCTGGATCGATCAGGACGTAGCCAGCTCCTGATCCTTCCATGGTTTTGGAACCATCAAAATAAAGAGTCCAAAAATTTTCTACTCCTACTGAATTTGAACTACTAATTACATCTAATACTAACTCTACTATATTACAATAAATCTTGTCAACTCGTGAAAACTGAAGCAGATCGGGCTGGATATCTGATGTCTTACCGGCTTCTTCAGCTTTATATTTTCTAGGTTAAATCTTAAGAAAATAGTTTCCCAAAACATAATTAACTGGTTCATTTTTTCCTTCCAACTGGGTTATGTTGTGTTTCATTTGAGGTTCCCTTAACACCTTTATTTGATTCTGGAAACCTTTATAAGGTAACCATACATGTGACCAATCTGAGGCAAAATATCCCTCCAATTTTTCTGACCAATCTCGGGTCAAAACCAAACCATATGCATCCAAGATATCTGCTACAACAATGCCAATATACTGGCAGACCCTCTCATCTGCTGATAAACGTATCAGGACATGTTCCATTTCTCCTACCACTTTCACTGCAGTCCTATCTAATTGGACAAATTGACCTGTAGTTTTCTTGGGTTGACCATTTATTTGCTTGCAAACTGAAAGTGGCATGACATTTACTAATGCTCTAGAGTCCACCAAACAATTATGCACGTTGTAATTAAAAATTTCAAAAGTAAGTAAGATTGTTGGAGTTATATATTTGGATTTTCCTCCTAAACTTGCTTCACCAATCTCTTCGTCTGCTTGGTTATCATTCTGGAGTTCCTTGATAGGTGTCTCAAGTGCTTTCAATAGATTTTATTTTTGTTGGGGTAGATTACACATCTCAAACAAAGAGATGTTTGCTTCAGTATTTTTAATATCTTCTACAATGTCATATACCATTTCATGTTCAGTGGAATTCTTCTTGACATTCTCAACTTTGTTTTTTGGAGACTTCACAGGCATATTGATTGTCTTGGGATTCTTTCTTGAGATGAAACACTCTGGTATATTAACAGTTTGAGTATTATTTTTTATTTTTTTCATGTTCTCCTAGAGTTTCTTTATCTTAGGTAGTATCATGTTATCCTCTTTCAATGAGCTTTGACTCCTTGTTGTAACATTCGTTTATGGTATTTATTCTTCCTTAGTAATATATTCATCCTCTATATTAAACATGGATACACAATCCTATAAAACTAAAGTATCTTATTCTTGGGTTGTTGTCGGTTCATGACCTTTCTTTTTTTCATCCATAGTTTTTGTTAACTTGGAATCTAGTAATTGGTTCATTACTAAAGTCATAGAATTTATCCACTATGGGCAATTTTTTTCAGAGTGAAGCTGCTGATGGAATGTACAGAAATTTTTCGTTCACACCTTTGTTAAATTCATAGCCGAGGGACTATGTGAGGGAGGTTTGGGTTTACCATTATCATCTCTCTTTTTATAATAAGGTTTGTATTGTTTATGGGCCTCCTTCTCCTTTTCCAGATCAATTACTCTATTTGACAATTTTTGCATCATTTTTACCACACCATCTAATTCCTGTGACCGCTCATCTTTAGGCTTAGTTAACAACAGAGGCTTTCTGTTCCCATAAGTTTTTTCTTCTGATTGCACATGATATTGGTCTATACTCTCCATTTTAGCTTCCACCTTCTCCGCTTCTTCATAAGTTTCCACTAAGGTGGGCTTAAATGATCTTTTGACAAGCATGGCTAGGTCAGGCCCAAGAGCTAAGGTGTAATACTCAATTAGGGCGTTCTCAGCCGGTTTTGTAGTTGCATCAAAGTTATTCATGTAGGAAGCAAACCTCTGAGTGAATTTATGCACCCTTTCTTTCTTTTCTTTCTTTAGGGTAATAAACCCTTTCATTAAAGAAACATGGGTTTTATGGATTCCATATTTGTTTCTAAACAATATCTCAAAGGTATTCCAATTTGTGATTGAATTTTCTTGCAGGGAAAAATACCATGAGGCTGCTTTTCCCTTGAGAGTATGAGGGAACAATCTACAGACTACGTCTTCATGCTCTGCTACTTGTAAGCCTTCTAAAGCTATATAAAAAATTTACAAATGATAATCCACAACAATTCCTTCATTTGATTAAAACTTGGGCAATGCCTTATCAAAATTATGAGGCATAGCATGTAATGGAGGAGTAAGATTTAGAGGGGATCTGGCCCTCCAAGTAGGTGGTGGAGGAGGTTGATTTGCATTCACATTTTCCATGATTCTAAGTGGAGATTGAGGTGGAGACTGGACATGGGTTCGAAAAGGTGAGCAGTGAGGAGAATCTGGTCCCAACTGATTTAGAGGTTGCAAAATTTCATGTAAAGTTGTTTCTACTAGTTCTTCAAAGCCTTCCACTAACACTGCATCTTCACAACAAGGACAGTCTTTCTTACGCACTTCTCTTCTAGGAAAGGCTGGAATATTGGGTAGTCCCCCAATATTCTTTGAATATGCCCTTGTGAGCCTTCTTAAATCATCAACCAACTCGTTGTCAATGGAATAGAAATACTCTGTGACTTTTTCTTCATGAATAGGTTTTTGAGGGAAACTAGTTTAAGAACTTTCATCGGTGGATTAATCTCGAGAAAACGAATTTCATCGGCCAACCATGCACTGGTGGCCCTCCTAGCACCAAAAATGTTGAGGCCTGGAAAATCCCAGGTAACAACAGTAGGGATTCTCCCCAATAAGTGTTCCCAATTAGCTCATTATTGTTTGGTATGGGGAATCCGTCCGGTTTGTGGTCCAGCTACCGTAGGTCAAGTAACAGTTACAACTTGTTTTACCGGTTGCAACCCGTTCCACCGTTTAAGTGTATTTTGTTTTTAATTTTATATTTATGTATGATATGCAAGAGCCTAATTAAGTGCAATCGATAGAGATAATGAATATTTCACAATGTGATGTGGAGGTTCTTACCTCGTGTCTTGCCTCTTTCACTTCTAAATCATAAACAAAGAACAACTTATGATAATGCTAACTAATCCTATCTAACCTATCCCTAGGGAGAAAGATTGTAATTAATAATGAGTAATGTACTATAAAACATTCATTGCGAATATTACAGATAGTTGTTCATATTACATAATACATGAATGTAAGTAGAAAGATAAACAAAGAGATAGCTCATTTTTAGTTGAAACATTCATTCTCAACATACTGCGTAAGTTTCACAAAATAAACAAGAAATCATTCATAACATGGAAATAATTCGTAATTCAGAACGATCTCACAGTTCGTAGAAAAATATGAAACATAAGTAATTCCACATTCAACCAATCTACAACATGCATTTGAGACTTCACAGTGCCTTCTCCAAAAAAAAATATAACTTCTTTATTATAAAAGGAAGTAGTTCTTCTTACAATAATTTTTTTGAAAGATAGCATGAAAAAGGTCCTTTGTAACATCTATTTCACCTCTATTTATACAAAAAAAAACTCTTGAGTTGCCCCCTAGCCTTTTGGGCTCCCTTGACTCTTCCTTTACAAAAATTTGTCTTCTAGTGCATGCACTTAGAAAAAAGGATAAATACAAAATATTAAATATTTTTTCAATTTGTGAATAAGACAACTAAGTGGGCCCAGTTTGTGTCTTGATAAAAACACCTCACGTTTGTTCCTATTCACTGATGACTTTGTACTCTATGGGTTCCAATACACAAGTTGCTACCTCATGTTTGGACAACTGGGATTCGATTTCCTTCATCTTAGGAGCACTCTGACTCAAAGCTTCTTCTAACTTAAGTTGGTGACCTGATGCTTGTATAATCTAGGTCTCAATGTCTTTTTCACTGGCAACTTCAAGTCTTGCTAGGATCTCCTCTCCCTTTTGCAACCTCTCTTGCAAATTATGCAGATGTTCTCCCCTGACTGGGAAAAATTGATCCAAGGTATCCATTAGAATCAGGAATTGATTGTGAACTAGTTGTATACTTGTGTAAAACTCCATGCATTTTTCAATAGTTTTTTCAATAGCGGTGTTTAACCTGACCGCTGTTCTAAAAACAAAATCTAGTATGGCTATCTCCATTTTAAGACCTCCTAATGATTTATGAGGCATGTTAGCTGGAAAGTTTGAATGGGTCTCTACCCATGCTAACTAATTTTTTACCAGCTCTACCACATCTGATAATATTCTCTGGAATTGTGTTGAGACGAGCTTTATTCCTTTCAATCTATCCTTCTGTTCAGGCCTGAAAAATCCTAGGTAACAACCGTTAGGGATTCTCACCAGTTAACGTTCCCAACTAGCCCGTTACTGTTTGGTATGAGGAATCCGTCTGGTTTGTGGTTCAGCTACCGTAGGTCAAGTAACAAAAATAAAGGGTTTTACCGGTGACGACCCAGTCCACCGTGTATGTTTTTAGTTTTTTGTATTTAAGTATGCAATGCAAGTGCCTATCTAAAAATGCAGATTGACAGAGAACACGAGGAGCAGCCACAATGTGATGTGCAGGTTCTTACCTCTCGTCTTAACTCTCTCACATCTAAACCACACACAACAAGAAAAAAAACTAAAACTAACTATCTAACCTATCCCTAGAGAGCAAGAATATTATTCATCAATGAGTAATGTATTTTGTGCATGCATTAAGAAAAATCACAGATAGCTGTTACTTATTTCAAAACACATGAACATTTATAGATATATGAACAACCAGATAGTTAATTGTTTATGAACAACATTGATTACTCACAGTGGAAATTTCATAGAATAAACTAGAGCACATTCATAACAAGGACATAGGTTCAAAGAGTTAGAACGATCTCATAGTTAATGGATAACAGCTGAAAACGAAATAGTTCACATTCAACAAATCCATAGCATAACATTTGAAACCTTCCACAAAGCTTTCTCCAACAGGAAACTTGTAATTTCTTTATGCAAAAGGAAATAGTTCTTCTTACATCATACTCTCACAAATCTATCTGGGAAAACGTCCCTTCTCTACAACTATCCCTCCTATACTTATACAAAAAAGGAAAAACTTTTGGGCTGCCCTAAAATGACTTTTGGGCTTCCCCAAGGTTTCAATCCAAAATCTTGTCCTGTATTGAGTGCTCATACATTATACAATATATTACATTTAAAACAAAATTTAATAAATAACTTTCATGAAGAGGGCCCTTCTTGATCATTGATGAATTTTTTCCATGCTTAGGCCTCTGCTGCTATGCTTTCAAAATCTGAAGGTTCAAGAAAACGGATGTTTCTTTCATATTGTGTAGCTTGATTTTTAACCACCTCTATTTTTGTTGGACTCAAGTGTAGCTGATATTCAAGTAAATGGATGCTAACTGCTGCATGAGCTACTACATTCTTCAAGATCTACTCATCCAAATCCTTGACTTGTTGTATCTTCCTGGTACCTGCTCTGTAGTAGATCTGTGAACATCACATGCTATGGTATTTCATCCAGCCTTTGTTCTACAACAACTTGGCATCTGTTGTATGTGACCAGCACCCTTCTGTAGTATTCAGTACAGGCACCTCTCATTTTCTTCACAGTCTTCTTGAATTCCTCTATAGTATTTATTGCAAATTATAAGAAGTCGTGGTCCTGCTTCAAACTATGTCGGTCCTTAGCTGGTAGCTTTGCAGGGGTTTCTTCATTTGTTTCTAACCAAACTATTCTTCTTATCAAGACTTCCAAAATATCCTGAGATCTATCTACAAAATATGAAGTAGTGTCCAGGATTTCTTCCAACCTGCTATCTATCTGTAAGATCTTATACCTTTCTCATTCAATAGACATGCTCCTTCATAGGATGGATATCAGTCTTTTGTTCACTAGCACCCTTTAGTGATGCTGTTAATGAAGCAATCTGTCCCTCAAAAGCTACCACCTACACTTGATATTGCTTTTCCCTTTCTTCTGTGGTGACCTTCTGTGCCTCCAACTCAACAATTTTGCTCTGCAGCTGGTCCTTTTCTACACTCAGAGCTTCATATGATACTTTGAGGTCATTGTTCTCTGTCTTCAAAACCTGATACTCTAGCTGTATCTTCTGTAGTTCTGCTAGACTATTTTGAGCATCCCTTTCATTTTTCTCTACTGAGACTTCCAAGGCCATCTTGCTTGCCTACAGAGTTTGGAATTCTATCTTTGAAGCCCTTACTTCATTATGCATATCCTCAAATTTTCTCTTTAACTTGTTACCTTCATCCCTCTCCTCTTTTAGAGTTTTCTTTAATTGTGCTATATTTTTCCTTGACTGCTCAAGGTCTCTCATAAGTCTATCCACATTGTCTTCAATGGCTTGGGTTAATGCCACCCCATCTCTGGCTGTCAGTCGTGGATCTGCATTTATCCCATGCACCAAAGTTTTATCAGTAATCATCATACCTGATTGTCCTTCTGTTTCGACTTTTTTCTTTGTTCTCTTGACAATCCTCTTCTTCTCCTTTTCATAGAATATGGTGTTGAAATCAGGGACCTCTTCTCCTTCCTTTTGCATAAAAGGTATTATATTCAATCCAGAAAAAATAACCTGTTCTTGGGTGATGCCAGAAGTTGCAGCAGACTCCTGAGGGTCAGGATTGTCTTGTCCATGCCCTTGATTGGTATACTCCGGTGCTTCTTGTGTATCTATTGGGTCAGTATTTTGCTGGTCTTTCTTAGCTCCTGCTAATCTTAGACCTTCACTTTCCTTTTGTTTTTTCTTTATCTCTTCATCTTCCTTCTTCTTTCTTTCTTCCTCTTCCTTCTTTGTTGCTTCCTCTGCAGCTTTCTTTCTTTCTTCTTCTTCATTATTTATCCAATTCTCAACCTCTTGTGCTAGCCTCCTAGCATCTTCTTCCCTCTTTTTGGCTTCCTCTTCTTCAGCTTTCTTTTGTGCGGTTTTTCCCTTATCGCCCACAATGGTGATTTTTTGTTTAAACTTTCTCTTCAATGCAGTCATATTCCTTGCATTCCTGAATATTTATTCATCCTTGTCCCAGAAATTTGTATATTCAAAATGAACATTTGCTTCTTTACAATGCTCTGCAACCTTATTTTGGGAGTCATTCGTGTGGAATTTCATCTCCTCAAAATGAAAGTGCTCCAACTCCTGTACGAACTCTGTCGTTAGTTTGGCCTTTGAAAATTTGTAACTTCCCAACCAGAAAGGTATGGCAGGATAGGCTGCCTTCTTATGTTCAAATAGGAAGCTTCCTACACCATCTAGATATACTTGCCTAACTGCTTCTTTATGTACCACATAATCATTGGCATACATGGGGAGTAAAGAAGGTGCCCTGGAGAAACCATACATTCTAATGTACATCCCCTCTTTAGTCAAACAATAGCTCCCATGTTCCTCAATGACTTTGAATGCCTCCTTCGACATACAGTTGCATTCTGTCAGGAAAATTAAAGTGTACAAAGGCATAATGAAATGTTCACATATCTCTTTATAGTCGCTATAATATTTGTGTGCCCAAAATAGTTTGTATGCAGTGTACACAGGGGTTCTGTCCCTGTCCCAATTGCACCTTAAGGATGGAAATGACTGGGTACACAATATACATTCCACTAACATGGAGCTCATATAGAACTCAGAATTCTTTTGGGACACCCCTCACAAAGCTGAAGATATACAAGCTGAGAGGATGTTAGACACTATGTTTGCCCAGTTGAATATGGTCCCCTGAGTGGCCACATAAAAAATAATGGGTATCCATCCCAACTTGAAAATTTTACCATGATCTCTCCCAAACACTCTATTCAGGATCAGTGCTATAAACCTGTAAGGATTGCAGAGAGTGGTTGTATCATACTCTCCTGATGGCCTGGTTTGAAAGTTATTCCCAGGTATCATCATTCTCTTAACCATTTCGACCAGGTCCAAATTTATCTCCTTCAGCCAACTTTCAGTTAAGTATGCTTGAGCAGGAGGTAAGTGATATGCCAGTGAGACATAACCAGGAATGCATGCAGCATAGACCTGTTTGGTAGTTTTTGCTAAGATCATTGTGGTCACATCTGCCCTAGGCAGGATCCAACCAATCACCTTAGAGCATGGGAATAGTGCAGGTCTAGTGGCTACCTTCATCAGAGCAGATTTCTCGATGTTCGCATATATGGTTAGTTCTTCGAATCCTGCATCAGGCACATCCTGATTTGAAATCATCCGATATATCTCACCCCACTTGTAATATGGATCTACCCTGGTAGTAGCTCTAGTATCTTCGTAGATGTATTCTACCTTATTAATGATTTCCACATCTAGTTCTCCCTCAGCAACATGATCCTTCTTCTTTTGTCTTTTAGACATATCTCCTTTGAAGAAGTTGCCCTGTCATAGACCAAACATGTTCTTAGGCTATTGGAGCTTATAGTTAGTGTTCTAAGAATGAAGAAAAATAGTATAAAAACATTTACTTATTCCATATGCATTATTAATAGATAAACTATCAGAAAATTAATGCATAATCGACAGGCAAAAAGAACTTCTGCAAACTAGGTTTGAAAATTTATAAGTTTGTCTACAACTAGGACATGACCCAGATAGCACATACATCGTTTAAACCGAAATGCATTCTAACTCTTTACCAAAACAAAAAAACCCCTATCAATGAGGCTAGTCTTCGAAAGTGTGGCCCTATCCGAAAATTCCAATTTGACCAAAAGTCAAACCCTCCAACGTCCTAGAAAAATAGGGTAAACCCACGACGACAAGAGAACTGAAAACTCCCTCCCCAGATGGCCATAATCAAACCCATAAAAAACGATGCAGATAGTGTAATGCTTGTCTGCACCAGCTACCTAAACTTTCAGACCGGGATCGAGCTTCCATAATGGCTTACAAACAGGCTCAAGAAAACCCCCCCTTCGCAAATATTGTCAAATTGATTGATACCTCACACCATAAGGATACAAAATGATACTTAGATGGCCAACTACCAAATGATGAGAATAACCTAACCAGGGGAACACCCTAGTTCCAAAAATGACTCATAAACTCAAGAGAAAGGAGAAACCATGGTTGGCCTACCTAGAAAACAAGCTGCAGTCGACATGATGGTCCAATACTTCCAGGACAACACCCCAAATGAGCGAAATATTGACAGCTAAGCATAGATGCACAGTTCAACCCGATAGGGATAGAGCAAGTGTGAGTTCATAAGGGTAATAATAAAATAATAACCCACCCCAATAAATAGACTTCCTGGTGAAAAATGTCGGCAGGAAAAAAGTTCTATCGGTGAGAAAAATAATTAAGCATCGGGCAATTAGTTTACCAAGGCACCGCAATGGCGGGAGCCATACAACCTAAGGGTTCCGCAGAAAAATAAAACGTTGGTGAAATAAACACTAAAAATTGCAGCATCATACCTCGAAACCACTAAAGAATCGGACAACTAGTTCAATGAGGAGCCGTAACGACAGAAGTCACATGGACTAAGGGTTCTGCAGACCAAAAAACATTGGTGAAAATCAAAACAAACCATCGGCGAATGGAACAATTATATGTCTGATGATTAGTTTGCTAAGGAGTCGTGATGGCAGAAAATAATCAGACTACGGATTTTGATCAAATTCATGAAACATTTCGATAGTGAAGAGAAAACAAAAAGAAATGAAAAAACAATAAAACACAGAATTGACAAGGGTAAGAACTAACCCGTCGGAACGTTTTCCATCTGTTCTTCGAAACAGCGGTGACTTAGAAGTCTAATCAACAGGCTCAAGAAAAACCCCCCACCACAAATATTGTCAAACTAACTGATACCTCATGCCGTAAGGATACAAAATGATACTTAGACAGCCAACTACCAAACGACGGGAAAAACCTAACCAGGGGAACACCCTAGTTCCTAAAACAACTCATAAACTCAAGAGAAAGTAGAAACCATGGTTGGCCTACCTGGCAAACAAGTTGTAGTCGACATGATGGTCAACACTTCCACGGAAGCACCCCAAATGAGCAAAATGTTGACAGCTAAGCACGAATGCACAGTTCGACTCAACAAGGACAGAGCAAGCGTGATTTCACAAGGGTAATAATAAAATAATAACCCATCCCAATATATAGACTTCGAGGTGAAAAATGTCAGCGGGAAAAAAATTCTATCGGTGAGCAGAATAATTAAGCATCGGGAAATTAGTTTACCAAGGCGCCGCAACGACGGGAGCCATACAGCCTAAGGGTTCCACGGCAAAACAAAACGTCGACGAAATAAACACTAAAAATTGCAGCATCGGACCTCGGAACCACTACATCATCGGACGACTAGTTCAATGAGGAACTGTAACGGCGAAAGTCACATGGACTAAGGGTTCCGCAGACCAGAAAACATCGACAAAAATCAGAACAAACCATCGGTGAATGAAACAATTATATGTCGGATGATTAGTTCACTAAGGAGCCGCAATGGTAGAAAATGATCAGACTACGGATTTCGATCAAAGTCATGAAATGTTTCGATAGCGAAGAGAAAACAAAAAGTAATGAAAATACAATAAAACATGGAATCGACAAGGGAAAGAACTAACCCGTTGGAATGTTTTCCATCTGTTCTCCGAAACGGCGGTGACTTAGAAGCCTAATGCTCCGACAGTGATAAGCAAAATGACGCCGAAAACCAAAAAATGAAGGAGATAAACCATTGGTGAAAAACATGATTCCCCTCAGGATGTTCATTAGTTAGCTTCCACAACAGTGGCTGCGTAGAGAAATACGGCCCCGATTCACTATTCAATAAACTTTCGACAATGAAAAAGGAAACTATCGACAAACCAAAAACTTCAAGTCCAAGTCAAACAAAGATAGTCATTCAACTTCTGAAAATGGTAAACAATGTACCTCAATTCAACCTCAAAATATCCAAATTTGTAATAGAGGACAACAAAGTTCAGCAGTCCAAAACAAATCCAGGTAAGATAAAATTTAAAAGGAGGGTCCAAAATTTTAAAAAATTTGGGAAATAGTTGTAGCTGCAACAATTGGTGACTACCTGGTGAACCCATATCTCTAGACAACTTCTTCATTAAGTAATAGACTATTTGACAATAAAACCAACATGTTGAATTCTTCTAGATGTCTGGATTTCCCAAATGGAAAATGTATGTACTTTTAACCATTGATGATAGTTCAATTTAGGAAAATGGAAACCAAGATTTCAAAGTCAAGATAACTCTTTTGAGGCCAGGAATATGAGTTTCATTTTTTACCTCTGCCTTCTGGTAGCTTCCAGCTTGGACACCACAGGATTGTAACATATGGTAAATAGAAATATTCATTTGTTCCTCATTCCCATGCCATTTTGCACTTTTTGTGCTTTTGGACTTTTGTCCTTTCTTTTGAGTCCTCCTGCATGCCTTTATTTCTGAATTTTTATTCAGGCTCCTCTATCTGTAGTGTCCTTTTGTGTGAGAGATGTATTTAATTTTCAACTCACAGACGGAGAAGAACTTTGGCAATTTTGTACTCATATAATTTAGTACTTTGTTTTGATACATATTGCTTTCTTAAGAGTGTTTTTACTCTTATTTTCCTTTTGTATTTCAATTCTTGGCATGGGATCATTTATACATAATATATTGTTTACCCTACTTCCTTTCCATGGGTCTTTTGCTGTCACCCCCTAATACATTTTTAAATGTGAGATGGATGGAGCCTAGAAATAGTATTCTAGACCTTTTGATCCAGAGTTATTTTACAAGGATTAGGTAGGACTTCAATGTGTTCATAGCCATTTAGGAAAACTACTAAACTAGAAGAAATTCTTTCAGGTAAAACAATAGTACACAGTCTTACAATCAAGGATTTTAGTTAATCTAGAATTCTAATGCTCTCCATGCAACCAAAAGTTTGCCGCTTTTATTGAAATCCATCAAAATCTAAACTAGAACAAACATAAATAAACTAAATAAAAACAAACAACCAAATCAATTTATTTATGTACAAGAAAATCCAGAAACAAAAATCAAGAAAAATAAAGTTTGAGAACTAAACCACTATCTGGTCAGCCCTCTGCCCACCCCTATAAATCTAGAAACTTGTAAAGGGGCTAGGCTTGACTAAAAAAATGAAAAATACCTAACCATTATCTAATTCTACTGTACTTGAATAAAAAACTATATCTACTATTTTACAATCAATCTCATCAGCCCGTGAAAATCGAAGGAGATCGGGATGGGTGTCTGATGTACTGCTAGCTTCTTCTACTTGGTAGTCTCCCGGTTCTAGCTCAATTAGATGATTTCCCAACATAGAATTCACTGGTTCATTTTTTTCTTCCAATTGAGTAACATTGTGCTTCATGTGGGGCTCTCTTAATATTTTAATCTGGTTTGGACTTCCCTTCTGAGGCAACCACAAGTGTGACCAATTTGAAGAAAAATACCCATTTAGTCTTGCTGACCAGTCTCGATTCAAAATCAGTCCATAGCTATTAGGTATGTCTGCTGCTACAATATCAATGTACTGACATATCTTTACATTTGTATATAAGCAAATCAGAACATATTCCATTTCCCTGACTACTTTCACATTGGTCCTGTCTAATTGAGTAACCTCCCAAGTAGTAGGTTTAGGTTGTCCATTAATATTTTTGCAGACTGAAAGTGGTATAACATTGACCGACAACCTTGAGTCTAATAAACAATTGTGCACCTTAAGGTTTAAAATCTCAAAAGTCAGGAGGAATGGTGGGGTTTTAAACCTAGTCTTACCTCCCACACTTGCTTCAACAATCTCTTCTATAGGTTGGTTTTTAGTGGGAAGCTCCTCCTCTGGTACTTCAAGTGATTTTAACAATTCGTACCCCATCTCAGGTGCTTTGAGATTTTCCTTGACATTATCATCTTTGTCTTTAATAGGCCTAATAAGCATGTTGACTTGTTTTGGATCTTGACTGCTAATAGTAAGTTCAAGTATTTTATCATCTGTGTTATTCTTCTGTATTTTCTTCATATTGTCTTGAAATTTCTTAATCTTTGGAATTATTGAATTGTCTTTATTTAACAAACCTTGGATCCTTGTTGTCACATTTGTTTCTGATATCTCCTCATGCTTTAGAATACCTTCATCTTCTGTATCAAAAAGTGAGACATAGTCCCATAAAACCAGAGCATCATCCCCTTGTTTTTCTGTGGATTTATTTCCCTTTTCCTCCTCTTCATCAGCTTCTGTTAGTTTAGAGTCCAATAGCTGATTCATTACTAATGTCATCAGATTGAACCATTGAGGGAAATTTTTTTTAGAATGAGGTTACTGATGAAAGGTGCAAAAATTATCCATACCCACCTCAGTCAAATTCATTGATGTAGGGCTGTGTGGAGGAGGTTTAGATTGATTGTTGTCCTCTTTCTTTTTATAGTAAGGCTTATAAGATTTCTGAGATTCTTTTTCCTTTTCCAAATCTATTATTCTGTTAGATAGTTTCTGCATCATTTTCAACATTCCTTCAAAGTCATGTGACTGCTCCTCCTTAGGCTTAGACAGTAATAAGGCTTTCTTACCAAAAGTTTTTTCTCCCGACTGCTCAGGATAATCTTCTATGCACTATTTTTCAGCTTCTACTCTCTCATCTTCTTCATAAGTTTTTGACAACGTAGGTTTGAATTGCATCTTGGAAAAAATGGCCAAGTCAGGCCCTAAATATGAAGTATAGTATTCGATCAAAACCTTATTAGACGGTTTATCAGTTGCAGAAAAATTCTTAAGATAAGCAGCAAACCTTTGGGTGAAACTATGCACTTTTTCTTTTCTTTGTTTCTTTAAAGTGCACAACCCTTTCATTAGAGCTGCATGAGTTTTCTGGGCTGCATATTTACTTCTGAATATATTTTCAAATGTGTCCCAGTCTGGGATTGAGTTTGCAGGCAAAGCAAAATACCATGAGGCTGCTGCTCCTTTCAGGGTATGTGGAAACAGTCTGCAAACTACATCTTCATATTCTCCAGCCCTTCGTCCTTCTATAGCCAAGTAAAAGCTTTGAAAATGGTCATCTACCAAAATATTTTCACTTGGGTCAAACTTAGGCAACATTTTCTCAAAAGCATGAGGTAATTCATGCAAAGGGGGTGCCAGTTTTAAAGGTGACCTAGCCCTCCAAACAGGTGGTGGATTCGGTGGGTTGGGTGGCTGATTTGCATTCACGTTTGCCATGAGTCTGGGTGGAGAATGAGGTGGTGAGTGAACATGGGTATGAACAGGTGAATAGTAAGGTGTATCTGGGCCCACTTGATTCAAAGGATGAACAACTTCCTGTAAGGCTGTTTCTACTAGTTCTTCAAAATCTCCAACCAACAGTGCGTCTTCCAAGATAGGACGGTCTTTCTTTCAATATTCTCTTCTGGTAAGAAAGGAATAATTGGTAATCCTCCAATCTTCTTCACATATGCCCTAGTATGTCTTCTTAGATCATTAACTACTTCATTATCAATAGAATACATATGCTCGTTACCTTTCTCTTCAGGTATTGGATTGGGAAACAGACTGCTTTCAGAACTATCACCGATGGAATAATCTCGAGAAAATAAGTTTCCTCATCCAGCCATGCATTGGAGGCCCTCCTTCTAGCGCCAAAAACTGTTGATGCCTGGAAAATCGTAGGTAACAACATTTAGGAATTCTCCCCAGTAAACGTTCCCAACTATCCCGTTACTGTTTGGTATGGGGAATCCATCCGGTTTATGGTTTGGCTACCGTAGGTCAAGTAACAAAACTAAATGGTTTTACTGGTTACGGCCCGGTCCACCATGTATGTTTTTAGTTTTTTTGTATTTAAGTATGCAATGCAAGTGCCTATCTAAAAATGCAGATTGATAGAGAATATGAGGAGCAGTTACAATGTGATGCACAGGTTCTTACCTCTCGTCTTACCTCTCTCGCATCTAAACCACACACAACAAGAAAAAAAACTAAAACTAATTATCTAACCTATCCCTAGGGAGAAAGATTATTATCCATCAATGAGTAATGTATTTTGTGCATGCATTAAGAAAAATCACAGATAGCTGTTACTTATTTCAAAACACATGAACAATTATAGATATATGAACAACCAGATAGCTAATTGTTTATGAACATCATTCATTACTCACAGTGTAAATTTCATAGAATAAACTAGAGCACATTCATAACAAGAACATAGGTTCAAAGAGTTAGAATGATCTCATAGTTAATGGATAACAGCTGAAAATGAAATAGTTCACATTCAACAAATCCATAGCACAACATTTGAAACCTTCCACAAAGCTTTCTCCAACAGGAAACTTGTAATTTCTTTATGCAAAAGGAAATAGTTCTTCTTACATCATAATATGACAAATCTATCTGGGAAAAAGTCCCTTCTCTACAACTAACTCTCCTATACTTATACAAAAAAGGCAAAATTTTTGGGTTTCCCCAACGTTTCAATCCAAAATCTTGTCCTGTAGTGAGTGCTCATACATTATACAATATATTACATTTAAAACAAAATTTAATAAAGCACTTTCATGAAGAGGGCCCTGCTTGATCATTGATGAATTTTTTCCACGCTTGGGCCTCTGCTGCTATGCTTTCAAAATATGAAGGTTCAAGAAAACAAATGTTTATTTCATATTTTGCAGCCTGATTTTTAACCACCTCTATTCTTGCTAGACTCAAGCGTAGCTGATCTTCAAGTAAATGGATGCTGACTGCTGCATGAACTATTGCATTCTTCAGGATCTGCTCATCCAAATCCTTGACTTGTTGTATATTCTGTGCATCTTCCTGGTACCTACTCTGTAGTAGCTCATGCTGTGGTATTGCATCCAGTCTTTGTTCTGCTACAACTTAGCATCTGTTGTATGTGACCAGCACCCTTCTGCAGTATTCAATACAGGCTCCTATCATTTTCTTCACAGTCTTCTTGAATTCCTCTGCAGTATTTATTGCAAATTCTAATAAGTCATGGTCCTGATTCAAACTATGTCGGTCCTTAGCTGGTAGCTATGTAAGGGTTTCTTCGTTTGTTTCTAACCAAACTATTCTTCCTGTCAGGACTTCCAAAATATCCTGAGATCTATCTACAAAATATGTAGTGTCCAGGATTTCTTCCAACCTGCTATCTATCTGTAATATCTTACACCTTTCTCCTTCAATAGACATTTGCAGTTGGTTCATTATTCTTCGTTGAACTAGGACATGCTCCTTCATAGGCTAGATATCAGTCTTCTGTTCACTGGCATCCTTCAGTGATGCTGTTAATGAAGCAATCTGTCCTTCAAAACCTGCCACCTGCACTTGATATTACTTTTCCCTTTCTTCTGTGGTGACCTTCTGTGCCTCCAACTCAACAATTTTGCTCTGCAGCTAGTCCTTTTCTGCACTCAGAGCTTCATATGATGCTTTGAGGTCATTGTTCTCTATCTTCAACACCTGATACTCTAGCTGTATCTTCTATAGTTCTGCTAGACTATTCTGAGCATCCCTTCCATTTTTCTCTACTGAGACTTCCAAGGCCATATTGCTTGCCTGCAGAGTTTGGCATTCTATTTTCGAAGCCCTTAATTCATTATGCATATCGTCAAATTTTCTATTTAACTTGTTACCTTCATCCCTCTCCTTTTTTAGAGTTACCTTTAAATGTGCTACATTTTTCCTTGAATGCTCAAGGTATGTCATAAGTCTATCCACATTGTCTTCAGTGGCCTGGGTTAATGCCACCCCAACTCTGGCTGTGAGTCATGGATGTACATCTGTCCAATGCACCAAAGTTTTATCAGTAATCTTCATACCTGATTGTCAGTTCTCTTGACAATCCTCTCAGTCCTCCTTGTCATAGAAGATGGTGTTGAAATCAAGGACCTCTTCTCCTTCCTTTTGCATAAAAGGTATCAGATTTAATCCAGAAAAGAACAACCTATTCTTGGGTGCTGCCAGAAGTTGCAGCAGACTCCTGAGGGTTAGGATTGTCTTGTCCATGCCCTTGATCGGTATGCTCCTGTGCTTATTGTGTATCTATTGGGTCAGTAGTTTGCTGGTTTTTCTTAGCTCCTGCTAATCTTAGACCTTCACTTTCCTTTTGTTTTTTCTTTATCTCTTCATCTTCCTTCTTCTTTCTTTCTTCCTCTTCCTTCTTTGCTGCTTCCTCTGCAGCTTTCTTTCTTTATTCTTCTTCATTCTTTAACCAAATCTCAAGCTCTTGTGCTAGCCTCCTAGCATCTTCTTCCCTCTTCTTGGCTTCCTCTTATTCAACTTTCTTTTGTGTGGTTTTGCCCTTGTCACCCACAATGGTGATTTTCTGTTTAAACCTTCTCTTCAATGCATTCATATTCCTTGCATTCCTGAAGATTTCTTCATCCTTGTCCCAGAAATTTGTATATTCAAAATGAACAATTGCTTCTTTACAATGCTCTGCAACCTTATTTTGTGAGTCATTCGTGTGGAAGTTCATCTCCCCGAAATGAAAGTGCTCCAAGTCCTATACGAACTCTGCCGTTAGTTTGACCTTTGAAAATTTGTAACTTCCTAGCCAGAAAGGTATGGAAGGATAGGCTACCTTCTTATGTTCAAACAGGAATCTTCCTACACCATCTAGATATACTTGCCTAATTGCTTCTTTATGTAACACATAATCAGTGGCATACTTAGGGAGTAAAGAAGGTGCCCTGGAGAAACCATACATTCTAATGTACATCCCCTCTTCAGTCAAATAATAGCTACCATGTTCCTCAATGACTTTGAATGCCTCCTCAGACATACAGTTGCATTCTGTTAGGAATATTAAAGTGTAGAAAGGAATAATGAAATGTTCACATATCTCTTTATAGTGGCTATAATATTTGTGTCCCTAAAATAGTTTGTATGCAGTGTACACAGGGCTTCTGTCCTTGTCCCAATTGCACCTTAAGGCTGTAAATGACTGGGTACACAATATACAGTCCACTAAGATAGAGCTCATATAGAACTCAGACTTATTCTAGGACACCCCTCCCAAAGCTGAAGATATACAAGCTGAGAGGCTGTTAGACACTATGTTTTCCCAGTTGAATATGGTCCCCTGAGTGGCCACATAAAAAATAATGGGTATCCATCCCAACTTGAAAATTTTACCATGAGGTTTCCCAAACACTCTATTCAGCATCAGTGCTATAAACCTGTAAGCAGTCCGGAGAGTAGCTATATCATACTCTCCTGATGGCCTGGTTTGAAAGTTCTTCCTAGGTATCATCATTCTCTTAACCATTTCGACCAGGTCCAAATTTATCTCCTTCAGCAAACTTTCAGTTAAGTATGCTTGAGCAGGAGGTAGGTGATATGCCAGTGAAACATAACCATGACTGTATGCAACATAGCCCTATTTGGTAGTATTTTCTAAGATCATCATGGTCACATCTGCCCTAGGCAGGATCCAGCCGATCACCTCAGAGCATGGGAACAGCTCAGGTCTAATGGCTACCTTCATCAGATCAGATTTCTCGATGTTGGCATATATGGTTAGTTCATCGAATCCTGCATCAGGCACATCCTGATTTGAAATCAACCGATATATCTCACCCCACTTGTAATCTGGCTCTACCCCGGTAGTATCTCTGGTATCTTCGTAGATGTATTCTACCTTAGTAATGATTTCTACATCTAGTTCTCCCTCAGCAACATGAGCCTTCTTATTTTGTCTTTTAGACACATCTCCTTTACAGAAGTTTCCTTGTCATAGACCAAACATGTTCTTAGGTTATTGAAGCTTATAGTTAGTGTTCTAAGAATGAAGAAAATTAGTATAAAAACATCTACTTCTTCCATATGCATTCTCAATAGATAAACTATCAGAAAATTAATGCATAATCAATAGGCAAAAAGAACTTCTAGAAACTAGGTTTGAAAATTTCTATGTCTGTCTGCAGCTAAGACATGACCCAGATAGCACATACATCATTTAAACCGAAATGCATTCTAACTCTTCACCAAAATGAAAAAACCCCTATTAGTGAGGCTAGTCTTCGAAAGTGTGGCCCTATCCGGAAATTCCAATCTGACCAAAAATCAAACCCTCCGGCGTCCTAGAAAAATAGGGTAAACCCACGACAACAGAGAACCGAAAACTCCATCCCCGGATGGCCATAATCAAACCCACAAAAAATGGTGTAGATAGTGTAACACTTGTCTGCACTAGCTACCTAAACTTTCGGACCGGTATTGAGCTTCCATAACGGTTTACAAATAGGCTCAAGAAAAAACCCCCACCGCAAATACTGTCAAACTGGCTGATACCTCACGCCGTAAGGATACAAAATGATACTTAGACGACCAACTACAAAAAAGTGGGAAAAAACTAACCAAGGGAACACCCTAGTTCCTAAAATGACTAATAAACTTAAGAGAAAGGAGAAATCATCGTTGGCCTACAGGGAAAACAAGTTGCAGTTGATGTGATAGTCCAACACTTCCATGGCAGCACCCCAAACAAGAGAAATCCCAACAGCTAAGCATGGATGCACAGTTCGACTCGATAGGGACAGAGCAAGCATGATTTCACAAGGGTAATAATAAAATAATAACCCACCCCAATATATAGACTTCCCGGTGAAAAATGTCGACAGGAAAAAACTTCTATAGGTGAGCAGAATAATTAAGGATCGGGCAATTAGCTTACCAAGGTGCCACAATGGCGGGATTCAATACATCCTAAGGGTTCTGTGGCAAAATAGAACGTTGGAGAAATAAACACTAAAAACTGCAGCATCAGACCTCAGAACCACTACAACATCGCACGACTAGTTCAATGAGGAGCTGTAACGGTGGAAGTCACATGGACTAAGGGTTTCGTAGACCAGAAAACATCGACGAAAATTAGAACAAACCATCGGCGAACTGAAAAATTATATGTTGGATGATTAGTTCGCTAAGGAGCCGCGATGGTGGAAAATAATCAGACTACAACTTTCGATCAAAGTCATCAAACGTTTCGATAGCGAAGAGAAAACAAAAAGTAATGAAAAAACAATAAAACACAGAATCAGCAAGGGTAAGAACTAACCCGTCGGAACGTTTGCCGTCTGTTCTCTGAAACGGTGACAACTTAGAAGCCTAATGCTCTGACAGTGATAAGAAAAACAACACCGAAAACCAAAAAATGAAGGAGATAAACCATCAGTGAAAAACATGATTCCCATCGGAACTTTCATTAGTTAGCTTCCGCAATGGAGGCTACATAGAGAACTACAACCCCGATTCACTGTTCAATAAACTTTCGACAACGAAAAAGGAAACTATCGACAAACCAAAAACTTCAAGTTCAATTCAAACAAAGATAGTCATTCAACTTCTGAAAATGGCAAACAATGTACCTCAATTCAACCTCAAAAGATCCAAATTTGTAACAGAGGACAACAAAGTTCAGCAATCCAAAACAAATCCAAGAAAGATAAAATTTAAAAGGAGGGTTGAAAATTTTAAAAAATTTGGGAAATAGTTGTAGCTGCAACACCTCCATTTGTTTCACCTTATACATTTCCTCTGCAAGATTCGACAAAACCTGATTAATCTCCTTTTGTAACATCGAGGCTAAATTTATGAATGGAGTGATGTCCATATGTTTCTCCTCCACTAATTGCAATTGTTCTTTAAGTAAAAGGTTCTGGGCTTCCAGCTCTATTATTTTGTTTGTTGTATCCCCTTTTTGCACTGCTTCCATGATCTCCTTCTCTAGGTCTTTCTTCTCTCCTTCAATGATGTTCACTGATAATACTAAAGCCTCCTTGTCAGACTGTAAAGTTTGGAATTCTTCCTTGGACTCCTCAATCATGCTAAGCATGTCTTTATACTTTCTCTTTAGACTTTGACCTTCATCTCTTTCCCTTTTTAGGGTTTCCTTCATTTGAGCAATTTTTTTCTTAGATTGTTCCAACTCCATCATTATTTTATCAACATTGTCTTCAGTAGCTAGGGCTAAGGCTACTCCTGCCTTTTCCATCAGTATTGGATCTTTATCAATCCCATGAACAACTGTCTTCTCAGTCACCATAACTCCCTTCTTTCCTCCAGTGTCCACTTTCTTTTCTGTTCTCTAGACAATTCTCTTTTTAGATTTTTCATAGAAGATGGTATTCAGATCGGCCACCTCATCTTCTTTCTTTGGAATAAAAGGGATTAATTCAATCCCTAATGCTGAAATTGGATTTCCTCCTACTGTGCTACTGGATGGAACAGTGGATTCTACCGAATCATCATAAGACTGAGTTTGCTCCTAGTTTGCATAATCCTCTTCCTCTTGCTCCTTTTGCCGAAGCTCTTCAACTACTTTCTTTGCATGCTCCTTTTCTTTATCAACTGCCTCTAACCTTAACCTCTCATTCTCTTTCTACTTTTTCTGAGATTCTTCTTCTCCATTTCTCTTCGCAATTTCTTCTTCTTCTGTCCTTTTCTCGGCTTCTTCAGTTGCTTTCCTTTTTTCTTCTTCTTCTTCTGCCAACCACTTTTATGCTTCTCAGACTAATCTGAGTGCCTTCTTGTCTTTTCTTGGAAGCCTCCTCTTCCTGATTCTTTTGTTGCTCGATAACCTTTCCCTTTCCACCCACCGTAGTTATCTTTTGCTTAAATCTCCTTCTCAAAGCTATCATATTTCGATCATTTCGGAAAAATTCTTCATCTTTATCCCAAAATTTTGCGTACTCAAAATGCACCCCTACTGTATTACAATAATCAGCAACCTTATTTTTGGAGTCATTTCTATGGAAACTCATCTCTCCAAAGTGAAAATATTCTAGCTCTTTCACAAATTCTGTTGCACTCTTTACTTTGAAGAACTTGTAAATCACTATATAAAATGGGACTGGAGGGTACATAGCCTTCTTTTGTTCAAACAGGAAGTGACAAACTCCATCATTTTATATTTTTCTTAATACCTCCTTATGAATAACATAATTTGTAGCGTACTTTGGAAGAAGAGAAGGAGCCCTCGATCCACCAAACATCCTCAGATACAAACCCTCCTCAGTAAAGCAATAATGTCCATTATCTTGCACAACCTTCAAAGACTCTTCGGACATGCAATCACACTTAGCAAGGAATCAATCTATACAACGACATAATGAGATCTTCGCAAATACTCTTGTAATGACTAAAATACTTGTGTGCCCATAATAAATGATATGCAGCATATAAAGGAGACTTGTCATTATACCATTGACACTTCAGACCTGGGAATGGTTGCGTCCATAAAATACAATCAATCAAAATTGAGCTCATATAGAACTCTGATTTCTTTTGCAAGACTCCTCCCAGTGTTGCACTTATGCAGGAAGCTAAACTATTAGACACTATGTTTTCCCAGTTGAAGATGGTGCCTTAAGTATCCACAAAGAAGATTACCGGTACCCAACCTATTTTGAATTTTTTTCCATTGCCTCTTCTGAATATCCTGTTTAACATCAACATTATCAATCTGTATGGAGTACGAAGGCTTGCAGTTTCATACTCCCCGAAAGG
The DNA here is from genome assembly GCA_001517045.1 of Pseudotsuga menziesii. NCBI lineage: Eukaryota > Viridiplantae > Streptophyta > Pinopsida > Pinales > Pinaceae > Pseudotsuga > Pseudotsuga menziesii. Next base: position 304,677 of record LPNX010723058.1, on the reverse strand, counting down.
CCTTGTATGGAAATTCTTTCTTGGGATCATCATCCTTTTGACAGTTTCCACAACATCTATATTAAGGTCATTCAACCATCCTTCAATCAAATAGTTCTGGGGTGTTGGAAACTTGTAGGCCATGGCTTTATAGCCCCTCATCTATAAGCAGCATAACCCTGCCCTTTAGTATTAGCCAAGATCATGTTTTTCACATCGGCCTTTGGGAGGATCCATCCTATTACCTCCAAACATGGAAAAAGCTTTGGAAATGTGGCAACCTTCATGATTGCTGATATTTCTATATTAGCATATATAGGTAAATCCTCCAATACGACATGTGGGCTGCTCTGATTGGAGATCATTCGATATATTTCCCTCCATCTATATTCAGGATCAACACATGTGATGGCTTTGGTATCCTCATAGATAACCTTGACCTGGGTTATGATCTCTACTTCTGATTATTCATCTACTGTTTGCGCCTTATTTTTTTGTTTCCAAGGCATGTTGCTATGTGGATGATGAACCTGTGTTGATCATATAACAGTATGTTAGATTTATTCTATTCACACATATAACTGCAATTTTGACAAACTATATACTAAAACCAACAACCGATGTTAACCAGAACATTTACCAAATCATCATAATGCATATTAACCAGCCTTGCTTCCACCCAAAAACGTGCTTTCTATATATGAGGATATAAACCACAAAGCTTTCAAGAGGTGGCTAGGAGACAAATTACAAGAAAAACTTCTACTGCACAAGCCCTAGGGTTTCCACTACAGCCTTACATCAACCGAAATCAATACCACCGATGGGAAAACTACAAAAAATGCTCAGAATTATAACCCCTTGAATGAACAAACAGGGTCCTCATCCTCAGAATAAAATCCCTCCCTCGACATCCCATAAAAAACCTACTACAATCGACAGGGTCCTCATCCTCAGAATAAAATCCCTCCCCCGACGTCCCATAAAAAACCTACTACAATCGACCAACGACTGTGCATCTTCCATAATATGGTGGAGGAAATGAGGGAGTGGTGCAGACGGCGAAACACTCATCTGCACCCTGCCCTATTTCTTTCAACGAATGTCATAGGAAACCTCATGGCAGACCGCGGATAAAGAAAACCAGGGCTGGAAGGTGAAAGAAATGGTGGCCACATCCAAAACGAACAAGGGAAAACCCCACATAAAAAATAAATGACCAGCGTAGTATTCAAATAACCCCCCCCGTTGAACAAGAAAAAAACCTAACCCTATCAAGTCGTGCTAAAAAAGGCTAAGTGATAGGATAAGAGATAAGATCCTACCTAGAAACTTTGAAAATGACCTGGACGAGCACGGCCTCTGGTGGAAAAAACAAACCGCTCAGACACTGACAGCTCCGCAGCTCCAAGTGGATTCCAATAAGGTGAACAATGACCATATAAAGTATTTTATGGGATTTTATAGGCTTGAACGCGGGTAAAAAAAAACAAACCCGAACGGGAAACAAAAAGCGCCAAACTCAGATCGGAGACAATCTTGCTAGCGGAAGTGAAGGCATCGGATGGCTTATGAATATCGGGCTCGAAAACATCAAGTGATTCACAACTAAATGCCAATATGGTTAAAACGTTTAAAAAATCATCGACCGACCAGGGAACTAATATCGCCCCCGTATCGGACCTAAATTTTGGAAGACACTAGATGCACTTTGGACTCTGCATTCGCAACACCAGCCAAGAAAACCACTAAGCTCTTGAAACGCTTCAAAATAAGCAACCGATACGACGAATGGGAGCACAACAAACTTTCATGGATATCAGAACAAGATATGACATGGGCGACCCACTGCATCATAAATTATCAAGACTAAGCTCCCAGATCCTTCAAAAAAAAATTTCCGATACGATAGACCAGAGAACATCCAATACATCAGCAGGACACTTTGGAATGCATTCGATATATAACATCGAATGGTTAGACCACTGTGGTTCCGATACATCGAAAAGACTCTCAAGAGTGCATCTGATATAAGGAAAAAAAAACTTCTTTTTTTCAAACTTTTAAGTCATGAAACAAACCTTTGTGAGATAAGATAGACTTTCTAAGCCTTCTAAAAACTAAAAGAATAAGGGGGGCCCTAAAAATCAAAAAAAAAATTGGGATGGTTGTTGCAGCTGCAATAGGGGCTTAAAAATTAGTTTTCAGAAAAAAAAACATATGAATTAATGTTTTACATTCTACACACTAAGACCTTTCCAATGGTGCAATAATTGCCTCAATCAAAGTCCATATGAAGAAGTTATGCCTCTTGCAAGTTGACCACCATGGTATTGAATGGATTCCACGTTGGTTCTCATTTATTACACATATGGATCTTGTCACATGTTTACTTTGAAGAACATTCTACAAGGTACAAAACCCTAACCCTAGTAAGGAATTGGGGCATGCAAATACACTAAAATTAACTCTAGATGACTACCAGGATATGTTAAATGTTGATCTCTTAGGAGAAGAAGTGGCTCCATTGTTTTGATGTTATTAAATTGTTTTGTAGTTGAGAAAACAACATGGGAGTGGATATTATAGAAGAATAGAGGAGATAAGAGATCTTATAGTAGCCATTATGGACATAGAGTCATTAGTAACTCCATAAAGAGTGTGATCTCCTTTGTATTTACATTTTTATATGAATAGCAAGGAATAGTCATCATTTGTGGCTAGGTAATTTTTCCTCATAGTGGGTTTTCCCAGGGTATATCTTGTGTTATTGTGTGGATTGTGTAATTATTTTCTCTAGGTCTTTCTCTTACAATTCCATTATATTCAATATATTATGGAAATATATTAATACAACGAACTAAGTTGTACCATTTATTACGATGAACTGATCCAGTGGAACAACTTATGGATCAATTACATTTTGGAAAATAAATTTAAATGTAGAAAAAATAGATGTTGAAACTTGTATTGTTATAGATTTTAGTTGAATTGTGTATACGTCTGAGTCATTTTTTATTATTAATGCTTAATGCTTAATGTAACTACCAATAAATTATTAATGAATTCTAAATTTCTTGGAACTAAATTTTTATACCAATTGTTTGACCCAAAGTTTCAAAGAGAAACTATGAAAAATATCATGAAATCCAAGATTATGGACTAGTGGTATGAATTCTCAGGATATAGTAATATTAGTGGTTACAAACAATTCATAAAAGCGAAGCCAATATGAACATGTGAGGTTTGTGGTTCTACTTGAATCATGGATAAACCTTCAGTAGTTTTTCCTTGTAATGAATACCTTGTAGAAGACATGATGTTTCAAAAGAAATCCAGAACTACCAAGCAGGGATAGTGTGAAATCCAGTAGTTGGGATTGAAATTAAATATTCCAAGAAAGGATAAATGGTACTCCAAGGAGAAGGTAGAGGAAAATTTTCCTTACATCATTCAGTAAAATATTTTGGGGAGAAAAAGCCTCCTAAAATGGGGAGCTATGATCCAAAATATATGTGTATGTATGTATGTATGTATGTATAATTTGTCACTTATTAGAAGCTTTCATGGTTAGAATATTTGATGAATTGACTTCTATGACCCATTTTATAAACGGGTCTCATTTTGCAGATTTGGGTTATGGAACCTTTCGATGCATGTTTGAGGGTATAAATGGATTTTTTTGGGGTAAAGCAATGCATCGCTAGAAATATGGGCCATGGCATAATTCTATACATGGATACCTTTCTAACAGTCCAAATATCACCTCAATCAAATTCCATATGAAGAACTTATGCCTCTTGCAAGTTGACCCATCCAGTTGACCACCATATTTCTAAGTGGATTCCATGTCAACTCTCATTTATTGCACATGTGGAGCTAGTCACATTTGGAATTTAAGAACATTTTAAAAGGTCCAAAATCCCTCTTACAATGGAAACCAATATGGACAACTCCAAGGTTGTCCTTGAAGTACTCAAACTTCACTCTCGATAAAGGCTTGGGAAACACATCAACTATTTGTTCATCCATCACAATATAATAGACCTTCACTACTCCTCTCTGCACCATATCCTTGATATTGTAGTACCTGATATCGGTGTGGTTTGACTTGTAATGAAACAAAGGGTTCTTAGAAAACTTCTCACAAATTTGGTTGTCGCAGAACACACATGTCACCTCCAACTTGAGATAAAACAATCATGCAAGTATCTTCCTAAGCCACACTTCCTTACAGCTACCTAAAAAATATGCAATGTACTTTGCTTCAGATGTACTCAGTGCCACACAAGTCTGCTTCATGTTGAACCAGGAATTAGAGGAAATTTGAGGTCTAAAATGGGCCTCCTAAGGAAAATAATAAATAGTTAAAATAATTAAATAATAGTTATTAATTTTGGAGGAAGAATGAAAAAAACTACTTTTTTGGTTCGCATTTTCGACATATCTCCCTGTGTTTTTACTCAAATTCTGAGCGGGAGAGCTCGTTGGATGTAGAATTTAATTCCGCATCCAACGAGTACCCACACTGCATACTTTTGACGGACCCCGCTACCCCAAAAACAAGAAATACTTGAAAAAACGTGATGATGACATCATCATCACATTTTTTTCATGTATTTCTTGTTTTTGGGGTAGCGAGGTCCATCAAAAGTATGAAGTGTGGGTACTCGTTGGATGCGGATTTAAATTCTGCATCCAACGAGCTCTCTCGCTTAGAATTTGAGTAAAAACACATGAATATATGTCGAAAATACGAACAAAAAAAGTAGTTTTTTTATGACAAATATGTCAATTCAACCATTATGGTTGACTCATTTTATTGAAATTCTATTGGTTATTGAATTCAAACTCACAAAATTTATTGTTGGCGCATTTTCTTATAAGGCCCATTTTAGAGCCCAAATTTCCTCTAATGAAATCATGCCAGACCCAAAACTAAAGTATGAAGCCAAAGTGCTCTTCCTATCTATGACACTACCAAATCCAATCTAAGACAACATAGCCTTGTAGAATAATCATCTGATCTATTTCATATCTGAGCCCATAATCAATCATACATTTCAGGTACCTCAACACATGCTTTGCAGCAATAAGGTGAACATGTCTCGACTCTACCATGTACTGACTCAATGTGTTCACTGCAAAGCATATATCCAACCTCATGTTTTTCAAGTACATCAATGAACCAATCATTTGTCTATATATTGTGGCATCAACTATCTCTGAAGTAGTATCACACAACAACTTCAAGTTTGATGCCACTAGTGTAGCCATGACCTTGCAATCCATCATCCCAAATATTTTTAGGATCTCTACTATATATTTTTCATGGCTAAGGAAAATATCATCTGGATTATACCACACCTCTAATCCCAAGAATCATGCAAATATTATTGAACTCTGAGAGCTAATCTCTCTCAGGGAGGTAATACGTTTGATATCACTCTAAGCATATTCTTGAGATACTGAGGAAAACAACCATTTCCTCAATATGTCTCTGCAATCTATGTTATAGTCAGTCCCTATGAATTGGATCTTTCATGCTCCTTATGAAACTGAGCACCATGCTCCCTCTGCATATGGATATCCCGTACTAGAGTGACTAGTATCCTTCTTTGTTGTTGATATTATATGTATCCATCTATGCTATCTTACATCAAATGAGTCTACTAAGATGAGCTTCTTTTTCTTAGGGTCACTAGATACCAAGATCCATCGCCTCGAACTTAGTGGAAAGCTCCTTCTTCGTTTTTGCAATGAGATTCTCATCAGCTATAGGGAACATGCCATCTTCGTACAACAGTAGTATCACTGGTTTTCCATCCTCAACCTTGAAGTAAAGGTTGGAATATTATTTACTCTTGGTAAATACAAAGCTCATCATAAATCCATCTATCATGTTGTACCATGTATTGGGTGTCTATTTCAAACCGTACAATGCCTTCTTCAATTTGCACACATGTATCTCTCTGTCATGTCTCTCAATTCCTAGTGGCTACTTTATGTACACTTATTCTTCTACTACACCATCTAGGAAAGACGAATTCACATCCATCTAGTGTACCTTCTACTTCATCATTGCAGTTATCGCAATTATAACTCTAATCGAAGTGTATTTCCTAATATTCAATTCCTTCTTTCTGGGAGAAGCCATGAGCCACAATATTTTCCTTGTACTTCTATAGAATGCTTGATCTTTGAATGTCATAGTTAAGCAATTGTCACATGTTCTTCAAAACAAGTCTCATCATTATTCTTTTATAGATGATTGTACATGATCTTCCTACAAGTCAATTTCAGTTGTAAGATTAGTAACATTTCATAATCATTAAATCATATTGACATTATAATGACAATGCATAAATCACACAGTTATGCAACCACGTTAGAAAATGATTCAGCACAACACTCATCCATGTCCCATATGGTAACTTAATAAATGCCTTCCGTCTCTACCAGAACATACTATCAAGAGAATGCATTGCTCCCTGCATGTCAGTGAAGAGGTTTCATCCTAGATAAGAAGTAATTCCCATGGAATGTTGTGCAACATCATAGGATACTAACCCATCACATGCATATTACTAGTATATTGTTCATTAATGCATTCACTCTAACATGCATAATTCATTTCCTAATTCTAGGAACATAAATATGTACACGACTGAACAATATCATTTAAACAATTAGATATACAGGAAATGACAATTCAAATACATATCTTTGTTTGTTTGGTTGGATCCCTCTTTGTCTCTGCTTCCTTGCAAGTTCTAAGGCTTTCTCAAGTTTTGAACCTATGGAACTTGTAGAGACTTCAACCTTGGTCCCAATGTATTCTAGATGCACCAGTTCTTCTTGGATGTATATTTATAGCTTCTAAAAGATCTCTTGACATTCTTTCCAAGTGTACATCATGATGCTTGAACCAATTCTTTATCTAATTCTTTCTTCTACTTGTGTAGGTTTCCTTCTTCATGAACAACAACCTTTCATTTTGGCCACATGAGAACTTGGCCATCAACAAAATCAACTCTATATCCAATGTTCTTCTTATGTTGATAAGAAGAGGAGGTTCTTCCACAATATATCTTTTATCTTTGGAGTCCAACTTGTAGGAAGAGTCTCCTACCCTTTTTATGAGATACTTATGATTATCATGGAGCTTCACCTTATGAGGTGGATCCTTCTAAATCAAACTTGTAGGAGGATTACATACATATTATTCATAACTTGAGGAATATTCCCTTGCTCTCTTCTTAATCAGTTCATCATCTTCAGTGGCATAAGCATGATACCTTTTCTTCTTTATTTTCTTGTCATGGACTTTTCCTTTCAACAATCTCTTGCAATATGTCCCTTTTCATCACAAGTGTAACATTTGTAGTTTGAGTTTTCCTTTTAGGGTCTATGATTATTTTGGAATATTATAGTCTTATTGTGAGACTGTTCTTTCTTCTTTATCTTTTCCTTCTTTGCATGAGTTGTTAGGGATTTATTGTCATCTTCACCCATCTTATTTTCTCTTGCTTCCAATATGGATTATTTGTGGGTGCACTCTTCCCACAGCCTACTGAACTTGGTGAGCTTCCTTATAGGACAAATTTCTTGAATGAATGATTCTCATGATATTGGGACCATTAAATGTAGTCATCACCACTTCTACTTCTTCAACATTTTCTCCAATAAATTCAAGCTATTCTTTGATTTGGGAGACACTTGTGAAATAGGATTGGATACTTTCTGAGTTCTGCATCTTCACACCCTTGAGTTGACTTATCAAGGTCATATTCCTATTGATGTTATTTCCTTCATACAAGCTTATCAATGCATTAAACAACTCCTTGGAAGCCTTCAAGGAGGATACATGTGGGATTAAGTGATCCTTGATGGAATCAACAATTATCCTCTTGGCCTTGACCATATTCTTCTTGTGTTTAGCTTTATCTTCATCTCCCTCTGGCTCTGTATCTTCTTCTTTAACATATTTTTACAAATCATGTTCTTCTAGTATAAGAATCACTCTATACCTCCATGCTCAGAAGTTCTCAACTCCTTCAAGATTGTCCTCAAGATTGGTATTGTTTTTCATCTTGATAAAATGAGAACCTCAAATGGAAATAGAGAGAATACTAGTTCTTACCAACAAGAGTGCTCCAACAAGTTCTTTCTTTAATTCTTTTCTCGAAAACTACTTCTGGTTGACCTAGGGTTTGACAGAGAAACCCCAATTTTTCAACTTTGGAGAGAGATATGTTCCTCCTCAAGGAGAGTTGAGTAATTAACTTCTTTTTCCAAATATGTGGACATAACTACAAAATATCTGATTCCCTAGTTTTCTTGGCAGTAGTGTTAGGGAAAAAAATAAAAATCCATGGAACTGGAATCTGCCTCTATAGGAAGATATGCCCTCCTAGGGAGAGTTGAATGGACCTCCTTTTTTAGTTGATATATGGAGGGAAGTGATTGGAATAGGAAACCCTAGTTTCTATCTTTTTTTAGTTACGATTGCAAAATGACTTCTTTTAGGATGGCTATAATTCCATGTTAGAATTTTATACTTTAACAATGGTTATGTTATATCTTCAAACAATTTGCATTATGTCCTAATAACCATAAGAAATAGGATCACTGAAAGGAAGATAGGCACAACAAAACAAAAGTACACAAAAATTTTCCTATGGGAAACCACAAGGGAGAAAACCCAACAACTTCTTTAGTATAGGTTCAGTGAACAAGTGCAATGCCAAACCAAGACAAGATGACCCCAAAATATAAGAGCAACTTCTTCTTCTTCATAGGCAACCTCTTCTTCTCTCTTGTGCACTTTCTTGAGAAAACTTGTTGTTACACCTAAGTCTTGTCACCGTCATGTTATGAGATAGGTATTCCCTTGTCTACTCCAATCCCTCATATTTTTCCCTAGAGAAATGGAAGGAAGAAATTATTCCCTTGCAATTTTCCTTGTTTTGAGTTGGTAACGCTCCTTTTACATGTGAAAAGGGATGTTCCACCGCTCTTTCCCTTCATTAAAAGGGTGTTACCCCCTCATCACCATTTTTTCTCTTCAGCAAAAGTGTGGCGCTCGAGTTTTAAAGGCAATAAAGGAAGTTTCGAGAGGCTTCTCGAAGCTTTCCTCTGTGGAGCCTCATCCCTATGGTTTAGGATCACCTGGAGCACGAGACCCCCCCTAATAGGATCTCCCTTCCACCTCATCCACCATTTACTCAACCATCCCTTTCCTCCCATGCCTTTAAATATGGGCTCATCCCTTATGGGAGAGAAGAGGAAGAACTGTGTTGAACACCCAAACTCTGTCAAAATAATTCTTGAGCTATTGGAGGAAAAGTGAAGTTAGAGGCAAGGATCCATTGGAAGGAACTCTCAACACCAAGACATGAATGTTGTAGTCTCTCCAATTATTCTTAATAAAAACTTTTTTTCTTCATTCCCATATTTACTGTATCATTTATATATATTGCTTGAATCCTTGGTCACAAGCATAGATCTAGTTGATTATCTTGTATGCTATCATCCTTTTCTTGTTGTCTTTAATATTTTACAGGTTCTTCTATAGTATCAGAGGAGAAAGCTTCAAGGATAGTAAGAACAACCTTCTAGATAATCATTTTGGCATTATATACAAGCAATTAACCAGATCTAGGGGAAGTGTAACATTTCATGTCTCTGTTTTGTTCTAGACCTGTATCATTCAGATCTAGGGAAACAACTCCTATCCACAGGAGGTGAGGATTTCCAACTAACACTTGTTTGTCCAAATTAGGGGAGTCTCTCCTCTATTTATACTTAACATGTGAGTGAGCGCTTACCCTAACTGGGCTGACTTCTCTTTCTTCCAAGACCGACTTCTCTAGGGAGACTCAAAATAACATTTATATAATAAGTCTTTTAAATATTATTGACACGACTTGCCACAAAAGGTTTACATTGATTCTTTCAAGACTTTTACATGACCAAATACATCAATAACATCTCCCAAATGAGGTATAACAATAATACAATAAAAGTACAATAAAACTATCTTCTGATGTTACACAATCTTCAACATTTTTTATAGCAACCATTTTTAATGGTTTTCAACCTTTCTCTTCACCAACGTACCCTACTACTAGTTTTTTCTTTGTTTTGTTGGTGACCATATGAAATTTGTTATGTTTTTTACCCTTCCTTGAGGGTAATGTAATATTTTTTCTCCTTAATTTACCCACAAGTTGTTGCATATTTGCACTAGTGTAGTGAAATACATGGATGTAAAATGGATTTTCCCTTGCCTCAACAAAGCTAATCATTATGCATGTTTTATTCAAATGGAAGCTCTATTTCAAAATAATTTTTTATGGATGTATTTGGAGAATCCACTTCTATTTACAACTAATGGTAACTATGATCTTGCATGTCTAAAGAAGGATGGATCTCTTGGATTGAACATTCAATAAATGGAACCCAATCTTGTCCATCAAACTATAACAAAATTGCAAAGTAGGTTTAAGATTCCTTCCACACCATGCATAGAAAAGTGAACACCATTTAAATCAATATAAACAAAGCTCTCCAACCTAATGGATGATTTTGTCAATGTTCGGGAGTACTTTCTAGGTTCAAGACTTTGAGAATAGACATTCTTTCAAATGATGGTGAAGGTTAAATGGATTTTGACTATATCAAAATTTATAGTTTAGCTTATGAAGTTAGCTACATGTGGATTTATGAGTCTGGCATTTCTAGTGAACACTCTAGCCATCTTGAAAGAACACAAAATAATTCAAAATAGATAAAAAGAAATTGAGGATATTAGGTTTGATAAATAGTAAAATGAAGAATGAACGTTATAGAATAAGAATAGAGCAAGTCAAAATTAATTAGGTTTTGAATGAGGTACCATAGTAAAAAGGTGTCAGATATAAAATTCGAATATCTTGTTGGAAAGTCAAGGAGTGACTTGAAGAGTTAATAAAGAGATGAAAATATAGAATAATGACAATATTAATTAGAAAAATAAAAATAAAATTGCACAAATAATTCACACATTCTTAAATACTTCAAAATTTATAAATTAGTTAGGGTATCAAAAACGGGATAAGGTAATTTGTTTGCTTATATTAACATTCAATATAATTACATTTTCCTTCAGGATTTTCAACCGACCGATACGATCTTGTAGAGTATAGTATCTTTAGATAAGACCCGAGCAGTTTCGTGGTAGCTCGCTTCGGATATAGAACTTGATTATTCAAAGATGTGGATCTTTAAAAGATATTGTAATGAGAAATTAAAGAGTAAATTTTTGTAAGTGGGGAATTTGTTCCCTGAAGAGATTAAAATTAATAAATAATTTCAATAATTAATTAAAATTTAAATTGAATTAATCAATATATAGGGATAATAAAAGATCGAGGTGTTTATACAAGAGTCAAGTAAGATTAGGTCATATTAAGAATTGAATTGAAATGAGTTGATTTAAAATAAATGATTATTTCGCAAAAGAAATATTGAATTAAATTAGAAAAGAATTAAAGTAGAAAAGTATACAGTTGAAGTAACACTTGAATAAATTCAATAATAAATTTAAAAATTGAAATAATTAGTCAAATATAGATGCTTAAGGAGGAAAGGCTTAGGGTTAAGAAAATATAAGATTGCACAAGTATTACATACAAAATGGAGGGAAAGATAAAGGGAGAAAAGGGGGTTTCTGACAAAGGAAAGGGGGATGGGACTATAAAAAGGGTTTAGTTGTTGCAAAGACGGTTGATAATAGGTTTCTAAAAAAAATTCAAATTATATCCAGCCTCTTGATTGAAGTTCTTAGGGTGTTTCTCAATCTCGAGGGCTTCGTAGATAAGACAAGTTGTGTAATGGAGAATCAGAGCTAATACTTTGGTTTGTTCAAAGCAAGTCAATTGATTGGATTTGAAAGAGCTCTTTGCACTGGCATATTTAGTGATGTGATTATGACAGGTGTCAACGATGTGCTCTTTGAGTTGGGTTTGAATAGCTCTGCTCGTTTGACCAATATAGGATTTTCAATACGAGCAGGGGATTTGGTAAACTCCTTGGTTTAGAAGAGGGATAAATTTGTCCTTCATGCTTTTAAATAAAAATTTAGAGTCTTAAAAGGTTTAAATATGGTTTTGATTTTCCTTTAGCAAGGGCTTTAGCAATAAGGCCAATGATTTTATGAATATAAGGAAGATAAGTGAGGGCAAGGGGAGGTTCAAGGTATGGATGACGTTTGGGATGGAGAATAGAGTTAAAAAAATTATTGACTTGGGGACATGAACAATTATTAGCTAAGGGGTTTATCTCTCATCCTTTAAATTTCCAAAATTCGTGTTCCTTTCTCCTAGCCCTTTCCTATATTTATTATTTTCATTTCTCAACTTTTAATATTTTATTTCTTATAAAAATCCTTAAATCCTTTAATGTAATTTTATATTTTCTTAACCCTAAATATTTTATCCCTTATGCATCTATATTGGACTAATTATTTTAAATTTTAACCTTATTATTGAATTTATTCAAGTATTACACTTTTCTAATTTAAGTCAATAATAATATTTCCCTCCTAAAATAATCATAATTTGAGTCATGTCATTTCTATGCATTATTCAACTCATTCAATTATTAATATTAGAAACTCTAACTTATCTCTTGTATAAACACCTCTATCTTTTATTATCTTTTCATATTAATTAATTTTATTGTAATTCAAATTAACTATTAGTGGAATTATTTCTTAATTCCAATATCTTATTTATACTTGATATAACAAAATCTGCCCTGAAATAAAATTTACTCCTTAATTTCTCATTATAATGTATTTAAGGATCCATCGTTAATTATATTAAAATTAATATAAGCCAACAAATTAACTTATCCTTTTATTGATAATGTTTGGTGTTTTAACCTCCTATCGCTAGTTCTAGTCTCGTAAGCATGGGCTGCATGATTTTATCATTCGAGAACCCATCTTTGTATCTCTAACGTATTTAGATTATTTGATTCCCCCTTAAATAAAATACAAAAACATAAAATATATATTAACAAAAAAAATTCTCTTTTCAGTTGTACGTCAACATTTATTGTCACCTTTGATTAGAGCATTTGCATATGTCACCTATATCCCACTTGATATGTCCCTAGCTAAGTCTTTTTGATCTCTGAGTCCCCTCATCTATTCAACCTAACCTAGTCCATTTTTGTGTCCAACTAATATTTTACATACCCCCCTACTCACTACAATCCTACCCAACCTGTGGTCCAAAGTTGTTCAAATAATGTTGATTGTTTCCAGTGTCAACCAAATATTTAAGAATTTGTGAATTATTTGTGAAATTTTAATTTTACTAACATAAAAAGAAATTCTGATCATTTTTATAGAATTATTCTTTTTATTCCAAAACCATCTTCCTCTACTTTGGAAGATGCATTTCATAATATTATCCAACATGAAGTCATCTTAAAAAACTTGGATAAACTATCACCCTTGGAGAAATATCACACTAAGGCTATTCCCTCCTCATGTATGCATGACTCTCCAAAGGAAACTTCAATGTTTTACAAAAACAATAGTCTAATAAGATCACATTTCCATGAGGAGGCACTATCAAGAAATAATTAAAATGATGATCTCTTCGAAGATAAGATTGGTTATTTCCATTCATTTTATTGTGTACATTTCATTATGGTCCTTAGATTCTACTCAAGAATGGATTTCTTATTCTTGTTTGAATAACACAAGATATTTCCAAAAGATCGAAAATATTGAGAAATCGCTCACACAAATAGATCATAGATCAACACACCAAGTTTTTATGTGGTAAAAACTCTCAAAGAGGGAAATAGTCCATGACCTCAACCAAATATCTACTTGAGGAAATATATTATGCAAAATAAAAAGAATGCTACATATGATTTTCTCACAATCGATCATCAAGTAAATGACCCTCCAAGCTCTTTAAATATATATCATGGACAAGTTGAGTGTTAATTCGTGGATCAATAGTTGTTAAGATTGAGTTAAATATAATTCGTCAGATCACTCTATGTCTAGAACATATCATGATTGTTGGATTACATAAGTACAAATGAATACTAATGCATAGTACAGAAACACACTTTACCTAAAGACACATTATACCAATTTGATCTTAAGTAACTCCTAAGTGTCTACATATCCTAATGTCCCCCCTTAAGAACAACTTGGGATAGGATTGAAGGATTTACAAAAGTGACACTATAGGAGAAGGAAGGAGGAATTCCTTAATGAAAAATTATCGAAATCCTAACATAGATTGAAGTTCATAAAAAATATATTTTGTAAGAAACTTTGTGAATATGTCTACAAATTAATCATCTATAGGGAAAAAGATGAATTCACTGGAACATGATCTTGAAAAAGTTTTTTTTATTAAGTGCATATGTAGCTCAATGTGTTTGTTGTGATGATTTTGAACTTGATCTTTGGTTAGATTGATGGCACTTTAATTGTCACACCAAAGGGTACTCAAATGTTGTTTCTTTAATCCAAACTTCAGAAGGATCAGTTGAAGCCACAAGGCTTCCTGACTTGCATTCACTACAGATTGATACTTTGTGTATATCAAAGAAAAATAATTATCTTGGTGTTTCTTACAAGCCCAAGTGACAGGTCCAAAAGCAAGAATGAAAACATGAAATGCAATAGACTTTTGATCATCAGGGTTTCCAACCCAATCTGAATCAATGAAACCAACCATCAAAATATCCCCCCCACTAAACTATACCTTGGATATACTGAAGTATCATTATTTTATTTCCAATGGATTTCATGGGGTGTTCGCATATATCGGGAAACAAGAAAAAAAACAAAGGAGATATCATGATGTGTATGATTCAAGTACAAGAGGCTACAAATGAGCTGGTGATACAAGGTGGCATCAACTTCAGGTGAAGTGTAAGTGGAAACAAGTTTTTATCTAAACTAGAATGGAAACCGGGATGGTTTACAATCATCCATGTGAAAGTGATGAAGAAGGTCACATGCATACTTAGATGAGAAAGAAAAAATCTATCTCTGGTTTGCAGGACTTGGAGGCGAAGAAAATAATACAAATGTCATAAGTCTGTCATTTCAAATTTCTTAAGATGGATTTCACATGGGTTAAAAGCATGGTCACTACCAATAAGAATAAGCTCATAAACATAAATAACAAGGATGACGAAATGGTTTACTACTTTCTTGGTATAGACATTAGGGTTATAATGGCATCTAGAAAATGCAGTGTCAAGTCAAAAGCTATCCATTTTGGCACACCAATCCTAAGGAGCTTGCTTGAGGCCATAAAAAAATTCTTAAGGCCACAAACAAGGCTCAAGTAATTTTGAATGTAACCAGGAGTTTTTTCACATGTGAATTTGTTCTTGCAAATACCCATGAAAAAAGGTGGAATTAACATACATTTGATGGCCTTCCCATTTATGTGAAGTGACAAGGGAAATAAAAAAGTAGACAGAGTTCATTTTGGAGATAGGGGCAAAGGTTTCATTGTAGTCAATTCCTTCAACTTGGGAAAATCCTATGGAAACTAACATTTCCTCAAGTCTTTCAACACTTCCATTTGATGCATACTTAGTTCTATAGACCCATTTACATATGTCATTTTTTATTCCTTACAAAAGAGGGACAAGATCCCAATTATTGTTTGCCATTAAGGAATGATATTCATCATCCATAGTTGTGTTCCAATATGGATGGACTGAAGTTTTAAAAAATTTCTCTAGATAATGATTCTATAAAACACGATCCAAAGAGAAGAGGCTCATTGGAACTATGAATATATATGTTCAGAGTTTATCTATAGGATCACCAACAACATCACTGTTTTTTTCACATGTTGTACAAACCCATCGAGGAAGTGGTTGTGCAAGTGAAACTAGAGGAAAATGAGCAAGTGGCTTGGTGGATTTTCATTCTCACTATCATCATTAGAACAAGACTCTAGAGTAGGAAAACTATCAAGGAAGTTGGTAGTAGAATATGGAACAAGTGCCAAAGATGACTTGCATGCCACATATGGCACAAACGTCAAATTAGGCTCATAGGACGAGATGTTTTCATAAAATTTAACACCTCTTTTAATAATTATATCATTGGAATGTGGTCGAAGAAATCTATAACCTTATTCATCTTCATAATATCCAACAAATATGCACTTTTCACTCTTGGTTTGTAATGATTGCCATTTTTCATCAAGAATATGAGCCTCTTCTTCACTACCAAATATATGGAAGTGGTTTACATCTGGTTTATATTTTATATCTATGGCGGGAGTGCAATTAACTATGTAATTGGCACAATGAATGGCTTCAACCCAAAATTGAACACCTAATACCTTATCTTGGATCATATAATTAGCCATTTCTTTTAATGTGTGATCTTTCTCTCAACAACATCATTTATTTGTTGTGTATAGGGAAAAATTGTTAGAATAATTCAAACCCAGAGTTACACTTAAGGGACATTAATTTGTCAATTTTGTCCTATTCCTAGATTGCTTACAAGCTAGTTGGCATCCACTTGCACCTAGAAGTCTATAAATGCTAAAATTGGATAATGGAGTGCTTTAAAAATATCCTGGAAATTTTTTGACAACTCTACAGTCATTCTAGAATAGTAAAAGTGCAGTTCTTCTTTTTTCTGAGTTGCTTTTCTATTCAGCAATTTTAAGGAAAAAAGGAAGAGCTAGTATTTGAGTAACTGCCTTGTTTGTTCCTGAAATAATCCTCCTTATTTTCATCCATCCAAAAGCATGGATCTGATTTATTTCCATCACTTATCATCTGGTACATCTCTCTCATCCAATTCATGAGCATATTGACATATTAGGAAAGTGATTTATGCACCTATGGGGGATTTTGACTAGTTTAGTAAGCCATATTTTTGTCCAATTTGAATAGCATCCTTATTATTTCTAATATATGATGTAATTATATATTTGGAAATCCCATGATATCATGAGGTTGGATGATGCACACTTATTCAATATAACTTTGTGTTATGCTCCATATTCAGTCTCCTTTTTGTGAAATTTTGCATGTTTGACTAGTAATTTTGTGAGTGTAATTGTTCTACAGCTTGGGATTAATTTCCACATTGTATTAGAGCCTTTGTAGTTCTATTATTATCCTTCCAAATTTCTATTTCAGGTTAGAAATCACTGACTGGGAGTGCATTCTGCTGGTTCAAGGGAGCAGTTGCTGAGATATGGATCAATCTCACAGGATCATCTTGGCTCCATTCAACTTTTTCGAATGGAAGGTTGAGATGGAGATTTTGTTGAGTAAAGGCCTCTTCAAAGTGACCATGGAAAACAAGGCTGATACCACTGTAGTAGTAGAGAAAATTAAATGGTACAACAGGACGGATGAGGCCTATGGTCTCTTGTGTCTCAACATTTCAAGAGACCTCCTTTTCCATCTCGATGGATTGACATCACCAAATGAAGTTTAGGAGAATCTTGAGACTCTATTTGGAAAGACATATGAAATGAGGGGACATCAAATTGAGAATGAGCTGATCTTGTTGAGTCCTAGTAACTTTGAATCCTTGCAAGTCTACTTTTTCAAGTTTAAGGCCTTTGTTTTGCAGTTAAAACATTGTGGAATCGAAAAGAAGGATGAACATCTAGTCTTGGCCATACTTTAAAAGTTTGGTTCTGACTCATCTGTGTTTGTTTCAACCTTCCATGCCACGAAATTGACAGCACGATCACGGAATATGCCTTAGCTTTCCGACTTCATGGAATCCCTCACTCAGGAGAAAGACAAATTGGTTATGATGGGATCCATCAAAACTTCCAAAGACCAAGCTTTGGTTGCTGGAGATTCTAAGGTGGATTCAAAAGGCAAGAACAAATCCAATTCAAAGAAGCCACCAAAACAAAAGAGAGACATGTCCAAGTCTCAAGAGGAGTCCTCAGGATCCAAGAAAGAACTTTCAGAAGAAGAATAATAAAGGTGAAATGAGCAAGTGCGCATACTGAAGTAAGGGCTATCATCCTGCAAGCTCTTGTATGAAGAATAAAATTTACATGTTGACTAAAATCCTAGAGAATAACAACATTGCCATTCCTGAATGCGCAAAGAAGAGGGAAGGATGATAAAATTCAGATGACAAGGAGAGAGTTCATGCCTTGGTTGCCAGGAATTCAATATCATCTACCTTCATCATTGATTCTTAAATTTTCTCCTCTCTTCATGATTCGAAAGGTCCAAATGTTTTTTTGGATATGAATATGTAACTGATAGTAAGGGGGAGGGTAGGATTGATCTTGACCATGGTTCTTTCAATGATGTTTTGTATGTCCCAGGTCTTTCTGCTAACCTCTTGTTAATGTATCAGATGACCCACACTGGGTCTCACAAGAAGGTTTTTTTCTCTCCCAATGAAGTTGAAATCTCAAATATTTCAAATGGTGGAGTCATAGCTAAAGGTGTTGTGGATCATAGGTCGAAAGTGTACAAGTTTTCCCATTTCCTACCCTTTTCTAACCCCCCTTCTCTTCTTTATTGTGCTAATGAAGCAAGAAATATTTTTCCATCTAAATTAAAAATTCATTTCATATTTGAGTGAGAAATATATGGTCATAGGGTTACCAAAGATCAAATTTTCCAAAGAAGTATGCGAGGGTTGCATCCTAGGAAAACACCCATAGCATAAGTATGAGAGAGTCAGTCATGAAAGAACCTTTGAACCCATTGAGTTAATCCACATTTAAATTGTTGGTCCATTCCCTCATATTTCAAATATTCAAGCCAAATATGTCCTAACCTTCATATATGAATTTTCTAGGTTACTGATGGGTTTACTTCCTGAAGAATAAGTCTGAAATTTTTTACCTCTTCAAGGTTTTTTGAGCCTTGGTTGAGAACCAGTCTGGGAGTAAAATAAAGATCCTAATATCTGATAATGTTGGAGAGTATGTAAATTATGATTTCATCCATTATTGTGAATATTTAGGTATCCATATGTATCATTCTATTCCCTAGACACCTCGACAAAATGGTGTTGTTGAGAGGAAGAATAGATCACTCAAGGAGATGGAAACTTGCATGATGGAGTAAAAAACTTTGCCACCAAATTTTTGGGATGAAGCTATAAAATATGAATCATATTCTAGAATAGGTTTCCTCACAATAAAATATATGGAATCACCCATTTCGAAGCTTGGAGTGGGCACAAGCCAGATGTGACCCATTTCAGGATTTTTGGCTCAAGGGCTTGGGCTAGAATTCCAACTGAAAAGAGGAAGGATTTGGAACCCCAAATTCAAGAGTGGCTATTTATTGGGTATTCTGAATATTCCAAAGGTTATAAACTAGTCAACTTTAACACTAAAAAATATTTTATCAAAAGGAGTGTTCATTTTGAAGAAGAGCCTATGCCAACAACATAAATTGGAGAGTCTTCTTCATCACCACCACCATTGAATGTAAGTGAAGAGACTAATGAGTTTTATGATTATGATATGTATGATAATTATGATTTAATTTCAGATCCTAACATTCCTACAATACCAAAATGGGCAGCAAGGACCATTCATACAGTTGGGGAACTAGCTGGGAATCCGAGTGACATTAGGAGGACTAGATCTCAATTTGAGAGTTCCCTTTATGTGAAAGATCCATTATTTGCTACGAAGTTCCATATAATTGTTGAATCATAAATTTAGACATATTAACATGAAATATAAGATCCAATATGGAAAACATCCATGAAGTAGGAATACAACTCGCTCCAGAATAATGACACATGGGAACTAGTCGATCTTCTCCTAGGGAGAAAGCTAGTCAAGTGTAAGTGGGTTTATAAAACAAATTTTTGATGTTTAACCTTTGAAATATAAGGAAATATTGGTATCTAATGTCTTCTCACAAGTTCAATTTATTGATTACAATGAAACCTTTGCACCAGTGGCAAAGATGGACTCCATAAGGCTAGTTTTGTCCATTGGAGCTTCAAGGCAATGGGAGGTGCATCACATGGATGTGAAGAGTGCCTTTCTACATGGAGATATGAAAGAAAAGATTTATATGCAGCAACCTGAAGGTTTTTTGTCTAATCTATCTCTTGTGTGCAGGTTAAAGAAATCATTGTATGGGCTAAAGAAAGCCCCCAGGGCTTGGTATGCCAAGATTGATGGCTTTTTGATGTCACAGAACTTTGTTATATGAAAGTCTGATCTGAATATCTATTTGAAGCTGATACATGGTTCCTTAATAATTATTTTTTTAATGTGGATGACCTATTGATGACAGTAAGTTCCATGAAAGAGATTTCTTCCTTGAAGGATGCGTTGAACCATGCCTTCTACATGACAGGTTTGGGATTATTGAGTCAATTCTTGGGACTCAAAATTTCTCAATCAGCCCATGGGATTAAGATACATCAGTCCAAGTATGCTTCAGATCTGATAAAAAATTTTGGCATTAAGGATTGCAAGCCAAGAAAGACTCACTTTCTCTCTGGGGTTAAGCTTGAAGAAGCAAGTTTGACTCCATTGGTAAATAATACACTGTATAGGCAGTTGATTGGGTGTTTTATTTATTTGAATTATACTTGAATTTATATATCTTATGCAGTGAGTGTGTCTTCCAAACACATGGATAAGCCTCATGAAATGCATTGGAGGGTAGCCAAGATAATCCTAAACTTTGTACAAGGAACAAAAACTCATAGGATTTTCTATGTTGTAAAATCTGACTTAGAGTTAGTTGGAATTACCAATAGTGATTGGGAAGGTGATAACATTGATAGAAATTTTACTTCAAGATTTGTTTTTATGCTTACAAATGTACCAATCATCTAGTCAACTAAAAATCAGAGTGTCGTTGCACTCTCATCTACAAAGGTAGAGTATATAGGAGATGTAAATGCAACTACTCAATGTTTGTGGTTGCAGGGAATACTTGGAGAGTTTGGGATTGAATCAGATACTTCCACTGTCATCTATTGTGACAACCAAAGCACCATTCAAATCTCCACTGATCCAGTATAGATACAGCAAACCAAACTCATTGAAATCCATATGCACTATATCAGGGAGCTTGTCCATGATGGGACCATTGCTCTACTCTATTGCGCATCTTCAGAGCAAGTAGAAGACATATTCACCAAGGTGTTTTCTGAGAAGACCTTCAGTAATCTCAAATCACTGTTGGGGATTTCTGATCATGTGGTGAAGAATTATTGATAACAAGATTTCCAAAATTTGTGTTCATGTCCATGTTTAAGGGAGGATTTTCCCCTTGGGTTTTTGCCTCTTTCCTTGGTTGTATGGACAAGCAGTATGTAAAGGGTTACTAATCCTTGCTTCTAGTCCCTATAATATGATATATTTTTCTGATATTTTACATAAATTTAGGCATAACGGGGGTGTTACAATAAATCAAACCCATAGTTACACTTAGGAGACATTAATTTGTCAATTTTGTCATATTCCTAGATTCCTTACTAGCTAGTTGGCATCCACTTGCACCTAGAATTCAACAAATGATAAAACTGGATAATGGAGTGCTTTAGAAATATCCTAGAAAATATTTTGACAACTCTACATTCATTCCAGAATAGTAAAATTGTAATTCTTCTTTTTTCTAAGTTTCTTTGCTTTTCAGCAGTTTTAAGGCAAAAAGGAAAAGCTAGTCTTGGAGTAACTGCCTTGTTCTTTTTCCCAAATCATCCTCCTTATTTTTCTCCATAAAAAAGAATGTATTTGATATATTTCCATCACTTGTCATGTGGTACATCTCACTCATCCAATTTATGAGCATATTGACATATTAGGAAAGTGATTTATGCACCTATCGGGGATTTTGACTAGTTTAGCAAGCCTGTTTTTTGTCCAATTCAAATAATATCCTTATGGTTTCTAATATATGATGTAATTATATATTTGGACAGAATATTAATTCATGAGCTAGGCCTATGTACACTTATTCAATAGAATTTTTTGTTATGCTCCATATTTAGTCTCCTTTTTGTGGAATTTTGCATGTTTGACTAGTAATTTTGTGAGTGTAATTGTTCTACAGCTTGGGCTTAATTTCCACAAACATTTGTTGCATTTGAATTCCCTTTGTAGTGTAGTACTTAGTAAAATTTTTGTTAACATAATGAAATCCATTATCCATTCTTAAATTGTGTATTTGGTGTCCAAATTATTTCTCTATAAGGGCATTGTAGGCTAAAAACTTGTCAAAAAAATCACTCTTAAGTTTTAAGAAATAAAACCAAGTGTGACTGAAGAAGGAATCAATGAAAGTTAATAAATATTTGAATCCATAAAAAAAAAATAAGAAGCAATAAAATCACACAAATGAATCATGCGAATAAGATGCAAGGGGGAGGATTCGTGCCAAGAGGCACAAATTTCAAAATTATCTTGACTGTGTTAATCGAGAACAAACCCAAAACAAACACCATTTATGTAAGAGATGAAATAAAGGACAATCTCCATTTTCTAGTTACTTAGTTGTTGCAATGAGCTATAGTTTAAATGGCCATATAACTCGTGCCAAAGTTTGTTGTAGTTATCGCTATGAGAAACAAAAACTAAGGGAAAAGATGATGAACCAATGTTGTTGAATCTGTATAACCTGGTAATATCATAAAAAAGTCTAGTAGATAGGACATTATTAGGATATTTGAAATACTTGATTATAACTTGGAGTGGTGTAAAATCCATAGTCTTACCTTCACCAAACTGAGTGATTTGATAGAATGACAAAACATTGCAAAAAATTCTTTGAACACATAATACATCATTGAATCGATCGTCATCTCGGTGAATTGTTCCAAATCCTACGACATTAAGAGATATATCATCACCCAAAAAAATTTGATTGGTGTTACATTCATTTAGAGATGAAAAAAATGGCTTCATCCTTAGCCGTATGATAAGATGCTCCAGAATCAATAAGCCACTCATTTGAAGAAGAGGAAGAAGATGCATTAAAGGAGAAACCAAAAGCAGAAAGTGCATGTCTATGAATTGTCGAGTTAGAAGGTGAATCAAGGTTTATGTTGTGCTTATTCATTGTTATTTACAAGGCCACCATCTTATTGAAACACTAAAATATCACATGACCATTTTTCTCACAAAAATTGCAATGATGCTTAATCTTCTTACCTTTTGGTTTGGTTCATTTTTCATCATTCAAAGGATGAGATGGATGAAAGGGTTTGGGACCCTTTTTTTCTTATTTTTTGTGAGTTTTTTGTGTCTTCAAATTCCTATTTTTATTCTTTTGTTGTGCGACTAGAGAAACCATATCCGGTTGGTCGGTTAATAGTCGAATCCGACTTTCATGTTTAATGTAAAATATGAATAATATATTAGATGATGAATAGTAAAATGATATATTGGCCTTAAATATGGCTTGGACACTTGATGATGAGGAGGCGCCTCCTTTAATAATAACTTAACTAATCTAACTATAAATTATTTAATTATGATCTTATTTTATGTTTGTTACATTGACACTCCCTTTAAGGGAGCTTTGTCCTCAAAGCTTGAGTATTTCCTAATGTCATCCTTCATTCTGAATCGATGTCGGTATTAGAATCGGAAGAGGTCTCTGGTGTAGAGACTTGCACTTCCTTTCCATTGATTATTCTGCAATGCATTGTCTAATTCTTCCTACATTTATGGCCAGGGGTCCAGTCATCACCGCATCGACGACATATGTTTTTCTTCTTTTTTCTATTATCAAAGTAATTGTTAGATGACTTCGACCTATTTTCCCTTTCATAGGCATATGATTGAGGTTTTTGACATTGATGGCCAGGTGACCAAGTATCTTCACAGTACCTACATTGTGTCTCTTGAGTCTTATTGATAATGGTTATCACCTCTTGTTCTTATTCCTTTTAATTTGTGTTCTACGGCTTTGGCTTTATATCTTGCTACTTATACATTAGGTATGTCATGTAACTTTAACTATTTTTGGAGGTATGGTTTAATACCTCCTAAATAGGTTGTGAGTATTTGCTTGTCATACAACCCAAATACTTGTGTCAATAAGGATTCCCACTGATGTGTGAATTCCTCAATGCTTCTAACTTGTTGTAATCTGGTAAGTTTACTGAAAAATTCATCTTCTTTGATTCCTTGAAACCTATTAAGAAAATAATTTTTGAACAAGTTCCAGGTGTAGGAAAATTTGTCTCTCTTCCACCATAAGTACCAATTAGAGGCATACCCTTACATATGCAATGATGCATATTTCACCTTCTCCTCATCATATTGAATATTGTAAATGTTAAAGTATTCTTCCGCCTTGTTTATCCAAGCAACGCATTGGTCTTAATTTCCATTGTATTTCGACAACTCTATTTTTTCCTTAGGTGGGTACACTCTCTAAGGATGATATTGATTGCCTTTTGATTTATGGTTTGATGGTGGCTCGGAACTACTGAACAATGAAAGTGAAATATTTGAACTACTTTGTTGTTGGTGGTGATTTTTATCCTTTTTATTCTCTACTATCTTACTGATAGCTTCTATTTTTCTATTTAATTGTGCCTCCACACCTAGGAGTATTTTTGTTTCTATCTCTGGTTTAAGCGTCGCATTGTTTTTTTTTGTAAGCTGCTTAATTCTATTATAATATAGAGGAAAAAATTATAGATGTCAACATGACTAGAGGAGGTCTTAGGAGGTGAATCCACCACCTCGACCTCTCAAAAAATGGACGTTTAAGAGAGCCAGAAGCAGTATTGTTCCACTTTGAAAGTAAAGGCCGATGCCAATATACAGACATAGTTACATAATTCAATAGTAAATTAACAAAATAAAGACAAGAGCCTAGAAAAAGACACAGGCATTGAACCATAAATAGACATAGACTTAGGCCCAGAAATAGACACAGGCATGGACCTGGAAATAAACATAGACATAGGCCTGGAAACAGACACAAGCATGGATAATAAAGTCCATAAAAAACCACTTAACGTGATATGCAAAACCAAAAAAACATGGAAGGCTTGGACATCAGGCAGGTGGAATGTCTGGAATTTCTTTAGTTATGGGGCAGGCCCATCTTTCCTCTTGTGACTGGCTGGGTGATTTGGTTCTGACTTCTGAAGGCATCTGAAGCTATTGCTGCTACGGAGCAGGCTACTAGGAGGCCATTGCCTTCAAACATTTGAATAATGGCTCCACCATCGAGGGGATGGGGAAGGACATAGTAGGAGGAGGCACTATGGTGCACCCAGTTGCACTATCACTACCTCCACAATTGGACATAACCATGCCACACGTGGTGCTACCACTGCCTCCACCACCTCGATCATGGCTGCCTCCATTCAGACCATCGTGGCCTGAGGTTCCCGCATTTCCTTTCCAAGAAAACAAGCTCTCCATTGCCATGAGCTGAGGATCGATCTCTAAGATTCTAGTATTTTCCGTCTAAATCGTGTCTCTGGCATTAGCCCAATTGGTAAGCATATCCTCCATTAAATTGAAAAGCATGTTCTTCATGAGCCAATAGTGATTGATTGGTTTTGATTTAGAACATGACTCTCCCAAGCTTCCACGAGGACACGAACCCTTGTTAGAGATATGCGGTTCATAGTCCACTGCCACCTGAAAACTACAACCTCTTTGAGCTTTTCCTTTGCTCGAGGTGGCTCTTCTCAAAGTTCCATGTTGCTGCGACATGCTAACCCTGTTGCGCTTCTCCTTCTAGAGATTATCAAGATGGGGAATGTTAATAATTAGCAGGATAAATTCTAGGGTGGTGGACGCACTGTGAGTTTTCAGACGCTCAACAAGCCAAGGAGTGTGCATAGCCAAGCAGAACCAAACCCTTATGTCCATATACCACATTGCGACACTAAAAAAATTCTTCATCCTTGCCATAGTACAAGCAATGAATAGCAATGTAGAGACTTGAAGGATAGGATTGAACCAGATCTTTGCCACCCCACATCGCAGGTGCAGAGGTGATGGACTGCTCTACTCCCACGCTTGGAGGATGATGAAGGTTCTCAAAAATTCCTTCACTGCCAAGGTTAACATGATTGTCGCCATGCGTCCATTGCTTGGATCAAGGGAGGGCGTGTCGCTTATCTGTGGAGAAGTCACCCACATACTGGATTAAGCATCGCATTGTTAATCTTTATTTCCTTTTGCAAATCTTCTTGATTCTTTGCAAGTGTTTCCTGTGTGGCAACATGAAATGAGGCATCTAACATGTTTGTATTGTTGACTTGGTCCAGACTAGGTATGATTCTTTGTAACACCTCAATTAATGTATTATGGTTATGTGTCATGGTGCTCAAGTTCTTTGTTAAGGTGTTTATGTTTTGAGTCATGGTACTCATTTTTTCATCCAAGTCTTTTTGTTTTTCATTTAGGATGTCAAAATTTTCATCCAGCCTTCTTTCTAGTACCAGAACAAAATTGTCTTTGAGTACTCTATTGCTATTTTTCATCTCTTCCTTCAAGCGTTTTTGGTTAGCGACAAGGGACTTGATGTCCTTCTCCATTTTTTTGATTTGTTATTTTAGTTCCGCCATGGTCTTGAACCTTGTATGCAGAGGTGTGTACTTTGAAGCTATTTTGGCTTGTGAGGTGTGATTTTTTTTTTTATAAATATGGTGAGGTTTAAGGAATAATAATGAATTATTACATAATAAAATATTTATTTTATTATTTTATATAATAAAACAAAAAATTGAACTATTATAAATATATTATAATAACTCAAGTCAAAGCAAACCTGGGTTGAAGTTGGAAAACAAAACCAAGTGTTGGTTTTACTTTATCTTTTCTTTTTTCACTTTCTTTTGTTTTTTTTACTTTTTTTTTCTTTTCATTTTTCTTTTTAACTTTTTTCTTTCTTTTAACTTTTCTTTGTAACTTTTTTCTTTCTTTTCTTTACCTTTTTTTTGTTTAAGTTTTCTTTTTTTCTTTTCTTTTTTGGACATTGTCCTATATTTTAGGGAAACCCTAAAACTAAATTTACATAGAGTGTAAATATGGCCAAGGGTCGTATATCTTTGATACCACTTGGAGCAACCGTATCCGATTGGTCGGTTAATAGCCAAATCCGACTTTCATATTTAATGTAAAATATGAATAATATATTAAATGATGAATATTAAAGTGATATCTTGGCCTTAAATATGGCTTAGAAACTTTATGATGAGGAGGAGCCTCCTTTCATAATAACTTAATTAACCTAACTATAAATTATTTAATTATTTAATTATTATCTTATATTATGTTCGTTACAACGACTAACGCTTAGTTAGATGTATCAGTAATGCTGATTACTCTAAGATGTATGAGCTTGTCTTGCTCTCTAATCAAGGAATCACAAAAAGATTCAAGAGAGGGTTCTATATAGCGAGGCTCGGGATATTATTTCATGGAGTAAAAGGTAGATAGAAAAAAATATTAGGCAACATGAAGCTTGGAAACAATAGCATAAATACATTACTTTTCTAGTTTAGCTATTTTTCATTCTTAAACTAAAGTTATAAGGGATATGAATTTATATATATATAATATTAAATGTAAGAAAAATCACATGTATTTAAAGCAACCAAGTAATTTTCAACATGGTGACCTAGAATCTCATTGTGTTTACCAAATATAGTTTCCATTTTTTCCCAAGTTGTATCTAGCTCATCAATTCCTTGAAGGTGAAATCATAGCACATTAGGACTTGACATCCTGATTAATCCATGGCATTCATCACATTTATCGACCCATATTGTTTTCTTATCTCCAGTGGTGGGTTTAGTTTCTTTTCCAAAGGTAATTTGGTAAAGTCCCCTACCTCGTATGACATCCTCCATATGGTCTTTCCATGAGAAGTTGTTGGTACTAGTAAGCATAATATTATATGGAGCATCCATATTGTAATATGCAGGTAATATGGATTCGAAAGCATAAAATAATGTTCTAGATGCAAAGATCTTGAAAAAAATAGGCATTTTAAAAAAATGGCACTGAAAACAAACTCTAGATGCTAAAGTTATTCCCTTTTGAAGATAGGCGTAAAGGGAACCAATGGACCACGTTGTAAGCAAAGATTGATCCACATGATGATGGAAACAAACAAGTTATTTTAAAATAAGTGATCCACTTTTATAAAATTAGTGAGAAGCAATTTTACAATGTAATTCCTTTATAAATTGAAATTACATGTACTTTTATTAAAAGTGACAAAAAGAAAGGTTTAAACTCAAGGCCACTTACTTTTTTATGTAACTTTAAATCAAGCGAGCTAAGAAAAATATTTAGTAAAAAAATGGTGAATGGGGGTGTTGTGGTTTTTTGTTATTGTTGTTGTTGTTGTTGTTTTTGTATAACATGTGTTAACAATAAAATTAACACCCTTAAGAGTGTTGGTATGAAAACATATTTCTATTTCTCCTGCAACATAAAGATCAGAATTTTTGAACAATTGAGAGCTTCAATATCTCATTTCACCATTACTTCCACAAAGGAAGAAATGTTTGAATACAAAGGTGGCTCTAAAGAGGCCAATTCCATGACCACTTAAGGTCTAAAACCAAGTTCCTATAACTCATACAGTGGAAAACAATGCTTAACATGGGTATTAATTTTCCAAGAAATACTGAAAATCAAGTTTGACGCCTAAAAACTAGCTAAAGTGGGGTTTTTAAAGAAAATAATAAAAAAAGATTCAAAATGATTAATCCCACATTCATGGTTTAGTGATTGGATTCAAAAACCCCAATGCTATATAAGAAAGGTATATCAGGTAAATTAGAGGAGACAAATTGGAGAGTAAAGGCATGCTGGAGAAATTGAGGACTAGAAATGATTTTTCTACTACAAAGTTTTTTAGGGAAACAAAGACATGGATGGTAGAGGATTAGGTCTAGGATATGGAGAAGGAAGGCACATTCAAGGGTTGCAAGTATTTCTCCATGTTCATATATTGTGAATCAATTCAGTTTTCTTCCCAATTCTTGTTTAATTTTTTCCCTTCAAGTTTTATGTTGATGTAGAATTCATAGGCAATTAGATCTAACCTATATTTCTTAAAGATAGTTTGGTAGGATATTAATAAGGATTTTGTGGTGATATTTGTAGGTGTGAAAGAGATTCAAGGAGATGCAAGGTCAGCCATCAAGGAACTCCATCAAACTTCAAGGATACAAGAGGTATTCTCCTCCCTTCCTCCCCTTCTCAAACTCCATGAAAGAAGGCTTAAGATATTAGGATTATTGTGCTAATTGGTTTGTGTTTTTTTTATTGGGCTTCACCCACCCCATAGAAATAGGAAAGTAGGACATAACTTCAGTTGTAGAATAATCCACTAAAAAATTGGCCACTCCATTGGGGAGCTTGGGTTTTTTCTATTGAAACTGGTTTTCTTGAGTTTTTTCCCATTTTTTAAAATCTATTAAATCATTATTGATATTTGTCTTTATAGGTTTTATTTCATTTATGGAGTCTAAAACCGACCTAGATCAACCTTTGCACGACCAAATTTTGAAATATTTGGATGAGATCTTGGGTTTATTGGAAACACGTGGGTACAGGATATGTACATTCATGTGTTCTCTAAAAAACATGCTGTTTGAGGCTATTAAACTCATGTGTTTCTTGGAAAATTGCGGGTTCATGTCATACATAATCACGTATGGCGTAATGTCTAGTATTTCGGGCATAAAATACTCATTTCTTGTCCGTTTTGAGTGATTTTATTTTCTATGGAAATATTAGGAAACCCTATAATTTATGTTATAATCTCATTTCATATACTTTGGTAATGTTTGAGGATTTGTTAATATGTTAAATATTTGATTTCTTATTAGCTTGAAAATTGTCAAAAATTGTAAAAACTAGGAATTACAAATCATTGTTTTAGGCCTATATTTAGGGATGATTTTGAAATTTCAAAACTTGTAGATGATGGTAGATACATGTTAGGGACTATTAGGATAAATTTTGAATGGTTTAGGGTCATTTCCCCTTGAATTTGGGAGTCTTGGAAACCTCCTTAAAAAATCTAGGAAAATTACTTTAATTAGTAGTTTTTGTAGTGTTGTTCAAGTTTTTCTTTAAAACTAATGCTTGGAACTGAAAGTTTATGAAATATTTAAAATTTAGGTCCTTTATTTAATTCTTGAACATATTTAATTTTGTCTAAATTGGTCATTTTAATCACATGTTTGCATAAGGAAATTGTTGAAAAATTGAAGAACATGACACATTGTTTCAATTTATGAACCTTTAAGCCATGACTTTGGAAGTAACGTGAAATTGATGACCTTACACACAACTTGAAATCACAAATAAGACACATTTAAGACCATTAATTAAAACAAATTCACATAAATCCTCAAAAATACGAACCTGACACTTAAGATCAGTCCAAACACAATAAGAGGACCTTGTTCATTGTTTTCAAAGTTCTTAATATAAGTTTTGTTTGATCCCTACGTATCCTCTTGAATAGAAAATTCAGGTGATATTTTGAAAGAGAACAAGAAACAAGGATCTCAAGTTTAATATTCTAAGCTTTGTTTTTGAGCAAAATTCAGATCCCTGTGTATCTTCTTCACTTGCGCCTCTGGGTGGTCCTGTGAACAAGAAACAAGGATCTCAAGTGTAATAGTGTAGACTTTGTTGTTGAAACATATATTTTATGAGCTCCACGTATCCTATTCACTTACACATTCAAGTGGTCCTATGAATTCGAAACAAATATCTCTAGTGCAACAGTTGATCAAACCTCAAAAGTTTATTGCAAAGAAAAAAAATTTCTTCATAAACCTCAGACTCATTAAAGTTTTTGTATCACCATTTTCAAGTCATTGAATATTTTACTTGACTTGGGGATATTTTATTTTTTAACATTTTGGAAAGTGGGAAATACATGCATGTTTGAAATATTATCGAAGAAACACTTACCTTGATTCTAGTATAAAGAGGTCATCAAATGAAAAGATAGATTTAAAAGAATTTGTGCATTAGATTGGTTTAGTATTATGATTCGCAACACCGTCAGTTTCACCACCACTGCTTGAAACTAATCAAACTACCTATAAAATGAACGCTTAATCTAAAATAATCCAAGATTATATTTTTTATATCACCAATAAGATTTGCTAGGGCTTTGGATTAATATGGTGAGTTAACACTCCAAATTCACAAAAAATTGAAACTAGTATTGATTAAAGAGAATCAAATCCATTAGTAGAAAAGAGTGCATGTTGTCCATAAACGTACCAGGGGAATATCCTTCTACTAATCCTAGCACAATGTCTGGGGGAAACCCTCACCCCCAACGACCACTATGCCAGGGGGAATTCCACCTATCAATCCTTTCTCAAACATGAGTGGTATGGGTCTTGGAAGTAACCAATATTTCGGTAACCTACCCCCATAGGGGGGGAATCCACATTGGAATACATATCAATTACAAGTAAAACATACTTAGAGTGGTCAAATACTAGGAAACTATCAACCTTGTTGGAGTCCACATCCACAAAGAGGTAATTCTCCTTTAAATTCCATCCCACAATGGAATGGACAAACGCTTGGGAATATAAAAAAAAAATTGGAGTCCTCCTTTTCAAGGAGGAAATCCACCTTGGAACATAAATCATACCCCAAGTCAGTGGAACTATCAAGCTCCATCCACATATTGAACATCTAGGATGACACCTGTCATATCACTGTTTCTAGCCACATTGAATATACTAGATTTATCCTAGCTAACCAATGATCATGTTATACATATGAATGGATGGCCAACCATACCAACCAAACTTCCTTTAGACATACCCAAGTTCGATGGATGACCAAGGAACGATCCGTCAAATCATGTGATTACATTTCATTTATGGTGTTCATCCAATTCCCTAGTTGATGATAGTATTAGGTTGAGGTTGTTTCAACGGACCCTCACGATAATCACTAAGAAATGGTACATTGAATTTTAGTGTAATACATATACATATTTTTTACCTTTAGCCATGGTATTTTTGACACATTTTCAATTACCTATCCACTATGAGATAGGTACTAAACTTTTGACTTCACTTAGGAAATCCACTTCTACTCACATATATGATCATATACATGAGTGGAGGAGACGCCGAAGGCTTATTAAAGCAAAAATCCTAGATCAGTTCTTAGCATATTGGTTTGTGAAATCACTATTTCCTACTCTTTCCAAATATGTAGCTATGTCAGGATCCATGGTCAAAGAACAACTCATTCATAGTGCCCAAAAAATGGATTTGATATATTCACTATTGGCCACACTTTATGATTTAATACCTCTTTCTACGAGACATGCGTCTGATCCATCTAGGACACCGAAAGGACCTCATGTCGATGGTGTGATTGGTTCTGTTAACCACATTGATCTACTTACCAAAAAAATGGGACAAGTGTCGGTTCAAACTTCTCGACCCACAGCTGGCCAAGAAAACCAGAAACATGAAAATCCTACCCAAACTTCGAAATTCCTCACTTTACAAGCCACATACCAAAAAGGAAAAAGGAATAAACAAAAGAAAATTCCAAATACTAATTCTGGGACAGGAGATGCACCTAGAATGAATAATCAACTAGAAGGAAATCACGAGAAACAAAAAACAAGTATCCTTGCAAAATTTGTCAAGGAGATCATCCTACTCACCTATTCCCTCATATGGATGGAATTAATCAAATTCTATCTCAATGCAATGGACCACGCCAACCTACTATGTTGACTCAACATTTTACATAACGGCAACAGATGGTTGTTGCAGCTTTGGTACCTCTGCAAGGGGGCAACCAGGAAAACCATCAGCAAGGGGGAAATCCACCCATTGCGAACATATTTGGAATAGATCATGAGGTGAATGTTAAAACAAGGCCACATTCATATAAAACACCACCTAGTGTATCGGACCCATCAGGATCACAACCAAATGGTTCTCTCCAGGGTAAATTTTAGTGGCAAAATTTCTCCAATTGGCTATTTTTGGGGTTTTTTCAAAAAAAAATTCATTATTTGGAGTCTAATATCGCCTATATTTACATAAAATATGTATTTTTATCATAATATTCTCCAAAAATTATACATTTCAATGTTAATTTAATGTTTCATATTTAATATTCACCTACCTATCTATAAACATGTTTTTTTAATCTAGAACAATCGCCTAGAATACTATACATTACTATAATATTAGAATCCTTATAAAATACCCTGGTTCTCTCACCATTGAGAAAACAACTATTGACATAGTTCCTCGAACTCCAAAAGGGGTTCTACGAAAAACAATTCACAATCCTAACACGAGAGAAGCTCAACAGTATAGTATAGTGGAAGAATTAACTCAATCACCATCTTCCATGCCATCCTTGGAGGTATTACAAAGTTTTTCAACTTAGAGAAAAGCACTATTGTTTGCGATTAGAACAGTTTATTCGAATGATACTAGTTTGATCACCTTTGACTTAAAACAGTTAACAAATAGGCTTCCATCACATGTCACTTTTCAGATTAAAGTTCTATCACATGGGATAGCCTCTACCTGTGTCATGTCATTAGGATGTTGGAAATCCTTGGGATCACCCATTTTGAAACCATCCCACACAATACTTAAAGAATTTGAAGGACAGTCATTCCTCCCTCATAGACTCATTATTGCTTGCCTAATTGAATTGGGAGGTAAAATAGTTCAAGTTAATGTTGAGTTAGTGGATGCACCCATAGATTACAATATTCTATTGAGACATATTTGGATACATGCAGTGACGACAGTAGTATCTTCGGTATTCTGAGTAATTTGGTTCCCCTACCAAGAGAAGATCGTTACAATCAATCATTTAGATTATTGCACACTTGAAACTGATATCCACTCAAATGTACCTTTTGTGGGGAATTCAAAAGTAGTGATTCAATATGTGGGAAATGGGATGTTCAAAGTCTCTTCCCTGATGGGAACCTTCACAATCCCACCACCAACATCTACCCCTCAAACTTCTCTAGTTTTCTCCATTACATCAGATGTTAACTTTCCATTAATGTTTTGACCAAATCCACTACAACGATGGGTTCCACTTCATCAGATGGAACTATGGTAGAGGGAATCCAAGCTCAAACTAGTGAAGGAAAGAAAATAAATTCAAAAAAACTTGATGAAACTAGGAGTAGCACACCTTTGTCTACTATAGAAATGTCATATCAAGCAATTCAAAATGCTTCAGTAGACTTGGATCAAAATCCTTCTCCATTGGAGGAATATTATCTATACACATCACTCATATGGTCTATTGGTACTCCCAACATTCATGACATCTTGGATCAAACCTTTTTGTTTGATGAAGTTATCATGAAAGTCATGAATATCTTAGAAAGAACCTGGGAGGACATGCATCATCGATCATTATTTCTTTCTAAACAAGATTCATTAGAGGTTAAAACTGAAAAAGTTTACCTTAATGATGATATGGAAAGGTACCAATTCCCTATCAAAACACACAACATTCTTTCGAAAAGAAATTTGACAAACATTTCAAAAACCATTCCTATCAATATATCCATTAATCCTGACATCGTCAGGAATATCAATATAGGTGCCAATTTCTCTCTAGAGGAGATCACACATTATACTACTCTATTCAAAGATTTGTGTGTTTTTTTCACTTGGTCATATGAAGAAATGTTGGGCATCGATCCTAGCATTATCGAAAATGAGATAAAAACCTATCCAAATGTCAAACTTGTACGACTAAATTTACGTCCAATAAATCCTAAAAGATCTGCTGCCATAAAGGCATAAGTGGAAAAGTTGTTGAAAGTTGGATTCATTTACCCTGCACCTTTGACTGAATGGGTATCCAATCCCATTGTAGTTAATAAAAAACAAGGGAAAATCCGAGTTTGTACTAAATTTAGGGATTTAAATTTGGCTTTTCCCAAAGATAATTATCCCACGCCCTTCATTGATCAGATTATAGACGAGTGTGTCACTAACAAAATATTTTCATTTATGGATGGATTCTCTGGTTACAACAAAATTAATATTAAGAAAGAAGAGCAACATAAAACATATTTCATTTTCCAATGGGACATTTTTTCATATCGAAAAATGCCTTTTGGCCTTAAAAACGTTGGGGCTACTTTTCAAAGAGCCATGTTATATGCTTTCCATGATATTAAGAAAATCGTGGAGGTTTATCTCGATGAATTGACAACCAAATCTAGGAGAAGGGCTAAACATTGTACACATTTACGTGTTTTTTTCCTTCAATGTTGTCAGTATAACATTATATTGAATCCACAATGCATATTTTGCGTGGATTTTGGGATATTACTTGGTTTCATTGTATCTAAGGATGGGATAAGAGTAGATCCCCTTAAGGTTGAGGAAATATTACAGTTTCCTGCCCTAAAAACAATTAGACAACTTCAAATCCTACAAGGAAAAGCAACATTCTTGAGAATCTTTATTGTCAATTATGCTGAAATTTCTAAAGGTTTCATGCATCTCTTAAAAAAATGCATTGTTCATATGGGATGAACAAGATCAACGCTCTTTTGATGCAGTGAAACAACCCTCAGACTATACCAATGATTTTTTGATATATATGGAAGCAACTGAATCCACTTTAAGGATGGTTTTGGTCCAAGAGGATGATTCATATCGAGAACATGTCATATATTATCTTAGTAAGGGTCTTGTCAGCCCTGAATTTAGATATTCCTAGGTAGAGAAGCTAGCCATGGCAGTGGTTCATGCTGTCCAAAGACTTAGACATTATATACTTCCTAGAAAAATGACTATAGTGGCTGAAATTAACCCCATGAGACACATTTTGTCCCACCAAATCATCGGGGAAAAGCACTCAAAATGGATAGTAATTTTTCAAGAATTTGATATCGAATTCGTAAACACTAAATCCAAGAAGTCATTAACATTTCTGAAATTAATGTCTGAGTTACCTGAAAATAAAGAGGAAACAATAGAAGAAGAGTCTTGGGTAGACAAAAAAATTTTCTCATTGCAACTAGTAATCCTTGGTATGGAACATTGATTATATATCTCCAAACCCAAAGGATTGATTCTCAATTTTCTAGCATAGAACGACTTCATATTCGATACCAAGCATGAAGGTAGCACATTATTAGGGATGATTTATACCGTACAGGAATATATTTAATTCTAATATGTTGTTTAGTTCATGAATAAGTTGAGAAAGTATTGAATGATTCCCATGCAGTAGGATGTGGGGGTCATCATTCTGGGTGGGAAACTACCTAGAAGATATTGCGTGCAGGGTACTTTTGTCCCACAATATTTAAAGATTGCATAAATGTCATTAAAAAGTGTCATCCTTGCCAAATATATACAAGCAAAATGCACAGACATCCCTCTCCATTACACCCTGTAGTAACCGTGGGTCCATTTTCAAAATGGGCCATTGATTATATAACAATCAGCCCACCTTCATCTAATGGATACCACTACATCATGGTAGCAGTGAACTACTTTACAAAGTGGGTTGAGGCAATGCCTACATTTGATAACTTGACAAAAACCGCAGCATATTTCTTATTCAATCATGTGATAACTAGGTTTGGTGTTCCCAAAGATATTTCCATAGACAATGGTATCCATTTTAGGAATTCCTTCATGGATAAAATTACGACCAACTTAGGATTACAACAGGATTTTCCCTCTCCATGTTATCCCTAATACAACAGCCAAGTAGAAGCCATCAACAAGGTTTTGAATACCATGTTTCAACGAATGGTTAATAAGAACAAAACTAACTGGAATATGATGTTGTTCTCTTATCTTTGGGCTTACCTCACCTTAGCTAAACTTCTACTGGTTTCTCTCATTTCCATTTGATTTATGGAGACGGAGTTGTGTTTTCGATTGAATGTGAGATCTTGTCATTAAAACTAGCTATCGAACTGTTACCTAACACCTCTATAAAAGAATAAAGGATATTCCATCTTCATTCTCATGATGAAACTACAAGAAGGCCTCATTAAATGTAGAAGCACACAAGAAAAGAGTCAAATCCCAATATGACAAAGTGTCCCTTCCTCAAGTATTTTCAGAAGGAAATTTGGTTTTGGTTTATGACCAAGACAATGACAAAATATAAAAAGAGAAATTTGTACGTAAATGGTTTGTCCCACTTATTGTCAAAACAATGTTAAAAATAGGTCCATATTGGTTAGTTAATTATGATGGGGAACCCTTGTCGAAGATTAGAAATGGTCTCTATCTGAAGAAATACTTTGCATAGGAACTAAGGCCTCGCAACATTTTTTGTATTATGTTGTATTTTATGTAAAAAAAAAGTACAATAGTTATTTCATGCACACACTTATCTTTATTGGTATCTCTAC
This sequence comes from Pseudotsuga menziesii, assembly GCA_001517045.1. Lineage (NCBI taxonomy): Eukaryota > Viridiplantae > Streptophyta > Pinopsida > Pinales > Pinaceae > Pseudotsuga > Pseudotsuga menziesii. Next base: position 267,279 of record LPNX010723058.1, on the reverse strand, counting down.
TTGGCATATGTCATTGTGAACTTTCAATTATTTGGGATATGCAGATGGCATCAACTATGGCTCTCGAAACATTGCTTCCGCCGCATGGGTAATATTCACACCTGACAATCAATTTATTAGTTTGGGAGGCTCTTTCCTTGGACCTATGATGAATAATGTTGCAAAGTATAGCACAACCATTGAGCTTCTAGTTGAGGCTAATAGTCTTGGCATCCAACAAATTAATGTTAAAATAGACTCACAACTTGTTGTATCTCAGTTAAATGGTCAATATTAGGTTCGTGATCCTATATTGTTTAGAAATTTTCTATGAGTTTGTCTTCTAGAACATCATTTTTAATTCATTGAGCATATTTATGTTCCTAGAAGTTCAAATAGTCTAGCTGATTCCTTAGCTAACTACGTACTTGATTGTCATCTTTGGCATACATCATTCTGATAAAGCAAGCATGCATATTGAATGCATGGCACCATACTTGAGAAAATATTTCAAAGAATAAGTAAAATTCGAAGTAACATTCCTTTGTATAAAGAAAAATTGATTACATCATAACCCAAAAAGTGTGTTTAAATTCAAGACATTTTTGCAATAACTTTGCACACGCCAAAAAGAGTAGTATAAATGCTTTCTCCCCTTTTATACTTTTCTTCAAAATAAAATATACAAAAAAATTTCATAAAAATTTGAATACATGGAAAATTTTAAAAACACATTTGAACTATTTCAACTTCCTGATCCATCATGAAAACTCACCTACAACTGGAAGATTATCGAATAAATGGTTCACTGCTTCTGAGATACATCCTCGAAAGAGATGATTCCTATAAGAATGGTAAAAAATGAGTATTCTACTTATCTTTCTTATTTCATATATTAAATTCATATATTGAAGCCTATCGGTTTCTTAAACGGTTGGGTTATGATTACTTTTACAGGATTTTGGCAGAATTGACATGTTCAAAATATTTGATCCAGGATTTGAAAGATATACCACGATTCATGTTTTTGGTATTTTTCACAAGAATCAATGTAAAGTAAAAACTAAAGTTCATTTTTCCTACTTGGCCATGATCCCATATTGGATAAAAACCACAGTTAATTGGTTCTATTTCATTGTTCGTTGACAGATAATCCTACTTCAAATAACTTACTTATAGATTGAACATCTTAAAGAATGTGCATAAATAACTCAACCCATGTTTGTAGTACATATCCTCACTATGGCCTGACCCATTCTCTTGAAACATAGGTGCACACCCTTGAAAAAATCATCACCTCTTATGTACTATAGAATTCTCTATTCTTTTTCGAGCTAATACACGAAAAAGCACTAAAAATTTGAAAAAACAAAAAAAATAAAAAAGGAATATTACTAAATCTATTCATAATTCATCATGGAGAAAATGGAAATAGTCATCCCTTTTTTCCATTGAACACAAAACATATCCTTGCACCAATTATAAGTACACCATTTACATTTTCCTTAGGAAGCTGTACCAATAATTTGAACAAATCTCCATCGATAGGTTATCCTTCCTATCATCTATGGAGCTTTTGTTAATTCATCTAGAATTGGCGAATTTCACAATGGTTGGTTACTCAAAGTCTTATGTTTCCAAGTGTCACTATTTTTCGGGCTATGTGTTTAAGGGAAATCAAACCCATGTCGGCCATTCCTCAAATATTCTTAACCAATCATGTTGGCCTTCCTTGTGGGAATATACAATATTGGATCTCGCAACTCTATCAAATTATATCATCCTATTGATATTTGTTTCAAGTCAGTTGATGTGGGATGTATTAATTCCATCCTTCTAACAAATTTGTTCCTATCGACGCCAAATCATCATCTAGGAAATGGATCTAGAAACCCTAGTGGGTAACTTATATCTTGCATTCATCAATGGAAAGATTCCTCGAAAATGATAGTGGGTATACGTCAATGACCCCTAATTGTTTGTTTCTACTAGTGTTCAACTTCAGAACATCTATTTAGACTTGTCAGTTTGTGCTCAAGTACCATGGAGTCCATTATAATTATCGGTGGGACTCCCCACATCTATTAATGGTAACACCAATGACTGGTAATCATATGGTGTTTTATCATGCTCGATATCCTATAATTTATTTACATGATATAAACTCATATTATCATTGGTTTATTTGAATACCTTGGGAAAAATAGTCGTATCACTCATTGATGCACTGCCCGAGTTACACAACATTAAACTGCCATGTCGAAGTACCATGAAGACCAGGATATTTTTCACTCATCAAAAGTTCTTGTATAAATTTTTGCTTTTGACATGGATCCACTATGTATTTTTTGTGGCCATGCTTGTTTACTATTGAGCAGGGGTATGCCCACCTTAGGAGTATATTGTATATTTGGGTTATTTCCTTCTTTGACTTGCAGGTGCTTTTCAACACCTATGCTCAAGATCCTAGTCCTTTACCATTCTTCCATATTCATTACAAAGTATCAATGTGAAGAGTATCATAATGAAATCAATGTATTTCAGCCCTCATCATAGCTTCGAACCTCATGCATTAGGGGGCATCTGGTAAGAATAAAATTACATTCCTTGAGATTGTTGGTATGAAAACATAATTATATTTCTCCCACAACCAGTGAAGATCATAATTTTGGAAGAATTGAGAGATTCAATATCTCATTTGACCACTGCTTCCACAAATGAAGAAATGTTTGAAGACAAAGGTGGCTCTAAAAGGGCCAAGTCCATGACCACTTAAGGGAAAAAACCCAGTTCCTATAAAATTCCTAATACAAGTATTAATTCTTGTTGGGATATGGGAAGACCCGGATTTTATACCATTAACTTCGCAGCAACAAAAAGACCCACAGTGTTGGCCCTTTCAGCAACAACCTGCGAATAGGTTGCAGTCTCACCCGAAACAGCTATGGGGTGCCACAGAATCAAGTTTCTGCAAGCAGAAGAGGGATATTACTGTACCTTTAGCCTTAACAAATAATAATCATACAATACAGAGCTTCAAATCGTACTTAAATAGCTTCGCAGTTAGATGAACAAACAATTTCTTGCTTAACCCTTAACTGGGAATTCATAGCGAAGTTATTATTTAATAGTTATCTTACTTTGTCAAATATCTACTTATCAATGTATAAAATGAAACCACAACAGAAACAACACAAAAGAACCACAACACAAGATATAACGTGGTTCACCCCCAGTGTAGGGGCTACGTCCACAAAATTGCGCTTTTATTCAACTTTTTCCAAAACAATAGTTCTAGTCTGTGCACTCAGCAGCATATCCGTCCTTCAAGTCTAACTGTGCACTCAGCTACAGTTCCTTTCTTACAATCTCTAAGCTGTGCACTTAGCTGCAGTTCCTTTCCTTATAAAAACCCTCTGCACACACAGTTGCAGAGGTCGTCCACGCACACAGCTGGGACTTGACCTTAAAACCCAAAAATATATCTAACTTCTTCACATCATATGATCCTCATTTCATTAGATAATCTTGACATATTTACATGAGTGCCTATTTATACAAGTGCACTATTACAAAATTATGGGCTTACACCCGAAAATTATGGACAATTACAAAAAGGGGGCTTTGACTCAACTCCGACACCCCTAAGAATATTTTGATGCACAACTCCACTTACAAGCTTCCACAAAAACTATGGAGTTACCAAAATTAGTGACCATTAAGGCGCGTGTACCAACAGGCCCCTAAGACTCACCAGTGTCCCGTCCTAGGACACTCTGCTACTTGTCTGGTGGGAGAATCTTGTTGGCGAAGATAATAAACTGCTTGTTGACGTCACACATGATATCATCGGATGCTTGCTCCTTCTCCACCAATTCCTTTAATGCTGATGCTGATGCGTCGTTGAACTTTTCCCATGCAAATGCATCATACTCCTTTAGAAATTTGAGCTGGCTATCCGCAACAGTACTCAACTCCAAGGCCTCGTTTACAAGGGGATGCATAGAATTTTCCAGCAGTGTTGCTTCATTCTACACGACTCAATTTCCTGCTGGAGTTCCTTAATTTTATTTACCTTGAGCATCTTCTGCATAGGAGGTAGAGTCTTAAGTTCCACCTTCACTGCATCCAGCTCTGTCTGTTGCTGCTTGATGGTTTCATGCAGCTTTTCTACTTCTGGATTATCCTGTAGGTTAGCCTAGGCGTCGACGATTTCCTCTAGCAGTTTTGCTGTGCTGCTCGCAAGATCTGAGATATTCGTTGCTGAGGCCTTAATATCTCTGCGGCACTGCTCCCTGACTTCTGGTGGGCTCTCTGGGATGATGTGAAGTTGAAGTTCCACAATCTGAGCCTCATGTTTTGCTTTGAGCTTCTCTATTTCACTGTGAGATTGCTATGTGTAGTCTTTCAGCTTAGCGATTCTTTGCTTCGGCTCTTCCTCAGCCTGCATGTCAAAGTCAGGAAGACTTCGACATGCCTCATCCAATACTTGGGCCAATGTGACCTACTTACGTTCTGCATCCCTCTTCCTCTGCTCTGCTTCCTTCAACTACGCAGTGAGGCTCTCACTCTACTTCATGGTATTTTCCAACTGCCTATGTGAAAAGCTATCGCATTCTTGGATCTCCCTCATGATTGCCAATTGACAAAGGTGTAACTCCGACATAGACAGATTGGCGTAGTTTATCTCAACTGTCATACTCATCTATGAGCGAGATGTTGCGTCAGTTATTATGAAGGCCGCGCTTGGCACTTGTCCTTTGTTATCTCTGGCTAGCCACTATCTTGTGTCTAGTTGCACGCTTACTGGGACACTACTTGTTGTAGTGCCAGTCGCTGATTTTTCTGCTAGCGTCTTAAGTTTTGCAACTCGCTGCGCTACGCGAGTGATCGCATCAAGGCGCATAGCTGCAAAATCTTTCCATTTTCTAGTTAATGCCTATGTAGATTTTTTCAGTGCCTGATCAAGCTCCTCAATCGTCAAAGTAGGCTCTTCGACGACATTCTTATCCTTCGACGCCTTAGATTTCTTCCTAGGCTGAGGCTTAGCAACTTCCTTTGCCTCTGGAGACTTGCGCTTATCTGGGCGATTGGGATCTGAGATTGTCTTGACCGATTCTTCCTCTTCTTCATCATCTCCACCATCTCCACTCTGGTCGCCTTCACTCTGCTGCGACTCACTTTGTTCTTTGCTTTCTTCGAGTGGGTCATTCTGCTGTGTCTGACTAGGGCCAGTGCCCACATTAGTGACCGAAGGGATTGGAATGTTGGGCTTTGTCCCTGCTTCCTTCAACCATTCAGCCGGCCATTGCTGAACTACCACGAGGATGTCTTCTTTGGTCACCACGTATGGAAACTTCCAGCATGCATGTTTCTTATCTGCGCGGGCCTGGATGAAGAAATTGTGCATGTCGGCCTTGAAGTTGGCCACTCCATCATACTAAGAGAATAGCTCATTACTGAGCTGCAAGGACTTTAGAATCTCATATGAGATACTCATTGAGTAAAAGGAGAACACATAATTCGTCATCTGCTGTAAGGCTTTATCCTACGACACCCACAGAGATGCGTACCTTACTGCGCCAGGCATGTTTGGTGGCATCTCAACAAACTGCGCCTTGGTAGGTTCTTTCCATCCTACCAGTGCAATAAGCACTATCAGCCATGAATAGTGAAAGGGTCTACCTTTCTCCTGCACATCATGGACATCTTCAAGGAATTCCTTGGCAATGTACTCTGCCCATTTGTAAATGTAGCCTTCAACACAGTTCGCAGCAATACTGACAATCAGGGTAGAGACTTCATGTGGTCTGCACTTCCTCATCAGTTTGCAGGCTAAGAGCTCAGCTACGAAGTGAATTTTTTGGTGCTGAATTGTCGAAGTTTGATACCCTCGCTTCCCCTTCGTCAGGCCGAAGTGGTCCTTCATGCTTTGTGCCAGCTTCGTATCTTCGTGTTTTGAAGGAAATTCAATCCCCGGATCAGGCCCTTCCTTCGGTAAGCCTGTGATCCTATGAATGAGTTTGCCATTGATAGGAATTCTCTTTTCTCCTATCCATAGGTGCCCATCATGCACCAATGCCAATAAATTCTTGACTACCACGGTTACCTGTGTGCTGCGACTGAAGTGGGGGACATTTAGCATCTTCAGTAAGCCAGCTTTCTCCAAGCCAGCAGCCCACTGTTTCACTTCCAGTAACGTCGCTCCAGTCTCTGGATATTTGACAGAGTGCAAGTATGTTCCAGGTGCGAACTGTGGAAACTTCCCAAGATCATTCGTATCATGGTCTTCATACTTAATCCGGTCTATTTTCCCTGTCATGGTTCCAACCAACTGCACACCCTGTGGCAGTGAAGGGGTGCGTAATGTGAACTTCTTTGCCCGCCGAGGTAGCTGAATTCCTGGTCGAATTGGCAGAAGATATGGTGGATGCTGCGATGCAACGTTCTCATCCCCTTTAGGTGGGATCTCTACTGAACCAGAAGGATTCATCTTGGGATCCTCTGGTGTCTTTCCCGATGGCCTGTGTTTGTTTTCGTTTCGCTTCAAGCGTACTTCTGGTTTAAACTTCTTCCTAGTAGATCATGTCTGCATTGGTTGGTCGGTGCCGGGGGAGTCTCTTCATGGGGTGCAGGCGAAGGTGGGTCACTCATAAGGTTCTATAGACCCCTCTGTTTAAATTCTCCCAGCAATTCATGAACTTTGCGATCGGCTGACATGGACTCAATTTTAAAACTCAAGAAAATGCGTAATGTGAACTTCACAAGCCTGGGTGTCTTCTTATAGAATCCATCGACAAAATATGTCATAACTGTGCATTGAAGACACCAAACCTGACAGATATCTTGTCCAAATGGCGGTAGATTTCCCAAGATATCATTAATACAGGAAATTAATACAGTTAACGTACTGGCGCCGCCAAATATTATTTTTTCCAACGGTCGTATTTTAAGCTCCAACACATCTTTCCTTCTTCGGCACAACTAGTAACTATGGCTGCGCCATAATAAGGACATTCGACACTTCCTGATACAATCTTTGACAGAGCTTCGAGCTTCGACCCACGACAGAATGTCTCCCACAGCCACAATGATTCCTTTTATTTCTAAGAAATTCGTCGGAAATAAGCCTTGATACTCATGGAGAAGTTGGGTCACTTTGCTCACCATTTCTTCATCCCAATAATCTCCAATGGTAGCGTACTTGGGTTGTTCTTCTGATCCAATGTTTACTCTCCTTGTCTTCAAGGGTTGAGTCACTTCAGGTGCTTCGACTGCTGGTCCATGTACTTCGCAGTGTCCTTCTAAATTAGGAATGTAAATGTTGCGCGGGTCATCATCCTCGTCAATTGCGAGGTTATAGCATTCTACTGCATTAGCTTCTTGTTCCTTCCAATTAGGTTGGTACTCTACTATTTCTTTATCATCAAACACCTTAGTATGGATCAACCTAATAGCTGCGTCCAAAGTAGGACAAACATCATTAATAGAAAATGTAAGCATAAAACTATCCACAAGGCTATCCCAACTTACAATACCATAGCGAAGCTCAACCTCTGCATACCAGTTCTTTGCTACAGGTTCCAGAGTGTGTATAAACCTATGTACCCATTCTTCATGAGGTACATTCTTCCATGCTTCATAACATTGCTCCAAATGTTCCTGAGGGCTAGTCTTACCATTAAATCTGCTTCGCACCTCCTAAGGTTGATCCATGAATCTCAGGCGAAGGGACTTTTGACAAGCTTCCCAACTATGAATGTACTTTTTATGACCATTCCACCATCTAGCAGCTGTGGCTCTAAATACTGAATCTAGAATCTCCATTTTCTATGAATCTGGTACCTGCTTTAAAAATTGCAAAATAAAATCTTCGGGGTCTGTCAAGCCATCAAAAAGAGGTAGGACTCTTGTCTGTGAACCAAGCCATCTGAGAAACTTGGTAATTCTTGCACATCGATGTCCATGTAGCTCATAAAGTCTACTCTTCCAATTCTCTAATCCTTCGTCTGAATTAGTCATGCAAGAACTGTCACACTTCCAATCCATTATACCTTCAGGGGTAGGGTTAACATAGTCTTCTTCTTTAGCTGTGATGTTGTAGATATGATCCAAAACATCCTGATATTCATTTCTGACTGGCTCTGTGTACCTTTCTCCTTGATAAGGGTCCAAGGGTACTATGACTCTCAATCCTTTTCCTTCAAAAGTCATCTTCCTGTTCTTAAGGTTGATTACTACAAAATTCTCCATTGCCCATTCAATTCCTAGCAAGGCTGGATAGGGTTTTCTATCATCAATTATTTCAATGACTTCAAAATCTTCTAAGGTACTTGCTCCATCAATGTCTACTGGGACACTAGGGAATCTTCCTAGGGGTACAATCTTCTATTGATTGGCTAATCTCAACTGTATAGGAGACCATTCAAGGGTATGTTTTCCCATGTGTTCCCATGTCTGCTTATTTAAGACATTTACTTTTGAGCCCAGGTCTAAAATGATGTCAGTCATGTCATACTCTCCTATCTGAGCATGCAATCTCATTTCTCTTCCAGCTCTTCTAACTCTATTAACAGTTTTTTCTTTACTAGAGCTTCGCTGAGGTTCACAAGAAGCAATAACTTTCTGTAACTCATTTAAAGCATTCTGATTCCTTAAGAGCTTCATACAACTCTGTAAAAATGATGATAGTGTACTTACTTTATCCGTCGAAGCTTCTTGAGACTGTGACTGCTGTTGATGCTGTTGCACAGGTGTTACTGATGTGATCGGATCAGCAAAGTATTTTTTGGCTTCCATAAATGTTTATTTTTCTCTTCCAACATCAAATGCTGGAATTTTCTCCGGGGTCTTACGAACCCAAGCATCGTCAGGTTGTTTCTCCTTATTTTGCACTTGCATCGTAGCTCCACTCCTTGTAACAAAATTAATGGTTGGGACAGGATTTTGCTCTACAGTAATCATCTAAATATTCTAAGTAGGAGCTGCATTTCTTTCTTGTATCTTGGCTATCAGCTGTGGGCATTGCTCAATGACATGATCTACTGCTCTGCAATATCAACATGTTGTAGTTGGGTTCTGACAGTCTCTAGCTAGATGTCCTGCCTGGTTGCAATTATAGCAAATAACCTAGCTTGACCTCCTCTAGACATACTACCATGACCACGACCTCTAAAACTACCTCGACCACCACGGTAACCATATCCATCATTGCCTTGTGCATTGTTTTGTACCCTATAAGAATCATAGGTTCATTCTCTCATAAGTTCAAAGCTGTGACACTCATCTTCGTTGTGTCCTACTGACTTACAGAACTTGCAATATGGATTCTTAGGTACTTGCACATATCGTTGTAGAAGATAGCAGTCTTCAGGTCGATGTTGGCCAGTTGTTCTACAAATATCACAATATAGAACATTAGGGTTAAATGGGTTTGGCACACCAGTATTCAGGTAATTTCTTAGCGCAGGACACTGTTCCTTGTCATGACCTTCTTTCCTACATCATGTACACCAAACCTCTTCACAAATAGATTTCCCCTTCTTCATGTCGCGAAGCTCCAAAGCCATTTCTGCCAACTGCACTTGTATTTGGGCTATGCCAGAATTATCTTCGACAGGAGTTGTCTCTAGTTTCATGGAAATCTCCAAAGCCTCTTGCTGATCAGCAACCTTCTGTTGCATGAGTGGAGTTCTGATATGAGGTAATAGGGCTGCAATGAACCATTCTTTATGCTGCGCTGGTCCAATAGTGAAACTAACTTGATCTAGCAAAACTTTGAACCTCTGATCAAAGTCCCAAACTGATTCACCTCGCCTCTGTTGAATCTCTTTCAGTTCAGTTATACACTGTGACTCTGATTTAGGATTCTTGAACTCTTTGATCATTGTTGTTTTAATATTAGCCAAGACATGGTTCTGAGTACTGAAAAATTCATAAACTAGGTCAAATCTCGGTCTCTAAAAGAAGTGACCAGCTTCACTCTTCTTATATCTTGACCCATAATGTTCTTAGCAGTCCAAACAGCTTCACATAAGAACCAAAACTGTTCTGGATCCTCTAATCCAGTTCCTTTGAAGACTGGGAGTTTGATATCATCTGTCATATGGGCCATAGTGGATCGAGGGGGGGGGGGAGAACTTACTGGGGTAGACTGACCTGTGACAGGAATACTCGGGCTAGGGTTACTTTCAGACTATGATGGGTTCTCAGGGGTAACAGATCCACGCTACGGAGTTATAGGAGGGTTTCTAACAAAAGGGGTTTCTTTAGATTTAGGGTCTTCTAGAATTAATGGGGAATAACTAGTATTCTGGCCTACGGTATAAGATTCTAGGTTTCTCTTGTATCTTTTACCGCTTCACAGCAAACCACTTTGCTCGTTGAAGTCACCCTTGGTCCTTTGAAAAACTATCTTTCAGCTTCACTAAAAGAGGTACTTGTGTCGATGGCAAACTCCGTCATAAATGCTTCAAGGGTTCGCGTTGTCCATAAATCAACAGCTTGTAATATCGCGTTGTTCACTGTTTTCAATATGTTAATTCTTATGGGGGTCCAGTCAAGAAACTAATCTTCCTTGAAGTTGGTCTTTCTTTCTGTCAACCTGGATAACCACTGGTGAAATTCTATGTGGATACTACCAAAAAAAATTGCATGAATATCAGTAAAAACGTACCTTTGCAAAAATTCGTCTGAACTGTGATAAGGATCCTTATTTTCTTGCTCAGCAAATTTCAGATAAGTCTCTTCAATCCAATCACCTATTTCTTTTACTGAGGGCCTCCAAAACATAGCCCTTCAGGTACGACGTAGATCCCTCTTAAAGTAGATACTGAGTTCAACCGACAACGGAACCAATTTGTTGGGCTATGGGCAGACCCGGGTTTTATACCATTAACTTTGCAGCAAAATATAGACCCACAGTGTTGGCCCTTTCAGCAACAACCTGTGAACAGGCTACAGTCTCACCCAAAATAGCTATGGGGTGCCGCAGAATCAGGTTTCTCCAAGCAGAAGAGGGATATTACTGTACCTTTAGCCTTAACAAATAATAATGATACAATACAGAGCTTCGAATCGTACTTAAATAGCTTCGTAGTTAGATGAACAAACAATTTCTTGCTTAACCCTTAGCTGGGAATTCACAACAAAGTTATTATTTAGCAGTTATCTTACTTTGTCAAATATCTACTTATCAATGTATAAAATGAAACCATAACAAAAACAACACAAAAGAACCACAACACAATATATAAAGTGGTTCACCCCCAGTGTAGGGGCTACGGCCACAAAACTGCACTTTTATTCAACTTTTTCCAAAACAACAGTTCTAATCTGTGCACTCAGCAGCAGATCCGTCCTTCAAGTCTAACTGCACACTCAACTGCAGTTCCTTTCTTATAATCTCTAAGCTGTGCACTTAGCTGCAGTTCCTTTCCTTACAAAAACCCTCTGCGCACACAGCTACAGAGGTCATCCACGCACACAGCTGGGACTTGACCTTAAAACCCAAAAATATATCTAACTTCTTCGCATCATATGATCCTCATTTCATTAGATAATCTTGACATCTTTACATGAGTGCCTATTTATACAAGTGCACTATTACAAAATCATGGGCTTACACCCGAAAATTATGGACAATTACAAAAAGGGGGCTTTGACTCAACCTTGACACCCCTAATACTATTTTGATGCGCAACTCCGCTTACAAGCTTCCACAAAAACTGCGGAGTTACCAAAATTAATGACCGTTAAGGTGCGCGCCCCAACAATTGTCTTGGAAATACTAAAAATAAAGTTTGATTCCTAAAAACTAGGTAAAGTGGGTTTTTTGAAGAAAATAATTAAAAAATATTTAAAAACATGAATCCCACATTCATGGCTTAGTGAATGGGTGCACAAACCCCAATGCTATATAGTAAAGATATATGAGGTGAATTAGAGGAGACAAATTGAAGAGTAAAGGCATGCTGGAGAAACTGAGGACTAGAAATGACTTTTCTACTACAAATATTTTTGGGCATCAAAGGCATGGATGGTAGAGGAGTAGGTATAGGATATGGAGAAGGAATGCACCTTCAATAGTTTTAAGTATTTCTCCAAGTTCATCTATTATGAATCAATTCAGTTTTCTTTCCAATTCTTGTTCAATGTTTTCCCTTCAAGTTTTATGTTGATGTAGAATTGGTAGGCAATTATATCTAACCTATATTTATTGACGATAGTTTTGTAGGATAGTAGGAAGGATTTTGTGGTGAGATTTGCAGGTGTGAAGGAAATTCAAGGAGCTACAAGGCTAGACATCAAGGAACTCGATTGGGATTCACCCACCCCATAGAAATAGGAGTGTAAGACATAGATTATGTTGTAAAATATTCCACTAACAACATGCTTACCTAGAAAATAGTTTTGTTATTGTTGTTGTTGATATTTATTTTGTTGGAGAGTGTTCCTACTCAGACAACCTTTATTTTTATCCTACGAGACAATGATTCTTGTAAAATGGTCATATTTTGGTAAAACATAAATATTTTAAAGTGAAACAAAACTCATTTACAACTGAAAGTAGTGCTATGGATGCAATGGAACACCTCTCCCATCCCAAAAATTAATAGAAATGTTAGAAACAATATCATTTGATTCATATGAAAAAAAAAATTCAACGACAATGGAACTTCATAAGAGATATAATATCATTTTCGACTTCCAAAATATCAAACACCTTGAACAACCACTCATACAAATAAATAATATATCAACACATCAGGTTTTTACATGGTTAAAACCCTCAAACAGGGAAACATTCCACGACCCCATTTAAATAGCCACTTGAGGTAATATATTATGCAAAATAAAAAGAATGTTACATATGATTTTATCAAAACCGGTCATAGAGAAAATGACTTTCCATTCTCTTTAAATAAATATCATGGACCAATTAGTTGTTGAGACAAAAATCTATAACCATTAGGATCTAGCTGAATATGAATCGTCAGATCACTCCATGTATATAAAATATCATGATTGTTGGGTTACATACCTACAAATTCATACAAAAGAAAAAATCCTTACCTAAAGACACATTATACCAATTTGATCTTAACTAACTCTTAAGTGTATGAATATCCTACCAATTATAGTGTTCAAAAACATATGACAAAGTATTGAATCCTCCTCCCCTATTGTAGTGTTCAACAAAAGGTGGAGAAGCTAACTATTAGTGATGAATCAAATATTCTACTCTCTAGTTGTGGTACTATTCAAATTGTTAAAGTTTAGTACAAATATGTTCTCCATGGTCACCGAGCATGAAAAAATACTCTCTATTTATTGCATTACTCACACCAAAAAATTTTGAATTTTGGTAAGATGGATGTGTTAAATACATCATTGAAAACTCAAAGTTGTTTCCTTTGGATATTGCGATGAATTAAGACATGTACAATATGGGCAATTCTTCTCCACCTACAACTTCAAATAAATTCATTGTAATCAGATGGCCAATGTAAATGTTGACATTAAGATATGGCCCCTTTTTTCATAGTAACAAAAACCATGTATCCTTAAGGAACATTAGCCATCTTTTCCTTGTTGAATTCCTTCTACAAAATAACCCTTCAAGTGATGTTCTCAATGGATATGTGATGGGTAAGAATCAATGAGATTCCTTCTTAAATGAAAATACAATATAATCCTCTAAACCCATAGAGTTAATACACATTGATATTTTTGGTCCCATGGCCACTTATTCTATTGTGAGAGTCAAGCACTTCCTCACCTATAATGATTACTTTTCTTGGTTTCTATGGGTCTACACTATTATATCCAAAGATGAAGTGTTATCCAAATTTTGAGAGTTCAAAAACCTTGCTAAAGTTCAATTTAAGTAGAATATCATGTGTATTTGATCTAATGGGGAAGGAGAATACATTTGAAATTCCTTCCATCAATTTATTTTTTCTCATGGTATCTCTTGGAAGCATACTATTCCTTATAGTCATCAGCAAAATAATAGTGTTATCATGGAAATGAATCATTATATGCTTCACACTTAGAACATGAATATTTCCTTATGGGGAGGAATAGTTGTTTGTAGAACATTTATCATTAACTATACACCTACTTTTGTTGTCTCTGGTATGACTCCCTCTATTTCAAATTTCAATGTTTTTGGTTAAGGAGCATGGGTCCAACTACCTCATGGATGGTGTGATATATTACCTATCCAATATCATCATTTCCAACCTATGGTTGGCCACAACAGATATTCTATGTTAGTCTTTCTTACATCTTATTAGCTTAGTTAGAATCTTTATCTGAAAGAATAACAAGTACAACAATATGCATAAGATAGAACATATACACAAGACACAAATATTTTCACTAGGGAAACCATAAAGGAGAAAACCCCGCAAACTTCCTCACAATAGTACAATCACAAATACTATGTCATAAGATGATCAATCCCAGATATAGGAAGTCTCCAACAACTATCTATCTCTCCTCCTTGTCTCTCCCACTCTCTCTCATGCGAACTTGAGTGAGTGTGAGGTTTGTGTAAATGAGGGAGAGTGCCTCCCTATTTATGTTAATCAAGTGACTGGCATATTACATGACTGGGGCCGACATGTTACCCTAATAGGGTTGACTTCTCCTAGAGAGAATTCAAATAAAAATTACATGATGTTACACAAGGGAATATTTCACCGACTTACAACGGAGTTTGTACCTCAAGGTCTATACACAATAATGACATGCCAAAAGGAGGTAAACAAATATCTGATGGGGGTACAACAACATACAATGATATTATATATTAGAATATCTTCCAAATTTACAAATACATCAACACTCCCTATTAACTAGGAAGGTATTCTCTCTCTTTCATAGTCATTTGTTGGCAGGAAGTTTTGAGGATAGTTAGTTGCGCAACATCGAGGATGATGTGCAAAGTCAAAGTTGGTGCGCAAGGCGTAAGATGCCGCGCAAGGAGGATTGACCATGTTTTGTGGATTTTAGTCATTATTTTGTAGATCTTGGTCGAAGTAGTTAGGAAGTTGATCTAAGTGGACCACGATGTAAAGGAGAAAACATATAAATAGATATAGGATTATAAGTGTTGAAGAATCCTTGAATACTATCTTTGGATCTTTTTGTACTTAGAGAGCGCATCTGTGGTCTGTCTTTGATGCGATATTTGATTTGTGGAACTGTTTTGAGAACGTGTAGTTTTGTTGCAAAGTTAGTATGATACAATGGAGATTTGATGGAAACACCATGTTTTTTTCATTTTTCATTTTTCCTACTTTTTGCGATGTGATATGAATGGATGAATACTGCAATGTGATTCTTCTTTTTTAATGATACAATGATTTTATGTTTTAAATCATGTTATGTTGGTAGATATATTTATGCATCGATTCTCCTTTTGCCATCTCAATATGTTGATCTAATGAATGATGATACGAATTTATGATAAATTAACCAATGCTTAATCTGTGAAGCAATGGTGTGATAGTTGAACAATAGATGCGCAAACCCTCCTTCTTATTGTGAAAACGTGGTTCTGATAGTTCTCCCTTGAACATTTCGGGTGATACCTCATCTACTTTGTAGGTGTTGTTGGACAGGGTAAAACCTGTTTATGCCAGTGCTCAAAGAGATCGTTGAGTTAAGGGTTTCGACAGAGAGTGAAACCCTATTGATGGATCTGTGTCAACAAATGGTCCCATTGTAGAAACCATAGTGCACGGAGAAGGGGGACATGTTGTGGTATCTGAAAATATTGGAGATTCAATATTGGTTCAACCAGAAGGCTCAAGAATTCATGGTAGAGGAGAATCAGAACCATGGATTGAAAACATAAGAGTGGATGGGAAGGTATCTATATTCTGATCTCTATGAGTAATTTTTCTTTGAGTTTCTGATCATCTTGTATGAGTGGCTAGCATAATTGACCTATTGCAAGACAAATTTCCAAAGAGGCGAGCCCACTTGCTGGACCCCAGAGCTGATCCAGAAAATGCAGGAGGTAGATAACAGAGTGTTAAGGGATGTTGAATCCTTGCTTAACAAGATCTTGGAGGGATACATCACCAAATTTGCTGTCAACACGATCAAATTTTACAATAATGCAAAAAGGGAGTTCTTCAAAGGACCAAAGAGGTAGGTTTATGTTGTCTTTGAAATTGTCGATTAAGATGGTCATATGTGAAAAGGGAATATTGAAGATAAAATCCAACGAGTAAAGCCCTGGTGTGCAAAGGCGGAGGGTACCCCGAAGACGAGGGTTGGATGGAATGATATGGGGTAGATGGATGGGAGTTATGATGAGACTATGAGGGAAGTTGAGGAAGCAAGTGGTCTTCTACGAAGTTGAGTAAGGGTTCGACAAGAGAAGAGGCAGAGGACAGGGGAGAGTCCTGCTGCGACTGAAACAAGAGGCTATGAGAGAAGATCACAATGGATGAAGAAAACCTATAGAGACAAATGAGATGGCCAAGACATGCCCGATCCTGAAGAAATACCAACCCAGAGCAACAATGTACCCACACCTCCATGCATTGCACCACACTCATGAAGAAATACGAGCTCAACAACAAGTTGTCTGACATCTCACCAACACTCTAATAGTAGTGGATCAACAAACATAGGAACAAAGCCCAGTATGGCAAGCGATGATGTAAATTTACCTCTGTTTCATGGGAACCAGACTGAGGATCCAGAACAATATTAGTTTTTATGTGAAGTAGTTTGGACTATAAAACAAGCTTAGGATGATGATATTAAGAAGGGTCAGTTGGCAATGACATTTGGAGGTTGCGCACTATATTGCTACATGAAGTTTACACAAGTTCCCATGGGGACTCTAGTGAAGACTCTGGCTGATATTAGAAAAGGATTGATCGAGGAGTTCAGAAAGCCTAAATATGAAGCACAATATATCACAGAGTTAAAGGAGATAAAGCAATATCCAAATGAGATTATTTGGGATTTTGATCAATGATTCAAGACGTTGATGACAAAAGCCATTTTTGGAATGAGTGGTGTACATCACAAGGTGTGGTTCATTGAGGAATTGGTATCGCATATCAGGATTCCCTTGATGAAGCAAAATATTGCAGCACAAAGCAAAGCTCTGGAGATCGTGATGAAGATGGAAGCTTCACCTGTTGGAGAAACTAGAGTTTGTACGAATCAGATTCATAAAAAACTAGTGAACCTAATGATCCAGTTGTAGGATATCAAGAAAGGAAGAGAGCATTGTGAGAAGATTTGGTGTACATGATTCCATGCGGAAGGACATCATAAGGACCAGTGAATGGATTTCAGAAATTATCTAATATTGGGGGCTCCAAATCCATTAATTCATGGAGACATGCCATGGTGTTGTGTCGTCCAAGTTCATGGACATTGACACATAGATTGTGTGTTTATGCAAAAGATGGTCTCAAAGCCGACAAATTTGTATTGCATGTTTTGTTGATCTGCTAGGTATGAAGATAAGGAGTATTGAGCATATTGTTTTCTTGAGGAGAGGATGATGGATGCATACTATGTAAAGGGATAAGACCATCGATTGGAGGAGAGACCACCACCGCAGTAGCCACCATAGGTGGTAAAGCCACATCTGCAGCCACAATTTGTACTGCAACCACATTTTTTTCCACAACCGTAGTTTTCTCCATCACCATCGTAGTACAAGTAGATGTAGTATGCTTTACAACAGGCACAATATACTCAGGAACCATACAGTCAACCGCATTATGCGCAACCACAACCAAATTCCCCACCACAACAATAGTTCAAACAACTGTAGTATCAACATCAAGGAGGATTTCGAGGAGGATGAAGTGGAGGTTTTGTTTGATGAGGAGGATGAGGTCGCGAAACTATGCAATGTTATAATTGCAGAGTACTCGGACATTATTAGACATATTTCCTGAATTTACATGCGCAGTGTAGTTATTGTATCATTGTTGATCACACTATTGAGAACTATCTGCAATTGATCGTGAAGTGGAAAGTAAGGAACATTCCACAATTGCAAAACCAAAATCAAAATCAGAACCAAAATGCAAATCAGAATTTGAACCATCCAATGAATCTGCCACCAAACCAGAACCAACTACCAACAATTGTAAATATCTCATCATAGCCCAGAGTTCAGTCTGTTGATGTTGTTGTAATTACTCATGGAGGTATGGCGATAGGAGATGATGGACCGATTCCACAAGTCCAATTGGATGGAAATAAGAAGGTACAATTCCATGTCGACACTGAGAGGGACACTTTCTTTGAAGCACATGATGAGATCAAAAGATATTTGAGTGAGTTTCATGTTTTTGAAATGCCACCTATTTTTTATTCAACTTTGGTAGCATGAGCATCGCGAAAACATGGTACCTTGCAACAATTATTTCAAAATTTGTCTGTCACTAGAAAAAGAAATCGATGTTCTCAATGAGATTACAATTCTGCTGCATCGACCAGAGAAGGAGCGGAGGGAGTCTGTTGTGAACTCCCTGCATAAGAAGAAAATGGGGAAAGAGATGAGAATGAATATTTAGATCGAGGATTACGAAGTAGATTCATTCATTCTAGATCTAGGCTCAGATGTCAACATTCTGATAAAGCATACATGGCATAAGACAGGGATCCCATAGCTAGTTTTTTCCTATGTGCACCTGTGACTATCTAACTAGGCTAGAGTGACACAAATTGGGTGTGTACCACATCTAGCAGTGGAATTTGAAGGAATTAAGACTTATATGGAGTTCGATGTTATTGAGGTTGTCAATGTCAGAAGTTCATATCACCCACTAATGGGGATTGGATGGGATAACGACAGCTTGGAAGTGATTAATTTCAAGAAGTGCATGATGACCTTTGAGAACTGTGATATCAGAGTCATAGCTCCGATGGATCCCAATTAAGGAAGAAAGTATGTTAAACTAGTTAAGGAAGACACTGTAGGGGGATGGGACCATGCGTACAACATCTCAGAAGACTATATGCAACCTAGTGTTGACAGCGAGATGGGTTGGCGGGGTTCTATCTCTGCATATTCTGATTCTGATGACACCTTGGAGAATTGGAAGAATATGATGCATGAGGTATCAATTTGGAAGTGTGGTTTAATCACTCAGTCACTGCGCCAAGTCACAATAGAGATTCTTGAGTTACCAACCTATGAGGGACTGCCTAAGTTATCTAAATTTCTTGTTGAAATTAATATAAGGTGTCAGAACCACATATATCGTTGGCATTGGATGAAGCGTTGGAGGCAACTCCAACACATTGGTGGGTGACACATAAGAATTTGATCAATGGATGGTCGCAGTGTCGTAGTTTGATGGAAGTGCGCTTTGGGGAAGTAGAAAATATGAATCAGAGAGGTATGATGGGAAGAATAATCCCAACAGTCATCTAATTGCATGTCAGAGCATGTGGGTTTTTTGACCAAATGAGGAGTGGGTACATGATTTCATACACACGTTGGATGAAATGTCATGATAGTGGTATATATCAGCTGAGTTGCATAGAGAGATCATGACATGGGAGGAATTGTCGATCTGTTTCAGTCACACCTTTAGTTTTATGGATGCTAACTAGTCATTAATAGTGCGATATAGCATATCCACGATGTTATTCTCAAGGTAGATCCAGTCGCATATCCTATGGACCCGCATGAATCACCAATGATGTAGTCAATGATGGCATGCTACAATGTAATAGGAGGTCTTAAAGGTGAAGATGACCCAAGGAACGTCACTATTTCAGAATCTGAAGGAAGTAGGGATATCCTGGCACCAGAAGTGTCGAAGGACAAAGTTCAACAACCATTAAAGATTCAGAAAGTCAACATTGAAATAGAGGAGCAACCGAAGTTCTTGAATATTGGAGACTACTGAGATGAAAAAACCATGGCGAAGATCATTGATCTTTTTCATGAGTTTCAAGACTTGTTTTTGACAAAGTTTTCTGAAATTAAGGGAATGCTAGGATATTTTGGAGAGATGAAGATCCATTTGAAGCCATATGCAAAGCTAGTGCGACAACATCTATATCGTCTAAATTTATGATATAAGGAAAGAGTAAAGGTTGAGCTCAACAGGATGTTGGACACAGGAATCATAAAACCAATTGAAGAATCATACTGGATCAGTCCTATGGTTGTGCAAGATAATAAGACAGGTGAGGTTTAGATATGTTTTGATCTTAGAAAATTGAATGACACATGCCTTTATGATCCATTCCCGATACCGTTTAAATTGTTGGAAGGAGTAGGAGGTCGAGAAGTCTATTCATTTATGGATGGATTTTCTGTCTATCATTAAATCAAGATTGAAAAAGGGGGTCAACATAAGACAACTTTTAGGACTGGATGGGGATGTTATCAGTACACAGTGATGCCATTTGGACTGAAGAATGTGGCTGTGATATTCTCTAGGATCGTAGTCACTGTGTACTGATAACATCCCCATCCAGTCATGTGGCTGTGATATTCTCTAGGATCGTAGTCACTATATTCAAAGATTTTATTCAGAAGTTTCTGGTAGTTTACATGGATGACTGAAGGATTTATGGAATGGTAAAATATCACCTAGAAAATCTACAACTGATGTTGGAACAATGTCAAAAACATCAGATCGCACTGAATTCGAAGAAGTGCTAATTTTGTGCACATTTTGGGATGTTGCTAGGGTACATTGTATGTAAGGAAGGACTATTGGTTGATCCAACCAAGATCACGATGATCCTTAAATTTCCACCACTTATGAACATGAAGCAATTTAGAGCAACTTTAGTCTATATAGTATTTTATCACAAGTTCATCAGAGAATATGCCACGATCACAACACCTATGGAGAAGTTGATTAAGAAGGATGCACAAATCCAATGGAGTCAGGACTGTCAAGGAAGTTCCAACAACTTGAAGAGGAATATGGCTATAGCACTAATACTGGTTTTCCAGATTGGACGAAGGAATTCTGTGTTCATGTTGATGCATCATCAACCGCGCTGGGAGTGGTGTTGGCAAAACTAGGCAAAGGTGATATTGATCACCTGATTTATTTCTCCAGTCAGAAGCTATCATCTGCGAAGAATAATTATACTATGATAGAGAGACAACGATTGGAAATGGTCTATGCATTGCAAAAGTTTCAACACTATCTATTGGTAGGTCATTTCAAGATGTTCATGGATCACTCTACATTCAAATACCTAGTGAATAAGATTGTGCTGGGGGGGAAGATATGCCATTGGCTACTTCTCTTCCAGGAGTTCGATTTTGAGATAATTGTTAAGCCAGGTCACTTGAATGCAGGCCCTGACCACTTGCCGTAAATAGAGACAGGAGAAGAACCAACGAACATTAAAGATAGGTTAACTGATGTGCAGCTATTAAGAGTTGGAATGGTATGAACAAATAGTTCAATTTTTAGTGACAAGATAAACACCAGAAGGAATCACTACAAATTAGATGAAGCATTTGGTTGTTGGACCCACAGGTTTCCAGCTGATTGTTGGAGAACTTTATAAGATGGGAGCTGATGAGATCTTACCACGATGTGCCCTACCGCATGAACAGGAAAGGGTCTTGGAGGAAGCACATGTGGGAGTTGTAGGTGGACACTATGGACATCGTGCTACTTCTAGGAAGGTACTCTGTGCAAGACTTTGGTGGCCAACTCTCAATGGGGATGCGACAGGCTATGCAAGAACTTGCGATGTTTATCAAAGGACTAGAAAGCCATCATAGAGAGATGAGATGTTGTTGGTACCGCGGGTGACTATACAACCATTTGATAAATGGGCAGTGGAATTTGTGGGACCAATAAACCCACCGGGAAAGAGAACCGATGCACAGTATACCATCACAATGATGGATTATTTAACCATATGGGTAGAACCTGCACCTGTGGTAGATTTCACCACTGCAATGGAAGCAAGGTTTCTATTTGATAATGTTGTCACTTGTTTTGGTTGTCCAAAGATATTGATGAGCGATCAAGGGAGTCACTTCATCAATCACACCATTAGTGCACTGACAAAAGAATTCCAGATACATCACAAGAAGAATACCCCTTATCATCCATAAGTGAATGGGACAGTTGAAGCGTTTAATAAGGTGTTGGAGCATGTGCTCACAAATATTTGCAATGCAAACCATGATGAATGGGATTTGAAGATTCCAACAATCTTATGGGAATATTGCACTACATGCAAAATATTAACATGGAATACACCATTCAGATTGGTGTATTTATAGGAGGCAGCCATGCCAATGGATTATATTGTTCCAAGTTTGTGCATTGCAGCAGCGACAGGGATGGATGATGAAGGATAATTAGAAGAATGCCTAGCTCAGTTGGTGCAACTACAGGAAGATCGCTTTATTGCGGGATTTCATCAGCACGTTGGGAAGGATTGACAAAAATATTGGCATGATCGACATATCAAGAACAAACACTTTCAGCAAGGAGATCTAGTGCTACTATATGATAGCAAGTTCGCCAAACATCTAGGTAAGTTGCAAATGCATTGGATGGGTCCTTATGTTATCAATTTCACTACTTAGGGAGGTGCAGTTCAGATGCAACAGTTGGATGGTGTGATGTTGCCTAATTTGGTGAGTGGTAGCCAGTTGAATCCATACAGGATGAGCCCAGTGCTACGTGATGCTTGAGGCATTGCATGATATGGAAAAAAAGTGTGGTCCAGCATGAGCAGTTGGAGCAGCTAAACACACAAATGTAGGAAGCTGAAGGTCAATTGGCTGCACTAAGGACGTCACTTTGAGAAATGAATATGGTGTTGCAGGTGACTAAAGAGGTGAAGATGAAGGCTATGCAACAACGCGTCACCAAGGAAAGGGAGCGACAAAAACGTCGAACAACACAACTGGAATAATTATAGGATATCAGTGAGCAATTGGTGCTTAAGGTAGTGAATTCACTTCAGGCTGTGTAGGACAGTCATAAGGAAGGAATCACTAAGATCATGGATCATCCATCTAAGCTAGATGTTTCGAATTGCACAAACATCAGCGACAAGGTGAAGGTGAACGTGGAATACATAAAGTAGTAGTACGAGTATTTCAAAACCAAGACAACAGAGTACACTACTTCCAGCTGACGTGGCTCGACGGCAAGCCACAAGATTGTGTTTGGGGCCTGTTGGCAGGTATTTTTGAGGATAGTTATTTATCCAGCATCAAGGATGATGTGCAAGGTGAAAGTTGGTGCACAAGGTAGAAGATGGCGCACAAGGAGGAAGATGGCATGCAAGGTGGATTGGCCATGTTTTGTGGATTTTGGTCTTTATTTTGTAGATTTTTTTCTAAGTAGTTAGGAAGTTGATCTAAGAGGACTATGATGTAAAGGTGCAAGCCTATAAATAGATCTAGGATTGTAAGCGTTGAAGAATCCTTAAATCTTATCTTTGGATCTTTGTGTACTTAGAGAGCGCATCTGTGATCTTTCTTTGATGCGAGATCTGAGTTGTGAAAGTATTTTGAGAACTTGCAGTTTTGATGTGAAGTTAGTATGACATGATGGAGATTCAATGGAAACACCATGTGTTTTTCATCTTTCAATTTTCCTTCTTTTTGCGATGTGATATGAATGGATGAATACTGCAATATGATGATTATTTTTGAATGATGCGATGATTTTATGTTTTAAATCAATTTATGTTGGTAGATCTGCTTATGCATCGATTCTCCTATTACGATATGAATATGTTGATCTGATGAATGATGGCATGGATTTATGATAAATAAACCAATTCTTAATCTGTGAAGTAATGGTGCGATAGTTGAACAACAAATGTACAAACCCTCATTTTTACTATAGAAACATGGTTTCGACGGTTCTCCCTTGAAAATATCGAGTGAGACCTCATCTCCTCTGCAGGTGTTTGCTGACAGGGTAAACCTGTCTTGGATGGTTCTTAGGGAGATCATTGAGTTAAGGGTGTCGAAAGAGAGTGAACCCCCGTCGACGGATCTGTGTCAACATCATCAACACATCTGGTCAATTATTCATTGCGGAGTCATCATCGCGAAGTCATAGATTCATCATCGTAGCTGCTTCCATCATCATCTTCTTATCAATCATCAAAAGATATTATCTGTCATAGGAAGTTTCTACATAGCCAACCCATTTTCGTGCTGGGTGTAGGCCTAGTCCTCATCCAGGTATTCATCACATATGCAATCAAACCATTGTGTAGGAACTATCCATGACCTTCTTTACATTTCTAGGGAAATAAACTACGTATCCTACCTTTATCTCATTATATCCAAATCATCTCTTTTGTCCTGCAAAAAACAAGATAAACACATGGAGCACATAGAGCACAACCCAGATGTAGAGCACTTGCATTCTATCACCATATTAGTATGCCAGGATATTTCATGTCATTAAGATAACCTGTAAAATACACTATGCGAGAATCTCCTAGGAGCACACTCAGTGCATTACGTCTCTACATAGTCAACCTATGTTCTACTTGTAAAGGAGAACCACCTAGGTGCACCTTACATGCTTCATGACCTTATCATATCCTACATGGGAACACACACATATTGTTACGGAGAGAAATTCCTATGGCTTGGGGTACCACAACAGACAGCTAGACTCCAGAAATCAATCTTCTCCAATATGCAATAGAAATAAACAATCTAACACTAAAGGATCGAACCTCGTACCTTATTCCGGACGGTTGAAGTAGATCCCCGTTGAGCTTTCCAATCTTCAGCTTGAATTGTTATAGCACGTCCTCAACAACCAGTAAACAATACAAGCATACTATATTTCATGGTGTTAGATCTATTCTAGCATATATAATCAATAATGTAAAAGCATTTGACATATTCCAATGGAAATAATATTCATTCAAATACAAATTAC
>LPNX010723058.1:217127-236392 GCA_001517045.1 Pseudotsuga menziesii | reverse complement strand
GGAAATTCCAAAGGTTGATCCAGAATAGGAATCCCCCCTTCAAGGTTTGGAATTTCATATTCATTTTCAGAATATGTCTTTGGATGAGGATAGTTTTCCAAATGATCAAGATGTCTCTCAACGGACTGGTCATTTTTATTGGTTTCAAGAAAAATGACATCTCTGGAAATAACAAATTTCTTGTTTACCTCATCATACAGACGGTATGCCTTGGAGTATTCTTCGTACCCCACGAAAATGCATTTTCTGCTTCGAGCACCAAGTTTGTTTCTTTGCTCCTTTGGAATCAAGGCATAACAGGTGGAACCAAAAACTCTGAGATGCCTGATTGAAGGGAGATGGCCAAACCACATTTCATGTGGAGTCTTGTCATCAAGAGAATTTGAGGGACTTCTATTTCTCAAATATGCTGCACATTTTACTACATCACCCCAAAACATTAGTTTTACATTCTTGAAAAACATCATTGAGCGAACCATATTCATTATGGTTCTATTCATTCTTTCTGCTACACCATTTTGTTGAGGATTGTAGGGAATGGTAGTCTGATGTGCAATTCCATGTTGGCGAAGATAATCTTCAAAAGCATTTGAAGTGTATTCTTTCCCATTATCAGTACGAAGTGTACCAATTTTTTATTGTGCTTGTTTTTCTATCAATGCATGAAAGTCTTTGAATGTTTGAAATGCTTCTGATTTTGTCTTTAAACAGTAAATCTAGCACATTCTTGAATAGTCATCAACAAATGTCATAAAATACTTATTCCCATTTGCTGAAGGTGCTGGCATTGGGCCACATAAATCAGAATGCACTAGTTCTAATTTCCTACTTGCTCTGAAATTAGATTCATGGAATGGCAGCTTACTATGTTTCCCTAATATACATGCATCACATTTGTTCTTCTCTTTGGGAATGGTGGGCAAACCAAATACACCATTCTTTCTCAACAAACGAAGACTGTTATAATTTAGATGACCAAATCTTGCATGCCACAATGAGCTAGATGACATATTACCTTCTCCATGCTGAGAGAGGTAGGCATAGTTCTAAAATCTTGCGGATGAACCCTTGAGCTTCAGCAGCTTTCCATCTTCGTATCCAGTCATGATGACTTGGTTGTCAGAGGACTTTCTTATTTCTACGATTCCATCAAACATGTGGATGGAATGGCCTTTCTATCGAATCTCCACCATGGACAACAAGCTTCTCTGCAACTCTGGAAGATAAAGAACGTTCTTCAACAAGAAATCAGGGAATCCAAGAATATTCAGTCGAATGGTGCCCATTCCCTTTGGTTTAATACTTGACTTATCTGCAAAGTAAACTATGCCATCTATTGTTTCATTAAGTTCTTCAAAACAGTCTTTTCTAAATGTCATGTGTGATGTTGCACCAGTATCAAGCAGCCAACAATCTTTGTAAGATGAAAGAAAAGTCATTTCATTAATTCCAAGATTAAAATGTGCAACAATACAATGAGCAGAATCAGAAGATTTACTAGCATCTTGATTTTTACTGTCATCTTTCTTCTGGTTATGCTTGTCTTTGATGGAGTCCCACAAAGCCCAACACTGATAAGATGTGTGTCCAGTATTTTCACAACGCTTGCATTGCAAATCTGATCTTTTGGTGAAGTTGTTTCTGCCCCCTCTACCTTTGAAGTTTCTTCTTCCGCTGCCTCTCTTGCTGCTTTCTCCTTTGGAATGATCTTTGGATTGGTCTTTGGTGTGGTTCTTTGCTTTTTGAGCAAAGGAAAGTGATTCTCCAGGATGCTCGGTCGTCTTCTTACCAAAGTCTTTCTCTCCGTCAGCTATCTTCTCTACCAAGGTGTCAAATGTCAGTGATTTGAACTTGTCACTAGATTGTAATGATTCAAGATAGTTGGAGTGAGTAGGATACAAATATTTTACAAATGCTGCAAGAGGAAGATCTGGTTTCATACCAGAGGCTTGAATCTTGTGCATGATGGCTTTGATTTCAGAGGCAACTAACATGGGATCATTATCTTTTACTTCAAGACTAAATAGTTTTAACACTATTTGAATAACCTCCATTTCAGAGTGTGAATCATATAGATCTTTTAATGTTTTTAGAGCTTCAAAACATGATTTTGCAGGCAATATGTGCTAGCTCACCTCTTCACTGACTGTGGCAATGATTACCGCTAAAGCTTTCTTGTCTTTTGTTCTCTAAATGGCCTTCTCTTTCTCAGATTCTAGAGGTCTTGGGTCTATGGTTATGGGATTTTCATCTTCTGTCTCTATTGTGCTACCTTCACAAATGCCGTCCCAAAGGTCGTTGTAGATGAAGGCAGATTTGATCTTCCTCCACCATTCTGGATAAGTGTCTTTTCCAGTGAGGGTGGCACCGACTATAGATGCTATAGATTGCATTTTTACAATTGTTAGTGTAATTTACAAAGAGAACTAAAAAATAATAACCTTGCAGGTCTACAGTCTCTGCCAAGGTGAATACAATGCAAGTTTATAGCATATATATCAGTAGATACAAAATATATCAGTCATACACAGGCTTCTTTATATCAGTCACTAGCAATATATCAGACTCATTATCACAATGCAATATATCAGTCTCAGTATTCAGTCTCTGAGATCGGTCTTCAAGTAGGTCTTCAACAAGCTGTAGAAACACAGGCTCGCTTGATACGTAGGCAGCTCCACAGGTTCAGCAGCATGTATACACCAGCAATCATAAAAAATTTCCAGACTCCAAGCAGTATATATATTCAACACATATATACCATTCAGCATATATATATCAGTCAGCATACATATATTCTTCAATCCATCAGTCAGTCTTCAATTGAAGATTTATGTCTGAGATTGTCTCTCACACAAAATTCCTGATAAGAATTGAAAATAGAAGGCAGCACAAGATTACAATGTGCAATGGCTCACACTACACGCAACACAAGATTATAATGTGCAATGGCTCACACTACATGCAACACAAGATTATAATGTGCAATGGCTCGAATCCCAGCAGCCACACCAGGGTTCCGCTGCGCCACTATGATAGAGAGTACCAACAATGTGCCTTCACAGTCTTCACAATGCAGTCACACCAGGCACACCAACACAGCCTTCACGCAGGCAGTAGTCAACAGCTCCATGCTGTATGAGAGCATCAGTCATACTTCAACGCAGTCTTCAGTCTTCAGGCAGCATACAACACAGCATAGAGTCACCATGCAGCAGGCACCAGGCAGTCTCCACGCAGATGTGGGAAGAAATTAGGTTTTATGCACTTCCAACATAAGTGCATACATCATCAATATTTTACCTCCAACGCAGGCTCTTCACGCAGGCTTAGGCTTAGTCTTCAGGCATCAACTTCAACATATATCAGTATATGTAGGATATATCAATGCATATATCAGTCACAATACCACGGTGGGCGCCATAATCTCAAATCGCAGCTTCAAATGGAGGATACCATCACTCAAATCGTAGCTTCAAAGCAACATGCAGTATTCACTTCAACACGCAGTCTGCAAGAATACTCAACGCAGATATTTTGTAGTCATGATAGCAGCCTTCAAGTTGCGATTAGGGTTTCCACTACCAAGCTCCAACACAGCTCCCAGATTAGGGTTGACACATAAATTGCAGGAGTTATGGGAAAGACTACACCATCAACGTAGCAAGCTTATAAAAAATTAGGTCAAGAAGCAAGAGATACCAACTCCACGCACACTCTTATGTGGGAATATCTTCAATACGCAGTATGGAGAATATCTTCAATATGCAGCATAGTGAATGTCTTCAATACACAGCATACACAACAGAAGATGAATGGAGAGCGTGGTTACAACTTAGGGTTAGGTATACATCAAATGTATGAGCATAAAACACACATAATGAATGGGCGCAGGGGTAGACTGACTGAGCGGGCAGCTTGGCAATGGACAGGCAAGCATACAAGCTGCCAGGACTGAAACTTAACAGCAGGAGTTATGGCAGGAACCCGCTCTGATACCACTTGTTAGGTATAACTCCCGATTCAATTATATTACAATGCCAATGCATATATTTATACATTTCAGGCGGTGGTTGAGATTCCGACTAGCCTATCCATATTCCTACGTAACTGTTCAGCTTCCTATTCTTTATTTATTTATTTACAATATATAATCCCTACGGATTATATTCTAACAGTTAGGTCACAATTTTGTCTTCCTTAGTTTTATGCTTTTGTTTATGTTTTTTGAAATTTGCTAATATTTTTACTTCTATGAAATTTTGGTGTAAAGGTTAATTTTGAGTTTATACCTTTTAGTTTTCATCATTTTTATTTTTTCCTATTTTAAGCTTGGTTTTATAAATTTTGCTTAGAGTCCATTCTTGAAGGGTTCTACAAGGTGTATATTGATTAATGGTTTCATTAATGACACTAAGATCAAGATTAATCATATAAACCAAGTCTTAAAACTGGATTAGTGATTAAATGACATGAAATTATGTGTTTGGACTTTCTTGTAGCGCAAGAGGGAAATTAATACACTAGCGCGCTACAAGAAAGTTGCGAGTGCCAAAATAGTAATTTTTCAATCCTATTTTTTGGGGGGTTTTATTCCTAAGGTGTTAA
The DNA here is from genome assembly GCA_001517045.1 of Pseudotsuga menziesii. NCBI lineage: Eukaryota > Viridiplantae > Streptophyta > Pinopsida > Pinales > Pinaceae > Pseudotsuga > Pseudotsuga menziesii. Next base: position 231,784 of record LPNX010723058.1, on the reverse strand, counting down.
CCACATCAATTATCACATTTGATACGTGTCTTTCCAGGCTAATCATTGAAACATGTGTATGGTCATCATGTGAGGGAGATCATGGAAATTGTATGCAAGATCATGGCAAATGATGACAGTGAGTGGAATAAGGAAGAATTTTCGGGAATATGTTCTTAAGCTAAAGAATACAAAGGCATTGAAAGTCATGGTGGAGACATATTTATGAGAAATCGGAGTTTTGACAGTTGAAGGAAGAATTAGGGCTTCCCAGCGGTGACAATTAGAAGTGATCTGGATAGTTGAAGACAGTTGGAACATGCAATTCGACACCTAACCTTTCACAGGATTGAATTTCGATGCTTGTGTTAATATTTTGAACAGGTACCCCACATGACATTTGATAGGATTTGTTAAATTTGGGGGTTTTTCTGATAAATCCTATAATGTCAAAATTTTAAGGAAGGACATGAATTTACTCACTCAATAGACTTTGAATGATGAGATCTTAATCAATATATCTAAGTATTCATCATTTGAGTTATTAAAGTTCAAAGCAGAACTATTGGAGGTCCTTGAATCTGTGATTAGGTCAAATTGCTGAAACTTGGTACAAAACATTTCCTAAACTGGTGATAGGGAAAACTATGAGAGTTTGAAGATAAATAGACTGCCAAAACTGTGCAAATTTGAAGATAAATAGACTGTGAGATTACTGACAGGTGCTGCAAACCATACTGAAAATGAAGAAGAGTGGAAAAACTAATAGGGTCGAGCCCACTGATCTCAGTTGGATAGATAAATTCCTAGAATGTGCTGAGCTATTTGAAAATGCAGGATGGTTGATATTTTTCAAGAAAATTGATGGATACAATGCTGAGCTCTCCCATAAGTTTGCTTAGTGTTATGACAAAGATACTGTATCTTTTGATAGTTTGAAATTCAAATTGACCAAAGAGTTGGTAGCTGAGGCAACAGGGGTTAAAAATGAGGGAGAGCTTTGGTTTAAGAAAGTGCCATTCACCTTTAATGCAAAAAGGTACTTACTTCCTGGTATAGTTCCAGATTGGGGTAAGGGTGTTCCCATCCATAACTTCATGCCTGAATGGGTAGAACCTATTAAGGTTTTACAAAGTTATATTACATGTGAAGGAAGGTATGCCTTCATTTTTAAATACCATTTTAGGTTTCTTCAACACCTCAGTAATGAATCAAAGATGAACCTACCCTTCTTCTTGCTAAAGAGCCTGCAAAAGATGTCTCGCAGAATCAAAGAACACCAAAATTATACTAGACAGTCCATTTTTCACCATGGGCTTATCAAACTCATTATCAATAGTGTTTTGTAGAGTAAAGGAAAAAATTGGGAATATTTCCTTTTTTGGTCAGGGTTTCAGAATAGTCAAGAAGGACAGTCTAATAGAAAACAAGTTGATAAAGGAAAGACCTTGATTAGAAAGTTAAGACAGAAGATAAAGGTTAAAGATGAAGACAATATTAAATTGGAGGAAGTTGCAGAGCCTGCAAAAGAATATTGTGAGTCTAAACAACATCTAAATGACATTGAGAGCAAAGATTTACAGTCTGATAATAAGGAGACCAAGCCTGTTCAGGTTGATGCACCAGCAAAGACATTTGTTGCTGAAAATATTGTACTTGCAGGGAAAGTTTCAAGTGATGAAGAGGATACTAAAGTCCAAAAGCAAAGTCCAATTACAGTCTTGTCAGAGGATGAGACATACCTGTTTGAGGAGGATAAACTTCCTGTTATTGATGAAACTAAGGTTGGCACTAAAAAGGAATTTCACAACCAGGAAGATGAGGTAGCAGTACCAAAGAAAAATAAGCTAAAAGTCATGGAATTTTCCTCAGTCACCCATCATGGCAAAACTTTCAAAATGGTAGGGGAACTTGCTCCTAGGTGGAGACCAAAGACTAGGCCCAGAAACATGCTCAGGCTGAATATGAAGAAATTACTAAACCCTAAATTGAATAAAGAAGGAGTAACTCTGATAGATTACTCCTCCTCTGATGAAAAATTAGATGTTGATAAGGATGATAGTAAAGGAAAAAGGCCAATGAAATCAGAAGGAGAATCTGCCCTTACTGAGACTAAACTGTTTGATGTATTTTTAGAGATATGAAGTCAAATGTTAAAGGAACAACAAGAAGGTGAGATAGAGGTTTCTCACTCAGAAAACAAGTTGATGGTTGATGAAAATGTTCTCTGTGAAGCTAAGACTAAAGAAAACCTAAGTTTTCATGAAACTCCTACAAAATTGCTGCCAGAAGATGAATAAATCTATAGGAGACTAAACATTCCATGGCTTCCCAATGAGATGCAAAGTAAAGCAGGAAATCAAGAAACATCTTTGGCGCCGTTGCTGGGGAACGAAGTTGAAAACATATTTTTCCCTGCGATACTTATCATTTCACTAGTTTTAAGAGGTGAACTTAAACCAACATATCTTAAAGACTACTTTTCACCAGTTTGTCACAGTGGCTACTAGGGCAATTGGAACTAGAAACAAACCTATTTCACCTTTGCAGCTAGGAGTTTCAAACCCAGAACAGATCTTGAAAACAACAAGGAAGATTAGAAGGTCTCAGTCATTACCAGCCCTATGTGACCCTGATCAGTTGGATGGTTCATCACCTTCATCTGTTTTGAGAAAAGAAGAAGAAACTTCACCTTGGTTAAGGCCTATAATTCCTATCAGTAACTTTCAAATTTTCACTGATCCTTAATCATTCAAAAAGGAAAAAACAGTATCTCCTGGTAAGATACCTCTATTTCATTTCAAAGTAGGTAAAACCCCTTTTCAGCCTAGTTCCATCCAAAGCTCTCCATCACCCAAGTTAGTCAGCCTTAAAATGGCAGCCCAAAATCAGCCTATAGACATGATGGACCGAATGGTTGCAGCCAGATATGCACCATTAGTTTTGCCTCACCCTTTGAATACACTGCCTGGAGGTGACTATCAAAAATACCTTCCTAGGTTTAATGGACATGGTGAAACTACAGCTGAAGAGAACTGGGAAGCTTTTCTTAGTTATGCTGATAACCAGAACATTGAAGCTAAGGACGTATGGATGAGGATGTTTGTGCAGAGCCTTGATGGAGATGTTAGAAAATGGTTTAGGGAGCTGCCTGCAAATTCTATCACTATCATAGAAGAGCTTCAGGACCTCTTCATGAGACAATGGGGTGACACCAAAGACCATACTTATTATATAACTGAGTTTGGAGCTCTTAGGAGAAAGAAGGATGAAACCATTGCAGATTTTTCAAAAATATTCAATAAAATGTACAGCAGAATTCCTGCAGAAATAAAACCTTCAGAAACATCTGCAAAACTCACATATGCAAATGCTTTCGATCATGAATTTTCTTTACTACTACTACAAGAGAATACCTGTTTCTTTACTGAATATGTAGGATGCAGCATTAGAGGTGGATTCTAACATATTGGCTTCCAATAGATTCAAGAAGGAAACAACTCAGCAGATGTATGACAAGAAAGGTAAGAAGGAAGTAGCTCCTAGGGTTTAAACATCTCATTCTTTGGAGGGAAAAATTGATGAGATGGCCAAGTTAGTGAAGATTTTGACTGCAAAATTAAACAAGTTATAACTAGAAAGAAATTCCAGCAAGCCTGTTCAAGAAGATGAAAGAAACCCTAACAATCAGAACCAATTCAGAAGACAATTTGCTCCTCGTTTCATACCTAGAGAATGAAGAAATAATGATATTCAACGAGAAATGAGAGAGACTAAGGACCAAAGGGCACCATCACCTCTTCAGAACAATATTGTTGATGAAGAAGTGTTATTTGAAGACACCGATCGGGATATGAACTATTTTGGAGAAAGGTTGACTGAGGGTTTTGTTACTGAAGAAGAGTTTTTAAATGCAGAATATTATGATGCTGATATGTTTGAAACAAAGGATGATTTGAATCTGAAAATGACTACTGTAATTGCTGATGTATGTTAGAATGAACCTAAGAAGACTTTGAATTTGAGGTCAGGCCCAAAACAAGTAGTACATAACCCAAAGAATAAGGTAGTTGTACCTGCTAATTAGCAATCTGATCCTGTGTCAGAGAAAAAACAAATTCCAGAAAAGCAAAAGAAGAACATGGAGGTTGAAGAGGTAAATAAAACTGTGCAGAATTTTAATCTGGAAAATGAATTAGGCAAAATAAAGATTCCTATGCATTTTACTGAACTAATGAAAAATCCTTCTTACAAAGAATCAGTTCTTAAAATGATCTATTCAGCAAACAATCATCCTATTTCTGATACAGTGAATTTGCAAGAAGAAAATCCTAAGTTTTTTATTGGATCAACCTTGGCTGAAAAAACTGAGAATGAAGCAGGTGCTTCACCTCCATTTTACATTACTTTGACAGTCCATGAACAAATGATACATAAATATTTGTTAGATTCAGGAGCATCACACAATTTAATGCCAAAGGCTGCCATGGAGGCTTTAGGTCTGAGTATAACCAAACCCTATCATGATCTGTATGCATTTGATTCACGAGCTGTAAATTGTTTAGGTGTGATTAAAGACATGGTCATCAGTTTGGCTCAATTACCAATGAAAAGTGTAATCATGGATGTGGTGGTAGCTGATATTACACCTAAATTTGGGTTACTTCTCTCTAGGTCTTGGGGAAAGAAAGTTGGTGGAACTTTACAAATGGATTTATCATATGCTACTATTCCTGTGTTTGGAGGAGAAAACAGAAGGTTGTATAGAGAGCTTCAGTTTTTCTATATTGTGACAGATGATAAGAACCCTACCAACCATCCTCTGTGTGCCGTTGATAAAGATTTGGGTGCTTGCATGTTACATTTTAGTGAGGATGACAATACTGTTGGTTTCTTACATGTTGAAAAGGAACAGCCAGTTAAATGCAGCAAGGAATAGGAAGATGAGATTTGGCAATTATACTTTGATAGATCATCTTGCAAAGAAGGTGTTGGAGCAGGGGTTCTTCTCATATCCCCTGGTGGTGAAAAAGTAAAGCTGATCTATAAATTAGAATTCATTACTACAAACAATACTGCTAAATATGAAGCTTTGTTGTTAGGGTTGAAGGTTGCTAAAGATTTAGGCATTCAACAGATTTCTGCATATGGTGACTCCAAATTAGTTGTTCAGCAGGTGAGGAACAACTATCAAGTGAAACAGGATTTGCTGAAAGTCTATCGAAATGAGCTATGGGACATGATTGATAATTATTTTGTAGCTTTTAACATTACCTATATTCCAAGAGACCATAATCAGACTACTGATTCATTGGCCTTAGCTGCTACACATTTTAGAATTCCCAAAACCACACATTTGAGGTATCCCATTGAGGTTAGGTATAGACCATCTGTTATCTCTAGGGTTGTTCCTAGTATATATTTTTGAATTTTTGCTTTGCATTGATTTTTCTTGTTTTAAAGTCCAGCTTGGTTTGAGTGTTATGATTGATGGTTAGCTGTTATTATTCCTTTAGGTACCTTCAATCATTAAAGTTCCATTCAGCAAATAAAAAAAACCTATGTATGTGTAAAGACTTATGCGTTACATGGTATATTTTGCAAACTGGCAGTGAATTCCTGAACTGGCAGCTAATTGGGAGCTTGCAGCATGTGGCGTTTTGATGGTATAATAGATATATGGTATGTTTTAGAAAGGTTTGTGGTTTATGATATGAAAATGTTAAGTGATATAAGCTTTGATCAAAATATAGAATATATGCTTTGAGCATGAACCTTCGGCATTCTTATGTCTTAATGACCTTTACCATAAAATGATGACTCAATACAGTGGCATAACAAAAGGATACAGGTGGTGTCCTTTCACCAATGTAGCCGTTCAGGCAATGAATGCTAATGGGTTATTGTGGCAAAAAACAGCTAAACACGCGGTTTTCCCCAATTCATTTTCATTTGGCTGTTGAACAGAGGTATGAGAGTGCTGGTTGTTGTTTACTGTTCACCTTCACGAGCCTGTTCAGGAAATCTTGGTTTAAGTTCAAACCCTAGAGTTTGCAGGGTTAGCATGGGAGTGTATCCAGTTGTTTATTTATATTTGCAGCAATGCTGGGTTTAGTTTACAGCGTAAATATTTTACAACATTATAAGAGTTCCTGTATAGGGTATACATTTTGAAGGATGTCTTGTAAACAAAGTTTCTTTGATAAGAGCAGTATCATGTGAATGTTCAGAAAATCAGGCTCGTTTTGCAAAGCCCTAGAACGTATAATTGCAGGGTTATGTGTATGGTATACATCCTGACCTGCATTTTCAGTTGCAAAATGATATTGCTTCAGCATGCAAAATAGTATGAAATACTCTGTTCTTGAAATACCCTGTTTTTGATAATACGTTGTTCAAGATTTTCATAGGGTTTGCAGGGATAAGAATTATCACCAGTCTGCTTCAAAAGTTCATTAAATTTGTTATTTTGGGTTGTTGATAACGTTTTACCTCTAGCATAAAGAGAGCTGTATTCGCATTCCAGCTGTTGGCACAGAGCTATATACAGAAAACCATTTTTGTGTTTATTAAAACATAAAGTTCCATTTCTCTGCACAGGTTAGATTGAAATCGTTCTAGGGTTTCAAAATGTCAAGAGAGATTGAAGATGATGAGCCTGAGCTAATTGAAAAGAAAAGAGCAGGAGGTTTTATATGCAGACTGGAGCCTAGTAATACTCAGTGGATAAAACAATTCCCACGCTCTGCAAAACTAATTCAAAGATCAGGCTGGTTTAATTTTTGTGATAGGTTACAAGGGTATCACTCTCAGTTAACTATGGCCTTTATTGAAAATTATGATGAGGGTAAAGTCCAATTGCAGAGTTTGACTGTAAGGGTGAATGAAAAGTCCATTGCTGAAGCAATTAATGTGCCAGCAGAAGGTGAAAAATGGTTAAGCAGAAGGAATGCAAAGAAGACTTTAGAGAATTTCTAGTCCTGGGAAATGAAAAGCTGGACTGGAAGAATGGTGTGCATGTTAACAGGATGAAACCAAAATGGAGAGTACCCTTAGAAGTTATACAGAACTACATCACCTGCGATGGAAGGTATGATCGAGTGTTAAAGTGCCATTTAAAGCTTTTACTGCATATTCATGGTGTCATACATCTAAATATTCCTTTCTACCTTCTTAAAAGTCCGCAAAAGATGATTTTAAAGGTACAAAAATACCCATCACACACAGCTAGATCAATATATCATCAAGGATTGATCAAGCTGTTGGTTTTAACCCAGTTGGAAAAAGAGGGAAGGTCATGGAGTTCTTTATTAACAGAACTTGGTTTTAGTGAAAACCCTAAGGAGAAGGGTAAAAAGATGATGGAGGATGCTCAGCAATTTATAACTAACCCTGCAGAAACCAACCAGAATGAGGTCAACCAGATAGAGCCAATTGTTAACGAGCCTGTAAACCTTGAAACACCATGCATACAGGAGGGTTCTGAAAAGCTGTGTGATATTCTTAAAAGTATTGCATCCAAAAGGACAGTCTGCAAACAGTTGTTTAAGGCAGATAAACCCAGGACAAGAATGAAGGAAAAATTACAGAAAGATGAAGAAGGAACAACACAGGCAAGTGCTAAAGAAGTGATGATTATAGAGGATGCAGCTAGTCAAGGTACAGTAAATACAGTGGAAGACAAACATTCTGAAAACATGGAAGAATTCATTGAAATACAGGGAGTAGCAGGAGCAATACCTGAAATATTTTGTACAGGTGAACACAATAAACTTGAGGAGGGTTCAAAACTACAAAGTCTACCTGAAGAAAAGGATGATATGCAAGAAGAAGATGTAGATGTGACTTCAGAACTTAGTCAGTGTCAAAGATCCCTTCAGACTTATAAAGAACAAACCAAATATTTACAGGATATTAATGAAAAACTGTTGGTGGCAAATAAGAGGCTAAGAGAAGATATGGAGGAAAAAGAAACAACTTTTCAAAAGCTTTTGATGGTTTCCAGGAATATACTTAAGGAAAAGCGTGCTATGCAGAAGCAGCTTGAACATGTCAAGGACCAAGTGAAGGAAAATGACAAGGACAAGGAATTGGCTCGACTTCAAAGGCGTTCCCAGGTTCTAAATGACTTGGCTACATTAGCCTAAGCTTCTAGAAGCTTATAGATATTTGAAAGTTGATTTATTTTGAATTTGTAATGTGATGTATGACAGCTGTGGGACACATGTAGTGTAAAATCATTTTGAAAGGGATTTGATGTCCCATTTTGTAGGGGGTCGATCCTAACTTGTAGGATCTATGGTTAGTTTTAGATAGATTATTTTTTGATATAAAAACATATATCGAGCTAGTAAGAGGATGTTGGCAGCTTTTGGGAAGGATGCTGGACAAATTGTAAACACCTTTGTATAGCATAAAGTCTTTGCAGCTTCAACAGGTTCTAGCTTTGAATGAAATATAATGATGATTTGTTTCTGTCTTACATGAGCTGTTTCTTTGATAATTATTTTACATCTATGGTCATTCATAATCCATTATTGTAATTCTTGTTAAAAGAAATAGTTATCTTTATTATTCATACACAGTCATAGTTTCACTTTATGTTATCAGGATCATAGAATCCTTTGTATTGAATGTTGTTCTGTATGTTTATGTTATCTGATCTTTATGGTTTTCTTTCCATCCCTCACTGTTTTACCAGCCTGTCATACACTCTGCTTTTCTTGTGAATACTTGTATCCAATTCTATGTGACATATACCAGCTGTATATATCTGTGATATTATGATCTCATACCTAAAAAACTGTACAAACATATGATATCAGCCTAATACCCTATAGTACTGTGAGAATATATTAGTTACCAGCTTTTATTGTGAGTTTGATTTCATTTGATTTGATTGTTTTCAAACTAAGATTTCCTTAAGCTTGGATCCCGTAGTCTAGGTCCAACTTTAGGGATAACACCATCTGTACTTGATAATGTAAAACAATGGAGAGTGTTTGAAGATGACATTGAAATCAAAAGATTTTTTTAGCTTACACATGAGTTTTCTAATTCCCTGATTGATCAGGAGGAAGATGATGAGGATGGAGATGTTGAAGAAATTGCTGAAAATGAAATTGTTGGCCACAAGATTATTGAACTAAAAGGTAATTTCATCCCAAAAGGTTTGGTACCTTTAGAAATGATATTTTTGAAAGATGATACACCCCTAAAACCTGTTGTACAGTCTTCAGAAGAGAATGTGGTGGATTGTAACATTGGCACTGCAGAACATCCTAGAATGGTGAAAATTTTGAAAGCACTCATAGCTGAATAGAGAAACAAGTACATAAAATTGTTAAAGGAACATGTTGATTTCTTTGCATGGTCTTATGAAGAATTGAGAACATATGATACTAGAATTATACAACATAAAGTCCCTTTAAAACCGAATTTTAAACCTTTTCGTCAGAAATTAAGGAGGATTAATCCAGCCTTGTTTCCTGTTATTGAAAAAGAAGTGAAGAAGTTATTATATGCCAAGATCATTTTTTCTCTCAGGTACTCTTCATGGGTGGCTAATCTGGTTCCTATTGGAAAAAAGAATAGAGAAATCAGACTGTGTGTTGACTTTAGAAACTTGAATAGATCTTCACTAAAGGATAATTATCCTTTGCCTAAAATTGAGCAAATATTGCAGAAGGTTGTTGGAGCACAGAGGATTTCTATGGTTGATGGTTTCTCATGATACAATCAGATTTCTATGCATCCTGATGATAAGGAGAAAACAACTTTTACTACTCCCTAGGGAACTTTCATGTATGATAAGATGCCTTTTGGTCTAATGAATGCTGGAGCAACTTTTCAGAGGGCTATAGATATAGATTTTGTTGGGGAAAAGGACAAGTTTGTGGTAATTTACTTAGATGATATTACTGTATTTTCAAAATCAGATGATGAACATCTAAAACATTTGAAACAGACTTTCCTAAAGTGCAGAAAATTTGGTTTGTCCTTGAATCCAAAGAAGTCACACTTTGCTGTACAGGAAGGAAAATTAATGGGTCATTTAGTTTCTGCTGATGGTATAAGATTGATCCAGAAAGGGTAAAAGCAATATTGAAGATAATTCTGCCCAGGAGTAAAAAAGATGTCCAATCTTTCATTGGTAAAATCAACTTTCTATGTTGGTTTATACCAAACTTTGCTGAGACTATCAAGCAGATTACAACCATGCTAAAGAAGGATCAAGAAGTCAAATGGACCACTAAAGCAAAGAATTCATTTGAAAAAATCAAGATGGCTCTTACTGAAGCCCCTGTATTAGTAAGTCCATATTTCACCAGAGAATTTCTAACATTTTCCTTTGCTTCTGAAGATACACTAGCAGTTGTTCTATTGCAGAAGAATAAGGATGGTCTTGCGAAACCTATTGCGTTCTTAAGCAAAACTCTCTTACTGAAGCCCCTGTATTAGTAAGTCTAGATTTCACCAGAGAATTTCTAACATTTTCCTTTGCTTCTAAAGATACACTAGCAGCTGTTCTATTGCAAAAGAATAAAGATGGTCTTGAGCAACCTATTGCATTCTTCAGCAAAACTCTCAGAGATTCTGAATTAAAATACAGCATCTTGGAAAAACATGCTTATTCTTTAGTGAAAGATTTGAAATTTTTCAGAATCTATGTTTTGCATTCCAAAGTTATTTCATATGTTCCTAATACTGTTGTAAAAGATGTTTTGACACAGCCTAGCAACGAGGGGAAAAGAGGCAAGTGGATTGCTAAAATCATGGATTATAATGTAGATATCAGACCTACCAAACTAGTCAAGGGACAAGGTTTAGCCAAGCTACTTGCTGAATCAAATTGTCTAGCTTTAGGATTGCATGTGATGGCATAAGAGACAGCTCAGAAAGAAAATCAAGCAGAGTTGGAGAAAGAGAAGATTATGGACTTATATTCAGCATCCACATGGTACGCATACATTGTGTACTTTCTTTTGTATTTGCAATGTCCTGAACATTTATATAGAAAAGCTGCTAGATATTTTAAGCTAAGAAATACTAAGTACTGTTTAGTAGAACAACAGTTATTTTGGAAGGACCCAGGGGGTATTCTACTCATATGCTTAGATAAACCTGAAATTGAAGGAGTGATTTCTAAATCTCATGAGGGTTCTTGTGGAGGTCACAAGTACTGGAAGGCAACAACATACAAGATCTTAAGAGCTGGGTACTATTGGCCCTCTTTTTTTGCATATGTATATCAGCAAGTAAGAGCTTGCATCCCTTGTCAGAAGTTTGTTGGCAAACAAAAATTGTTTTCATTACCTTTAAAACCAATTGCAGTAAGTGCTCCTTTCTAGTAGTGGGGCATGGATTTTATGGGAGAGATAAGTCCATCTTCCTCAGGACAACACAGGTGGATTTTGACTGCAACAGACTTCTTTACCAAATGGGTGGAAGCTATCCCTACTAGGAATGCCACAGATAAGGTGATTATGCAATTTATTGAAGAAAATATCCTTAGTAGCTTTGGGTGTCCTCAGAAAATAGTAACAGATAATGCAAAAGCGTTTAAGTCTAAGGCAATGGAAGCATTTTGTGAAAAGAATGGTATCTTGTTGAAACATTCAACTCCTTAATATCCCCAAGGTAATGGTTTAGTTGAGTCCTCAAATAAAAATAACATTCAGAGTATTAGGAAACTGCTTAAGCATAACAAGAGATCATGGGATTCTATGCTGAAATATGCATTACGGGCTAATAGAATAACAGTGAAGCAAGCAATTGGAACTTCTTCTTTCCAATTAGTGTATGGTATAGATGCAGTTTTTCCTGTTCAGTTGGGCATTCCAGTGATGAAGTTTTTTCAGAATTGTCAGGAAGAACCTAATGATATGCAGAGAAGGATTTATGAGATGATAGAGTTGCAGCATAACAGAGAAAAAGTGGAAGAAAAGGAACAGTTATACAGATTGAAGATAAAAGACAAATTTGATAGGAAAATCAAATACAAAACTTTCTCAGTTGGTGACATGGTTCTAAGGTGGGATGCTAGGAAAGAGCAAAAAGGGAAACATGGAAAATTTGACAACCTCTGGTTTGGCTCTTTCCTAGTGTTAGTGCCATAAATTGTTCTTAGACAACTAGAAGAACAAGCCAACACAATCTCAAAAGTAAAATTAAATAAAATAGGTTTTAGGGTTTTGGTTTATGGTTTTGGTTTTAAAAACTTCATCAACAAGGAGGAAATAAACATCCACAAGCTAATATAGAACTGAATAATGCAAGTTGGATAAACTAGGGATCAAACACATCCCAATAAGCCATAAACATTATACATGAAATACTAATTCCACCCTCAGGCTACAAGCATTTACATGAATAAACATTTAAACAAGAAATCAAATTGTAGACTGAGCAACCAAACAGATCAGAAATGAAAAAGCCTGATAGGTAAAAGGGATTATCAGTTTTGTATAATCAATAACATTCATCCACTTACATAAGAGTTATAAGTGCTAGCTTGAGAAATCAAAGCTCCAAAAGCCTCTCCTTGAGTGAAAAATCCCCCCCCAAAATTGTATGTTTGTCTTCCTTTTATGATTACAAAAGTAAAGTAGTTCCATAACTACCTTCTAGGTCGAAATTTGAAACATTTACATCAATTAGTTATATGATAACTCAAAATATTTAAAGACAATTAACCCAAAAATAACAAATCGGATTTGGGGAAATTTGACGAATTTCTGAAAATTTGGGTCTCAAAGACACCTTCATATCTCTTGATCCAGAACACCTGTGTAAACAATAAGAGAGGTTTTTTTAAATGAGTATGTTGTGAACAAAAACCTCTCTTGGGTTTTCAAAATTCCTCTTCAATTGATCAGAATATGTTCTGAAAATGTGTGACTAAAACAGGAAATTATTAAATAATCAAACCCTGAAAATAGGCCACAAATATGAATCCGAATCTCTCAAATGATAACAACTGTTTCAAAACTGAGAGAGTTTTTTGTGAATGAGTCTGTTTTGAACAAAAACCTCTTTTTTTTTCCTGAATTCATTTCCATCTCCTCATAATCTGCTCCCAATGACAATGACAAAAACAGGAAAAACAGAGCTACTACAAGAATTTCCTCATGAAAATATTTGACAAAGGACTAAAAAATGAGAGTTAGATTATAAATCAAAACTTGGAATAAAGTTTTATTATAATTTTTTGAAAGCTTAAATATGTAAATATTAACTAATAAGCCCAATAGACAAACCTTAAAAACTAAAATAATGAAATAACTCAACCATTAAAAGCATTAAATCCAACCAAAATTATTGATTGTCAAAAATTCTTAAAATTAACATAAAATGTAAAATCATTTTAAACCAACGGTTGAAAATTAGGAAAAAAAGAACAGATAAACTAAGAAAAAGATCTAGTTATAACACCTAGTGTCTAAATTTTTGGAAAATAACACTTTTTTCCTACAGACTTTGGAGGGTGAGGAATTGTCAAGCCAGTTAATCGATGATTCCTCAAGCATTTCTACAGTTTTTTAGGGGAATTTTAGTTTTTCATTGTATATACTGGTGTAAGTAAAACACAATAAGGACTCCATAACCCAATGGAAATTTTGCAGATTAGTAGATAGCAGGAAAGAAGGCACTGATCTACAGGTTCTTGAAGCCTCATGAGTAGGACTTCATCCCACAGCAGGAGCCAGATGTTAGGTCATGATTTTGTCTTCCTTAGTTTTATGCTTTTGTTTATGTTTTTTGAAATTTTCTAATATTTTTACTTCTAGGAAATTTTGGTGTAAAGGTTAATTTTGAGTTTATACCTTTTAGTTTTCATGATTTTGATTTTTTCCTATTTTTAAGCTTGTTTTTATAAATTTTGCTTAGAGTTCATTCTTGAAGGGTTCTACAAGGTGTATATTGATTTATGGTTTCATTAATGACACTAAGATCAAGATTAATCATATAAACCAAGTCTTAAAATTGGATTAGTGATTAAATGACATGAAATTATTTGTTTGTACTTTCTTGTAGCGCAAGAGCGAAATTAATACACTAACGCGCTACAAGAAAGTTGCGAGTGCCAAAATAGTCATATTTTAGTCCTATTTTTTCAGAGGTTTCATTCCTAAGGTGTTAACCACATCAATTATCACATTTGATACGTGTCTTGCCAGGCTAATCATTGAAATAGGTGTATGGTCATCGTGTGAGGGAGATCATGGAAATTGTATGCAAGATCATGGCGAATGATGACAGTGAGTGGAATGAGGCAGAATTTTTGGGAATATGTTCTTAAGCTGAAGAATACGAAGGCATTGAAAGTCATGGTGGAGACATATTACTGAGAAATCAAAGTTTTGACAGTTGAAGAAGAATTAGGGCTTCCCAGTGGTGACAGTTCGAAGTGATCTGGACAGTTGAAGACAGCTGGAATGTGTAATTCGACACCTAACCTTTCACAGGATCGACTTCCAGTGCTTTTGTTAAGCTTTTGAATAGGTACCCCGTGTGGCATTTGATAGAGTTTGTTAAATTTGGGGGTTTTTTGATAAAGCCTATAATGTCAAAATTTTAAGGAAGGACATGAATTTACTCACTCAATAGACTTTGAATGATGAGATATTAATCAATATATCTAAGTATTCATCATTTGAGTTAGTAAATTTCAGAGC
>LPNX010723058.1:201530-212777 GCA_001517045.1 Pseudotsuga menziesii | reverse complement strand
GGTAATTAATGCTCCACTAATGTCAATTAAACTTAGGATAGTGGTTTAACTAGGCCAATTTGACCGAAAGAGTGTGTATGATGGTAAATGTCTCCAACAAGCAGAACTATTGGAGTGTTAGTTTTTCATCATATAAGCTAGCATTATGATCTTAGGATCTTTTCACTGAGATAATAACAAGCATAGCAATAAAACATAAGCACATCACAAGAGACAAGAGACACAAGGAGTTTTCCTCGGGGAAACCATAAAGGAGAAAACCCCGCAACTTTCTCAGAGATAGAATCAGCACCAAAACAGTAAAATCCCCAAGACATTAATATGATCTCCACACAGTAGCAGTCTCTCTCTCTCACGCTGAGAGAGCTTCTCCTCTCACTCATGCGCCCCCCATAAGTGAGTGTGAGTATTGCAAGTGAGATAAATAGAGAGGCTCTCACTCTCTATTTATATTCTTCCGTTCACTTGAAGTGCACTTCAACATGTCGGCCTTACTTAACAATTACTTACTAGAGCCAACATCTCTAGGAGTGTCTAATAACCCTAGTGCCCCACCACTTGTGGGGACTTTGCTTCCTCTAACCAATAGGAGGGTAACACAATGGTGGGGACTATTGCCCTGACTTACAATGACTCACCTAGGACCGATTTCACTAGGATAGTCTAATAACCCAAGGGCCTTAAAACTATGGGGACTTTAACCCTTGACCAATAAGAGGGTTACCCACAATGACTTGACATGAATTTCTCATTATAGAAACTTCCCGATCGGAACATCGGGACATGACATGACTCAAATACATTACAATACATCCCGAAATGAACATCGGGTTACAATAGATAAGAAATACAAGTGAATACATTCCGAAGTTACAATTACATCAACACTTCCTCTTAACTTGGAAGGTATTCACTCGACACAATTTATCAGCACAAGTCTTCTTCTCTGTATCATCTGGGTCATCGTCAAGTCTTCATCATCTTCAAAGTCATCTTCATTTGTAATTCATACTCATCTGGATCTAGATCATCACTCGATCTAGATCGTCATCACTAAATTTAGATCATCACTCGATCTGGATCATCATAGAGCATCATCACTGGATCTGGATCAACATCATTGGACTGGATCTGGATCAACATCGTTGGACTGGATCTGGATCATCACTCGATCTAGATCATCACTGCTAGATCATCATCACTGGATCTGGATCATCACTGGATCTAGATCATCACTGGCTATCATCACTGGATCTGGATCATCACTGGTGCTATCTCATGATTCTTCTCATCACAGGAAGTTCTACAGAGCCAGCCCTTTTTCATGTTGGTTGTAGGCCTACCCATCATGTAGGTCTTTGCCCAACATTTACATCTGACCTACTTGTCAGAAAGGCACACCCAGCACTCACATCTGATCATGTAGGAACTAATCCTATAATCATATCAGAATGGCCTAGAACTCACATTCACCAGCATGATAGGACACACCTACTATCATCTGTGAAAAGGCTCAGCACTTACAACCACCAGCATGATAGGACACACCTACTATCATCTATGGAAAGGCACAGCACTCACATCCACCAGCATGGTAGGACACACCTACTACCATCTGTGGAAAGGCTCAGCACTTACAATCACCAGCATGGTAGGACACACCTACTACCATCTGTGAAAGGGCTCTACACTTACAATCACCAGCATGGTAGGACACACCTATTTCCATCTGTGAGAAGGAACTGCACTTACAGTCACTAGCATGATAGGACACACCTACTATCATCTGTGAAAAGGCACAGCACTCACATCCACCAGCATGATAGGACACACCTACTATCATCTGTGGAAAGGCTCAGCACTTACATCCATCCAGGTGGGAACACATCCTGCTCACAATGATGGAAGGGCATGCACTCACATCTGATCATGAGGGAACACATCCTGGCAATCATATCAGAATGGCCCCCAGTCCTCCTCAAATGAGCTACCTGGTAACTGACCAGGCACCTCCATTCTCCTAGAGAATGGCAGTTGCCCTTACATCCAACCTGCTTGTCAGAATGGCCAACACTCACATCTAACATGGAAGGAACTTAATCCTTTAGCCATGACAGAATGGTTCAGCCCTTACATCTGATCAAGTGGGAACACATCCCTCTATCACATCAAAATGGCTACTCAGTTCTATACTGAGTGTTCCTGGTAACTGACCAGGTGCCTCCATTCCTAGAATGGCAATTTCCCTTACATCTGTCGTACTCAACAGAATGGCCAGCACTCATATCTGACATGAAAGGGAGCAACCCTATCACCATGACAGAATGGATTAGCCCTTATATCTAACCTACTCGTCAGAATGGCTATGGATCTTAGCACTCATATCTAACATGGAAGGAACCAATCCTCTCACCATGACAGAATGGCTCAACCCTTACATCTGACCATGGAAGGAACCAATCCTCTCACCATGTCAGAATGGATATGGGTCTTATCACTTTCTCTTGGAGGAAACCTCGATCTGGAGAACACCAAGCTTCTCCCTAAAGTACTTGAACTTCAGCCTAGCCAATGGCTTTGTCAATATATTAGCTATTTGTTCCTCCGTCGCAACATACTGGAGCTTCACTGCTCCTCTCTGCATGATATTCCTGATATAGTGATACTTGATGTCGATATGCTTCGACTTGTCATGGAACACTAGATTCTCTGACAAATTCACGCAACTCTGGTTGTCACAATGTATACAAGTAGCATCCAACTGGAGATCAAATATATCAGATAGTAGCTTCCGCAGCCATACTGCCTCACAACTAGCTGAACAAGCTGCGACATACTCTGCTTCAGCTATACTCAGTGCCACATAGGATTGCTTCTTGCTAAACCAAGAGATCACTCTTGATCCCATACTGAAGCAACATCCTAAAGTACTCTTCCTGTCAATGGCACTGCCTGCCCAATCTGAATCAACATAACCCTCCAGGTTAATCTTTTGATTCGCATCGTACTTAAGCCCATAATCAATTGTACCCTTCAGGTACCTCAGAATATGCTTTGCAGCAGTCAAGTGAACACTACTCGGATCTGTCAAGTACTGGCTCAAGGTGTTCACAACAAAGCAAATGTCTGGTCTCGTGTTCGTCAAGTACATCAATGACCCAATCATCTGACGATACATCGTAGCATCAATCGAATCTGATGAAGCATCACTCAATAGCTTCAGGGTCGATTCCATAGGTGTGGCCATAGCTTTACAGTCCATCATCCCAAACCTCTTCAGGATCTCTACTGCATACTTCCCTTGTCCAAGGAAGATTCCATCTGTACTCTGCAACACCTCCATACCTAGAAAGTAATGCATCATCCCCAAGTCCTTCATTTCGAACTCAGCAGCAAAATTTCTCTTCATATCAGCAATCAACCCATATGTACCTGTCACAAATAGATCATCTACATATAGTAGGAGCATCACTGGGTTGCCATCTTCAACCTTGTAGTAAAGGTTGGAGTCTTCTTTACTCTTGGTAAAGCCTAAACTGGATAGAAAGCTATCAATTCTACCATACCATGTCAAACCTCAGGATCTTTTGCAGTCACTCCCTCTTAAGCGAAGCATCGTACTCCCTCTGTCTTCGGTACTGTATGCACTAAAACATTATGTACTGGAGTGACAAGTAGTATCCATATAAGATCATTGGATACCAAGATCCTCTATTTTGAACTTTTCCAAAAGTTCTTCTCACATCCATCTGTGAGCTTGTCATCCATATCAACCTTGTAGCAAAGATTAAGATATTCATCAAGCTCATCATGTATGTGTTATCCCATGGGTGTTTTCTGAGCACGTACAAGGCCTTCTTTCATTTGTACACATGATCATGTCATGTGAATTCACTTCTAGTAGCTGTAAGTGTTTCTTCATAGTCTATGCCTTCTTTTCATGAGAAGCCTCATGCTACGAATCTTGCTTTGTATCCCACGATGTTTCCATCTACTGCATGATGGAACTACGAAATTCTCTTCAGGTCTCGATACTGCATCCTAGACATCATTCTTCTTCAGCTGGTCTTCTTGGTTACTTCTTCATAGTTGGAAGATTCTGCATCAATGATGTCGCTGCATTCATCACATTATTCTTCATCTTGAACTGTCATCACTTGTTCTTCGGAAGAAATTTCATCCTTCTTTGCTTGCAGGCGATTATGTATGTGATCTTTCCTAGAAGTGAAATGCATTTGTATGATTAGAACATTTCATAAGGAATATTCATACTGGAAAATATTTATGCATAAATATATGATCATGCAACTACTTTAGCCAATACAACATTCATCCATATCTCACTAAAAATTTCTAGATGCCTTCCATCTCTACCAGGACAACATTGAGATTGTGCACTAATCCAATATGTCAGCAAAGAGGTTTCATTCTAGATTAGTAGCAATGGAGAATTTGTATAGCACCATGAGCTACTTACCCATCACATGCATATTAGAAGTATACTGTCATTAATGCAAACATCCTATCATGCATAATACATCAACTGAATATAGACAAATGCATAACAAAACAATATCATGAAAATGACAATTGAATACTTATCTTTATTTGTTTTGTGGGTAGACTCCTTCTTGAGTCTTCAGCTTCATCGTCTTCTTCATTCATAATAGCATCATTTCTTATCCAAAATCTAAGTGTTACGGAGAGAAATTCCTATGGCTTGGGGTACCACAACAGACAGCTAGACTCCAGAAATCAATCTTTCCCAATATGCAATAGAAATAAAAACATCTAACACTAAAGGATCGAACCTCGTACCTTATTCCGGACGGTTGAAGTAGATCCCCGTTGAGCTTTCCAATCTTCAGCTTGAATTGTTATAGCACGTCCTCAACAACAAGTAAACAATACAAGCATACTATATTTCATGGTGTTGGATCTATTCTAGCATATATAATCAATAATGTATAAGCATTTGACATATTCCAATGGATACAATATTCATTCAAATACACATTACTGGACAGGAAAAGATATTTCTATTAATATGAATCATAGATTACAAGTGACAACCTCTGATGGCACGTCTGCGAACCGGAGAAACTGAATCCCCCACTTGGGCCTCCACCACCTCAATCCTCCATCACTTCGATAGCAAGCTTACTAGCAAAAGGAAAGCTTGGGAAGAACACAACAGTGCTCCAAGGGACAAAGGGATGCAGACTCAAGCATAAGTTTGGCAACAATGGACTATAGTTTCGATACTCTCAATTCTCTCTTCTACTTTCAATGTCTCAATGGGTTCCTTATATAGCTTTTCAAATGGATACTGAAAGGTCAAATCCGTGCGATCTCAAGGCATATGGAAGGCCAAGAATCATATGAGTCGGATCCAAGTCAAGGAACGCTCCAAAGGATTTTGGATTATGTACACATCTCGATGTACGCGACTATAGAGGGAATATCCGCGTATGTACGTGGTTATCGGGGAAAAGGCCGCGTATATAATTTTTCTAATGTTTTTAGGGATGGTCAATGATACATCAAAAGACAAAAAGTGGCCCATAGGGGCTAATGAGTCTGCAGCGGGACAGGGGAAGGCCATACAATGTGTGATTCACCTAGTGTGGTGAAATCCGCTATAACAGATGCCCCCTAATGTATGAGATCAGAGGGGTTATACGATGGCCGAAATACATTATAAGTCCATCCCAGAAGTGAAGTGATGAAGGTACCCAAATGGAAGACCAGCCACCCAATCAACATAATACCATAATACAACTCTGCATATAACTGCAAATACATATAGCAATCCCAGATACATAAGAGTACAATGGCCATGAATAGGCATGAAACATGAGAACACATATGTGGTCATCGCCACGTACAATATACATAGATCAAAATCTCCATGATGAAGATATACAAAGGACCATGATCTCCAC
This sequence comes from Pseudotsuga menziesii, assembly GCA_001517045.1. NCBI lineage: Eukaryota > Viridiplantae > Streptophyta > Pinopsida > Pinales > Pinaceae > Pseudotsuga > Pseudotsuga menziesii. The sequence goes on along the minus strand of LPNX010723058.1, from coordinate 206,832 downwards.
AAAGGCTGAAGATATATAACAGATCAAAATCTCCATAGTGGCTGGAAATGTCTGACATATACTGGAACAAGTCATGAGAGCTAAAATCTCATGAACACTGGCACGATCAAGGAGGTAGCATATAGTGGATGCCACCAGTCTGGAAGGTCTTCTACACAAACCTCTATGAGTACATGTCCTACTATGCAAATAGAGGTGTCGAGGTCGAACATAGTAGTCCATCGTCTGATTACCGATCATTGATGTATACCGTTAATAGACGCGAGATCACCCACCAATAATGAAAATGGGAATCAAGGTACTAGAGTGCAAACTAACAAGTGTGAATAAATGTGTTGAGGTCGAACACTTGAGAGAATCCATCGATCAGGAGACATTCATGTATTCCAAAAACTGTCGATGGCGAGAGAACCTGCCACTGATGATTGCAAGTCTCAAGGCACTCAAAATGACTCTAGACTCCAATCCCAGAATAAATGATCTGAAGTCGATGGGATGAAATCCGCTGGAAGGAGGGCATTAGGGTATCCCCCATCATCCAACATGAGGTACTCAGCAAGGCTGTATAATATGGAAGAACTCGATCATAAGGTGCACGAACCAGTAACTGTACCGAAAATGGCCGACATGCAAAGTCAAGATAACTGAGGAATGGCCGACTCAAGTTTCAACTTCCTTCGAACAAGAGCATAACGGCGTATGGTGACTAAATGAAGGCAGCATAGACTCGATATACAAACTGGGACATCTCTATGATGTAGGAGGCATCAATAGAGGATCCATAGGGACTAGAAGCTTAACCAGTCAATGGAGATAAAACTCAGATAACGAGTACAGCTCCTAAAGTCAAACTATAACCCAGCCAGTGGATGTGATATACAGTGCTCTGTTCGAAGGCGACACGACTCGACAGCTGCCAAAGATAATATATTTTCTTGTCCGGATTTTTGGTTTTTTGATTTTTTTGGTCTTTTTCAGTTATTTGAAAATCTTGAAAAAAGAATAAACTAGATTTATAGTTACAAAATAGGAGGAGACGAGTGTCATTTATGGCAAACAAACTAGTTCCAAGCAGTGGAACATACCTATGCTCAATGCAAGGATACATGTGTAGGATATCGACACCCGGGGGAAAATCCCCTCCCGATAAAAAGGGAATCAAGCTGCGAAGGATATAAATAAAGGCTCTGCATGGCTAGATATGAGACAAGCTCGGGCTATACGGCTGAAACGCAATGTCAGGGGAGCCAGCATAAATCTCAATAAGACAGGCAAAGCTCATGATAATGCATCCACAACTTGATACAAGGGAGTCCAGGGGGTCATGGCCAGCATAAGATCAAGAGGAGTATGAGGCTCTTGCTAAATGTCATGGCAATACTATACAACGGACTCCCACACCCTAAAGGGGGAAACATCGACATGGGCACCAAATGCAAATAAGACGCTAACTAGGGTACCCATGTAAGGTGAGTCTCTACCACTCATATCATGCCACTTCTATAGCAGCAAGAAGGTTCCGTGACATAATAGAGTGGGTTCGTACCTAAGGATATAGTGACATGGTCATAAGGTCATGCAAAATGCAAACGATGGTGAACCTAACCTATATGCCAGTATAGACATTATACCTGAGATCAGTATGAACGGGTCAATCCAAAGGCTGAAACGGTGCTGAAAACAGTCTTCTACATCACCAATTAGGTCAGAAATGGTCAAAACTATAGGAAAGGGCGTAAAAATTTTCAAATATTTGAAAAATTTTCTATAAACAGTAAAAAATAGAAATCATTTGAAACTTTTACCCATTTGAGCTCTGATATTCAACTGCAAATTCCAGGAGATCCAGCCAGCGAAATTCACAACCGATTCTTCCAGGTATTTAATCATGTTCTCTGCTTGCATTTCAATACAATTTTTATAATTTTTCATGGTCAAATGAATTTTTAAAGGCCAAACTTACATGAGCGCTACGGCCCACGTGGGTATCGAGGCTTTTTCTGCGTATAGGGTTGGCTATACACGGAAAAGGGACCAGAAACCGCGTACATACGTGGCTGTTTTCAAAACAGCTGCATATGACGCCGCGCATAAGGATTTACAAGAATCTAATGGACATTTTGGTCAAATTCTCATGCAGGATGGTGCTAGAGTGGCGAGAATGCAAGCATGGTGATGTAGAGGAAGCAGTAAGGGCTGACAGAATGGCTCAAGAAGCTCTAAGAAGATGCGGACTCTACAAGTTTTGGTGCCTAGGTGGCTTGAGGGCCAAACCAGGACTACTACAGATGCTTGTAGACGATTGGGATCCGGACTCAGAGTCCTTTCGGCTAGACGGCATGTCCCTCACCATTGAGGTGGAGGATATCTACTTTATCACAGGTCTATCACGGTGAGGTGAGATGGTGAACCTTCGTGCTTGTGGAGGGCCAGGTCATGGACTGACTATCGACGAGTACATAGCTGTGTACTGCTACCCAGAGATGGAGAAGGTGGGGAGCCAAGTTTCCACCAACGCTATATAGGTACTGGGCCTAAAGGCCATACTACTGACATTGGGCAGGATAGCAAGCTTAGAATCACTCCATCAGGCCTCTCGGCCACTGATTTTCTATGCGATGGAGTGCATGACACTGACCATCTATGACTGGAGCACTTCGCTACTGAGCAACATGAAACATCAGCTCAGTGAGTGCAAGGTAGGTAGGATACGGAACTTCGGGTTCAGCAGTATCTTGAGCACATTTTTCTTCGAGCGTGTTCCAGGATTGAGCCCTAGAGTGGATGTTCCTCTCCACAGGGTTCGAGATCTGGCCAGACGAAATTGGGCAGATGCAATGCGCAGACTGGGGGGTGGTAGGGTGGCCAACCCTTATCTAGCAGACTTTTTCCCATGGTGGTGACAACAGATTGTTGCCATAGAGGACTACCCTTATGCAGGGATAGACTTCTGGGGAGACTCGGACATGCCATTACCACCAGGGTTAGCATATGGAGACATAGGTAACGAATCTCGACCCTTACTCTTTTTTAAAATTTTTGAATTTTTTTTTTTTTTTGTGCTTTCTTGATTAATGGAATAAAAAAGACATGGTTTTGGGTGACAATACATAATGACATCTACTATTCATGTGCAGATGTGGGACCACGGCGACCAGAGGGATTCCCACATCATAGACAGAGGGGAAGAGGAGACGATATCATCGGTGTGGATGCGGAGCGAACGCTCCAAAGCATCCATACCAACTTCATGCAACTGACTCACAGGATTCCCATGGCGCAAGTCGAGGACTTTCCTGAGGCTATGCAGAGACAGGTGGTGGGTGTACCACGCGCATGGGTGCATTTATTCCGGCGGCTAGCTAGAGCCGTGGTGACATATCATGATCACAACCCTCATCCACCTCCACAGGACTAGACACCTGGGAGTGTATCTATTTTGTACTACCGTGTATATGATGGTGGCTTTCAAAGCCCCAATTTTGTATTATGACACTATGTATTACCACATTTTTTATGTATATAAATTTTTTTTATGGTGATCGGTTTATTTATTTACATGTGTAAAAATTGTGTTTATGATTAATTTATAATGAATGAAACAAATGCCAACCTAACACATAGTTAGCATATGAGTCAGTAGTTTGATTATAATTTCTTGGAATGTGCATATATGTTATGTTCTCAAATTGTTGTTTTAGCAATCTCACACGTAAGAATCTCCTCAATAACGTCGGATCTCTAACATGGTACAAACCATTGAGCTGTGACACTACTAACTCTGAATCAAGACGTACCTCAAGAGAGAGAACACCATGCGAAATGGCATCCCATATAAGCTCGATAACGGCACTATATTCAGCAACATTGTTGGAAGATGGTCGTAGACATACACCTCCTGAAGACAGTACATGACCCATAGGATTATAAATCACCCAAGCAGCTGAGGCTGAGTGTTGAGTGTGACGGCTTGCACCATCCGCGAATCCTATGTAGGTGGAAGATTCCATTGACATCTGCCACAAGAAATGGAAACTAATCACAAACCTGATCACGATAAAAAAGACCTAACTATGCAAAAAAGATGTACAATAATATACAACAAACAGCCTTGGCTAAAGATTATGCATAGTATTTTTTAAGATAGAGCCCATTTCTAGGCTCCGCCAAGACTGTCCCTTCGTAATCCACTAACTCGTAGGCACCCTTCTCTAATACACGCTTGACCACGTAAGGACCACGCCACATGGGATTGAACTTCCTTGCCCCCAAGGGTTATTTCGATTGATCCCACAAAAGGACCAAGTCTCCCTCACTAAACACTCTCGGACGTACAGACTTATCGTACTAGACTTCACGCGACGCTTATTAACCTCTAGAGTCACCAAGGCATGTCTACACTGCTCATCGAGTTGCTCAAGATGAACCAAATGCTCCTCCAAAGGTGAAGTGTCTGGTAAGAGTTCCACGGCTAACTTCAACAAAGGAATCTCACATTCAACCGGAAATATCGACTCCACTCCATGAACAAGCTGATATGGAGAAAAACCAGTGGCAGTCTTTACAGCGGTTCGATATGCCCACAAAGCAGGGTACAACATAATATGCCAATTCGTCTTGCTTTGTGCGATGGTTCATTGGAGAATGGACTTAAGTGATTTATTCACAGCTTCAACCTGTCCATTCGCTTGAGGATAGTAAGAAGAGGAGTGCTCTTGCTTATATCCTAACTTGGATTCTAACTCTTCCATCATACGGTTCTGAAAGTGCGAGCCATGGTCAGTGACAAGCTCTCTCGGAATCCCGAACCTAGAGATGATTTGGTTGAATACGAAGTGAGCGGCTGTCTCACCGTCGGATTTTACTGTAGGCATTGCCTCAGCCCATTTCGTGAAGTAATCAATAGCCACTATGATATGATGGTACCCCCCAGCCGAATCTAGGTTGCAATCCATAAAATATAGCCCCGATTTGGTGAAGGGACCGGCGGTGATAATAGGGTGTAACGGGGCAAGCTTCGAGCGCATGTTACGTGCGAACACCTGGCAAGGGTGACACATCTTGACCGCTTCAATACAATCCTTGAAGATTGACGGCCAGAAATATCCTGCTCTCAAAATATTTTGAGCTGTAGAAAGCCCAGATAAATGACCACCACACGCCCCTCCGTGGAAATCATTAAGCACTACCTCAGCCTCATCATGAGTTAAACAACGTCGTAAAAGGGAATCTACTCCACGGCGGTACAAAGTATCGTCCACTATGAGGTAGTTCTTGGAAACGTGACGTAATCGACGTTGCT
>LPNX010723058.1:140313-201467 GCA_001517045.1 Pseudotsuga menziesii | reverse complement strand
CATCTCGCGAGAGGTGAGTAGGGGTCCTCTGCATTTGCAAATATACTATGATATCACCGTACCATGGGTCAACCGTTGAGATCAAGAAAATGTGTTCATCAACGAACGTATCTTCCCATACCGACTCCTCAGCCTCGCTCGAAAAATCCGATATGAGCTCTGCAAAGATTAAATATTTCTTCGATTTTGCCGAAACAAACTCGAGATCAAATTCTTGCAGGATGACAATCCATTTATTATATTTTCCCCCAATCATCCTACGTGTGAGGACGAACTGAAATGGATTGATATGGGAAATAACCAAGGTTTGGCAAAGGAGAATATAATGTCTCAAACGCTGCATCGCATGTACGATAGCTAAGGCAAGCTTCTCGACATGAGAATACCAAATCTCTGCGTCAATAAGGTTTCGGCTCAGATAATATATGACATGCTCCTGGATCTCCTCATCCTCCTGAACCAAAACCATCCCAATCATCTCTAAAGACGCAGCCACATATAATAGGAAATCACGGCTATAATCCAGAGGACTAATCACCGGGGCCGATGCTAGGGCTCGCTTAAGTGCATCGAAGGACTCCTGGGCTCGCTCATCCCATTCAAAGGGAGTATCCTTCTTCAGGAGACGCATGAAACCTCTAGTCAAATTGGCGAAATTGACAACAAATCTTTGTAGGAAGTTTGCCATGCCTTGCAAACACTGAAGATGACGAATATTTTGTGGGGGAGACAACTGAAGTATTGCCTCAACCTTCAAAGGGTCGACTCTTATACCCTCTTTCGAAACGATAAATCCTAAAAAATGACCCGATTTCACGCAAAAGATGCACTTATGAGCGTTTAATCTAACAGCATAGTGCCGGCATCTTTCGAACACCAATATCAAGTGATAAGAATGACACATCCTCATGCGAGAATGAGCAACGAGGTCATCCAAAAATACTTCAATAATGGACTTGAGATCGTGGAAAATCAAGGTCATCACCCACTAAAAGGTAGCTCCGGCGTTTTTAAGGCCGAAAGGAATTTTCTGATATGCAAATGTTCCCCAAGGAGAAATAAATGCGGTCTTATGTTGGTCCTTAGGTTTAATTTGAATCTGATTATACCCGAAAAAGCCATACATAAAGGAGAACACCTCGCTACCCGCACACTCATCCAAAATCTGATCTATAAACGGTGTGGGGAAGTTATCCTTAGGACAGACACGATTTAAATCATGGAAATCAGTGCATATACGGATCACTCCCTACTTCTTATCCACCGGAAGGGGGTTTGAAACCCACTCCGTCAAGGGAACGGGATAGATGAAACCAGCTTTCAATAGCTTCTCTATCTCTGCCTTTATGGCGGGTGCTTTCCTAGGATTTACTGTGCATAAACGCTGTCGAACAGGCTTAGCGTTGGGGTAAGTCTTAATTTCTTGTTTGACAATCCGAGGGTCAATCCCTGGCATCTCATCGTAATAACAAGAAAAAACATCACGGAATTCCTTGAACAGCTCGGTATACTCGCGAATCTCATCTTGGGAACAATCCGCCCCAATGTAGACATTCTCAATTGTACCAGGGTTGCAAGAAATGTTGATAGGCATAGTTGACGATATGTTTGCCATGTTTCCATCAGCCATCTGACCAGGAGAGATTAATGGAATCATGGGTCTACCAACTTTCTGTCTAAGAATATCCCTATAATCCTCATGCTCCAAAAGGTCAAGCTCTGGAAGGAAATATGATCTATGATGAAGTTCCTCCCATGGTGGCTCAACTCCTGAAATAGCTTCAATGATCGCTTCATCTGAAGGGAAAATTGTATCAAGGCAGTCGTGGGCATGAGAAGACTGTACTGCCCATGCCGGCAGCACATAGGGGTCTTCCTCCTCTATCCGTGAAGAAGAAGAACAAGGCTCTACAGCAGACTGGAGATTAGCTTGGTAAGCTATCATGGCTGCAGGCAATGGCACACTCATCTCAATGGCCTCACTCGAAGGACTCGGTGAAGGAAGAATCCAAGGATCTCCCATATGACTTGTGCGAAAAGGCACCAATCTCGTAGACGTGGAAGCACCATCGAAACTAGATCCTATCATGAGGAGGGGTGCAGGACAACTAAAGGTTCCCATGAGGGACGGTACATACCTACACCCACACTCCCAGTTGCTGGCTGAGAATGTTCGACTTTCGGAACCAAAACTTTCGAAGATGCACTAACAGGAAGATTCTTGAATGTCATCTAATCAATCGTTACAATCTTCCCATTATGTGGAAAGCATACAACACGAAATACAGAAGACGCAACGGCTTGCATACTGTACATCCAGTTCCTTCCCAGTAAGATATTGTAGTCAAGGGGTGCATCAACCACCTCGACATCTATCGCAATGGTCTTCCATCCCAAATGGACTTTAAGAGAATGAAGGATACCGTGTGGCCTAAACGATCTCCCATCAAAAGCAGTTAACATGGTCGTAGACTTTGACAACTCATGAGAACCAAGACCCTTCCAACAAGACAAAGACATCACAGAAGCAGCAGCACCCTCGTCAATCACAGTATGCTTGACGATCATATTAAGACATTCTACATGCACCAAAAGGGACACATAGTAGGGCAAGCGAGGCTAATGTCCTGTGGTTTCAAATTTGATCACTGAGGAAGAATCATCACCATTCACACCAAGAGCGGAAAGCAAATCCTTCCTTTGCGACGGACAACTCTGAAGCACTTCCAATGCAGACATCGCACAAGGAGTATGACCCAAATCCTTGACAACTGAATAATTCTGGGCGGCTCGGGAATTTGGATTATGCCCCGAACGCTTAAGTACCCCTTTAGGAATGCGAGGTGCAGCCTCAGGTTTATCCACATGTTTCTCAATACGTAAAGGGGTTCCTGGTGGATTAGGTTCTTTGCCTGGGTTGGGTTGTGACAAAGTATAATCTTTCACATGCGTCACAACTTTCGTGGCACGGACCATATTAATGCAACCACGACCACTAGTTTCAGGTGGATCTTCATCACTAGATTGATCATGGGACTTCGAGTTCATATTCTGGTTATGCGGTAAAGGGTTCGTTAACACAGCTGGGCCCTATGCTATGAACTTCGAAGCTTCATCCATCTTAGGGCACAAGTAAGTGAGGTGATCGTCCTTACAAAGATTGCAAGGAAACTTAACCTTACGCTTATTCTGCTTGTCCCCCCCAGCATTTTTATTGTTCTTGTCATTATTATTGGCATTCTCATTTTTATTCCCACCCTTCTTATTATTGTTTTTTTTACCCTTTTTTCAATTCCGTCCGGGTTGCTGGTTACCCTTCGGGTCGGACGATTGCACAGCAAGTACATTCGTCGCTTGGGCAGGCTGAGACGAAGCCGTAGCTTGTCCCGAGGCAGATTGGTTGATAGAAAACTGAGCAACTTGTTTCACAACTGAACCTGCAGGTTTCTTACTTGCACTACCCACAATGCCATCGGCATGTGGTCCAGGTTTGACCTTGGGATCGAAACTAGAACGAGGAGCGTTAGGTATAATCTCATATAACAAACCAGACTGAGCATAGATCAAGTCTAGTTCCTACGCCCTAAAGATGGCTTGTTCCTCATTCTGCACTCCAGATGTGGAAACATCCTTCGCAATATATGGCAATAAATATTTGAGGAACCACTAAAGGAGGAACTCCGGCGGTATAAAGGCTTTGATTAATCTCTTCCATCTACGCCACTCCTGAATATGATCAGAAATATGGGTGGCTTTATCTTGCTGAAATGTCGACAAGAGTTTAGTACAAACATCATAGCGCACTGGTAGCTGGAAGTGATTAAGGAAAGTCATCGCAAGGTCGTCGAACAAAGTAAAGGCACCCCTAGGTAACTCTATATACCATTTCGCCGCAGGCCCTGTAAGGGTGCGTTGAAATAGTCTCAAACGGACTGAGTCCTAATGCAATGAATTGGAAGAGCACCATAGGTGGAATGTCATAACGTATTCACTCAAATCCTCTCCTGGTTTTCCTTCGAACTTAGGTATGTCCGAAGGAATCTTGGTAGGGACAGCTGGCCAAGCCGGGTCATGAGCCATAGGATTGTTCGTAAGTCTCGATAAGTCAAGTAGATTGAGTGTCGCGAGGAAAGGGAGCCTAGGATGATGAGGTCTAGGGACCGCTCCCTGGTTCATATAGGATTGATTACCACCATGACCTTGGCCATAGTGACCTCCTCCTGTATGACCCGTATAGGGTGGCGTGGAAGTACCATAATGAGGTGGACCTTGACTAGTAGGAGCTACAAAGCCATAGTTAGGAGAGTAAGCAGGTTGTGAATACCCGCCTCCATAAGGTGGAGAGACCTGTCCATATTGCGCCCCATAGTAGGGTCCATAGGTCATCGCTTGCGATGCCCCGTGAGACACTCCATAGGTAGGAAGATACGTTTCGGAAGTAGGAATATACATACCGGAAGTAGGGATATATGTCATGGAAGTAGCAATGTGACCTCTAGAAACATGAACATAACCTACCAAAACCACGGGTGGTATATAGGCTTGAGACACAACTGGTCTAGTAATTGCAGTACGGATCTGACTCGTAGCTACGTGCCGACTCGAAGGACCACGAGAGTAAGGTGGAGGGTTTACATTTGAAGAACTCGAAAGCGAGGACGAAGGAATCTCTGTAAGAAGAAATGTACTAGTGCCTATCGTCACTAGTCTAGAACCTGGAATTCCTATCGGATCACTAACTCTAGACCTAGAAGGTATATAAGATGGAGCTTCCACCGCTGGGATGGAAGGTGCAATGTGACTAGTACTCCCAAACCTCTCTGCAAGGTAAGGCATGGGATTTCCCCTAGGCATAGTGCTAGGCTCATAGTCGGATTCAACATGAAATGTCAAATCATGCATAGGAAAACCAGTCGTAACATAACTACCGTAGCTGGTGCTAGGAGGGTCAAAGTGAGTCTCAGCATCATCCAGCATTCCATACCGGTAACAGGTCAATGGGGAATCTGCCCTAGTGTGAGTAGGTCTATCATGCAAAGATCCTATCTAAAAAATAACAGGACCGATCTCAGCTAGGTCAGGTGAGGGATCATATGTAGGAGTAAGTTCCCCATCGTAAATACGAATAGGAGGAGGTGGCTTAGGAATAGTCTCTGAATGATCCTCCATGGTGTGTGAATCAGTGTGTGACATAGTCCACCTGGACAGTCTAGGCCCCTCTCCCCAGCAGAGTCGCCAATTCTGTTACGGAGAGAAATTCCTATGGCTTGGGGTACCACAACAGACAGCTAGACTCCAGAAATCAATCTTTCCCAATATGCAATAGAAATAAAAACATCTAACACTAAAGGATCAAACCTCGTACCTTATTCTGGACGGTTGAAGTAGATCCCCGTTGAGCTTTCTAATCTTCAGCTTGAATTGTTATAGCACATCCTCAACAACAAGTAAACAATACAAGCATACTATATTTCATGGTGTTAGATCTATTCTAGAATATATAATCAATAATGTATAATCATTTGACATATTCCAATGGATACAATATTCATTCAAATACACATTACTGGACAGGAAAAGATATTTCTATTAATATGAATCAGAGATTACAAGTGACAACCTCTGATGGCACATCTGTGAACCGGAGAAACTAAATCCCCCACTTGGGCCTCCACCACCTCAATCCTCCATCACTTCGATAGCAAGCTTACTAGCAAAAGGCAAGCTTGGGAAGAACACATCACTGCTCCAAGGGACAAAGGGATGCAGACTCAAGCATAAGTTCTGGAAACAATGGACTATAGTTTCCATACTCTCAATTCTCTCTTCTGCTTTCAATGTCTCAATGGGTTCCTTATATAGCTTTTCAAATGGATACTGAAAGGTTGAATCCGTGCGATCTCAAGGCATATGGAAGGCCAGGAGTCATATGAGTCGGATCCAAGTCAAGGAACGCTCCAAAGGATTTTGGATTATGTACACATCCCGATGTACACGACTATAGAGGGAATATCCGTGTATGTACGCTGTTATCGGGGAAAAGGCCACGTATATCATTTTTCTAATGTTTTTAGGGATGGTCAATGATACATCAAAAGACAAAAAGTGGTCCATAGGGGCTAATGAGTCTGCAGCGGGACAGGGGAAGGCCACACAATGTGTGATTCACCTAGTGTGGTGAAATCCGCTATAACACTAAGGTGGATAAGAAGTTATTCAAGAGTTGAGTTCTTCATATTCCTCATTGCTTGAGGGATCTTCTTTGGATGGTGAGAGCTTGATCTTCAATTGCTCCCATATTCTCTTCTCTTCTTATGATTCAAGCTTCTTCTTCTTCTCGAAGTCTGCTAAAAGTAATCACTTCCTTATACCACACATTCCTTGCATGAATGAATCCCATGATCCTGGGAGGATATTCAAGGTGGCCATCACCACTTCTACAAACTTCACTCACTTCTTTTACCGCTTCAAGTTGTTCTTCAATTGAGAGACTCTTATGACTGCATGGTCTCTGCATTCTGGATCTTCACATTCTTCAACTGGTTTCTAAAGGTCATATTCTGATTTCTGTTCTTCCCTTCAAATAGCTTCGTCAAGGAATCAAAACATCTTTGGTGTCTTTAGGGAGACACTTGTAGTACAATTTGATTCGTGACTGAATCAACAATGATCTTCTTGGCCTTGACCAAGTTCTTCTTGTGTGAGGCTTCTAGCCTCATCTCCCTCTGGAATTGGAACCTCTATACTCATGTAGGTGTCCAATCCATTTTCTTTAGAGAGATCAAATACTCTTATGCTTGAAAGTTGTGAACTTCACCAAGCTTATCATCAATTTGATGTGATAGATCACTTTGAAATGAGAACCTCAAATGAAAATAGCAAAGGATTAGATCTTACTGATTTGAGGTGTCCGTCTTGGTTCCGGAGTTGGCTGATCTAGGGTTTGTCATAGAAACCCTAATTTTTAAAACTTGGAATATTTTAGATCTGATTGGATAAAAAGATAGATCTCCTCAAATGGAGCTGTCCAATGTACTCCTTTTCTGAAAACAGTGGAGGGAAGCTCCTAGAACAGGAAGCCCTAATTTTCCAATTTCTTCTGCAGAAATGTCTGTTACTGTTTCTGTGATATCTCCGAAATTTCTATTCTTGTGTGTCTGAAATTTAGTACTGAGGTAACCTCACATGTCCCTGATCTAACACCATAGGTTTCATCAGAATTGGTTTCACCATTTTGTATTTATGATCCTTTTTCCAAGGTGACTTGTTACAGGACTATTCAGAGTATCGAAGTTGTACGGAATGCCACGTATCACTGGTTGATATTCTAAGTCTGATTTTCTAACCACAAAAATTAAAGTCCATGGAATTTATGGAACATCTTAATAAATTCCATTTGGACCTCTGTAGCCCAATATATTACAATTCTCCCCAGGTATCCTGTTTAGGGATGAATTCTGGAAGAGGTTGGAACCCTAACTTGGAGGGATCATATCTCCCAGAATATAGCGAATATGAGGCTGATTGTTGGACACAGTGTTCATCAGGAGTTTATATTTGGCTCCTAAAATTTTCAGCTTCCGAGACTTCTCCAAACTCGAAATATAGCAAATGTACCAAAACTTATCAGTTTTAGTATTTAGGGTTTTTCCTAGCTCGGGGTCAAACTAGGGTTTGACTTTCCTGGAGTTTCACCCAACCAAATTTCTTGATCCAGGCCTCTAAAATTTGGTTTTAATGAGGAGAAAAATCCTATTCTGGTCTCACTCAAAAATTCCTCTTTTGTAGAAAGCCTTAATTTCTGCATCGAAAACAGAAAATGCTCATAATCGAATTCCGCTTCGACAGAAAGATGCACCCTTCAATGGAGAGTCAGCCTAGCATGCTTTTGCTAATGGATTGTGGAGAGAGACCCAAAAAGTAAGAAGCCCTAGATTCTGTAGCTGTACAATGTCTTCTTCTTAGGTTAGCTCTGATACCATGTTAGTTTTTCATCATATAAGCTAGCATTATGATCTTAGGATCTTTTCACTGAGAGAATAACAAGCACAGCAATAAAACATAAGCACATCACAAGAGACAAGAGACACAAAGAGTTTTCCTCAAGGAAACCATAAAGGAGAAAACCCTACAACTTCCTCAGAGATAGAATCAGCACCAAAATAGTAAAATCCCCAATACATTAAGATGATCTCCACACAGCAGCAGTCTCTCTCTCTCACACTGAGAGAGCTTCTCCTCTCACTCATGCGCTCCCCATAAGTGAGTGTGAGTATTGCAAGTGAGATAAATAGAGAGGCTCTCACTCTCTAGTTATATTCTTCCATTCACTTGAAGTGCACTCCAACATGTTAGCCTTACTTAACAATTACTTACTAGAGCCGACATCTCTAGGAGTGTCTAATAACCCTAGTGCCCCACCACTTGTGGGGACTTTGCCTCCTCTAACCAATAGGAGGGTAACACAATGGTGGAGACTATTGCCCCGACTTACAATGACTCACCTAGGGCCGAATTCACTAGGATAGTCTAATAACCCAAGGGCCCCACAACTATGGGGACTTTAACCCTTGACCAATAAGAGGGTTACCCACAATGACTTGACATGACTTTCTCATTATAGAAACTTCCCGATCAGAACATCGGAACATGACATGACTCAAATACATTACAATACATCCCAGAATGAACATCAGGTTACAATAGATAATAAATACAAGTGTAGTACATTTCGAAGTTACAATTATATCAACATGGAGGTCCCTAAATCTGTGATTAGGTCAAATTACTGAAACTTGGTACAAAACATTTCTTAAACTGGTGATAGGGAAGACTGTGAGAGTTTGAAGATAAATAGACTGCCAATACTGTGCAAATTTGAAGATAAATAGATTGTGAGATTACTGACAGGTGCTGCAAACCATACTAAAAATGAAGAAGAGTGGAAAAACTAATAGGGTTGAGCCCACTGATCTCAGTTGGATAGATAAATTCCTAGAATGTGCTGAGCTATTTGAAAATGCAGGATGGTTGATATTTTTCAAGAAAATTGATGGATACAATGCTGAGGTCTCCCATAAGTTTGCTCAGTGTTATGACAAAGATACTATATCTTTTGATACTTTGAAATTAAAATTGACCAAAGAGTTGGTAGCTGAGGCAACAGGGGTTAAAAATGAGGGAGATATTTGGTTTAAGAAAGTGCCATTCACCTTTAATGCACAAAGGTACCTACCGCCTGGTATAGTTCCAGATTGGGGTAAGGGTGTGCCCATCCATAACTTTAGGCCTGAATGGGTAGAACCTATTAATGTTTTACAAAGTTATATTACATGTGAAGGAAGGTATGCCTTCATTTTTAAATACCATTTCAAGTTTCTTCAACACCTCAATAATGAATCAAAGATGAACCTGCCCTTCTTCTTGCTAAAGAGCCTGTAGAATATGTCTTGCAGAATCAAAGAACACCAAAATTATACTAGACAGTCCATTTTTCACCATGGGCTTATCAAAATCATTATCAATAGTGTTTTGCAGAGTAAAGGAAAAACTTGGGAATATTTCCATTTTTGGTCAGGGTTTTAGAATAGTCAAGAAGGACAGTCTAATAGAAAACAAGCTGATAAAGGATAGACCTTGATCAGAAAGTTAAGACAGAAGATAAAGGTTAAAGATGAAGACAATATTAAATTGGAGGAAGTTGTAGAGCCTGAAAAAGAATATTGTGAGTCTAAACAGCATCTAAATGACATTGAGAGCAAAGATTTACAGTCTGATAATAAGGAGATCGAGCCTGTTCAGGATGATGCACTAGCAGAGATATTTGTTGCTGAAAAGATTGTACTTCCAGGGAAAGTTTCAGCTGATGAATAGGATACTAAATTCCAAAAGCAAAGTCCAATTACAATCTTGTCAGAGGATGAGACATACCTGTTTGAGGAGGATAAACTTCCTGTTATTGATGAAACTAAGGTTGGCACTAAAAAGGAATTTCACAGCCAGGAAGATGAGGTAGAAGTACCAAAGGAAAAGAATCTAAAATTCATGGAATTTACCTCAGTCACCCATCAAGGCAAAACTTTCAAAATGGTAGGGGAACTTTCTCTTGGTTGGAGACCAAAGACTAGAACCAGAAACAAGCTCAGGCTAAATATGAAGAAATTGCTAAACCCTAAATTTAATAAAGAAGTAGTAACTGTGATAGATGACTCCTCCTCTGATGAAAAATTGGATGTTGATAAGGATGAAAGTAAAGGAAAAAGGCTAATGAAATCAGAAGGAGAATCTACCCTTACTAAGACTAAACTGTCTGATGTATTTTTAGAGATACGAAGTCAAATGTTAAAGGAACAACAAGAAGGTGAGATAGAGGTTTCTCACTCAGAAAACAAGTTGATGGTTGATGAAAATGTTCCCTGTGAAGCTGAGACTAAAGAAAACCTAGGTTTTCATGAAACTCCTACAGAATTGATGCCAAAATATGAAGAAATACATAGGAGACTAAACATTCCATGCCTTCCCAATGAGATGCAAAGTACAGTAGGAAATCAAGCATTTGATTCAAAAAAAGAGAATTTACAGAGAACTGTAAAATAGTATAAATATCAGGTGGAATATATGCAGGATACAAATGATGGCTTGGTTATGGCCAATAGAAGACTCAGAGAAGATCTGGATGAGGTGAATAGGCACTATCAGGAGCTGATTGCAGTCTCAAAAGAGGCATTGAAAAGGAAAAGAAATACAGAGTCTCAATTTACAATGTTAAAACAAAATATAAAAGATCTATAGCAGCAAAATGAAGAACTCACTAGAAAGATGGCAGAGATGGAAGGAGAGCAACTGAATGCTAGGAGAAAGGCCCAAGCCTTAGAAGGGATAGCCTTGTTAGAAGAGGCAGCTAAAGATCTATGAATCTTGTTAACACAATCAGTTATTAGTTATGTTTTGAAAGGATATTTCATTTTTGTAATTATTATTTTGATAGAACTATTTCGATGAGTAGGCTGAAAAGCAGTTAGGGTTTAGTTTTTAACTGAATTTTGAAGGATAGTATTAATGTATGTCACAAAGAAGACCAAGGGTTCGATTTTTTGGCTGGCAAGAGGAGGTCTTCAGACTTGTCCATAAGCTAAGTAAATAACTCTTATGTGTATTTTAAATACTGATTATGAAATATATGCTCCATTTACCCTTCAGTTTGTTCTCTGGCTTCATTTATAGCTTGTTTTAGCTACTCAAGTGGTAATTTCATTGCTACTTTAAATTTGTTATGCTTGTACTGCTTTCCATTTGTGGATGAAATTCAGTGTTTTTTTTCTGTTGGATACATGGTTATTATGTTATGCATCTCAGTTTTTCTATGCTTGTTATTTAGTTTTTATTTGGGTTATGAATGCATTCCCTTTTGTCATCAAACTTCACAACCAAAAAACCTTAAAAAACCCTAAAACCCTGTTTTCTTTACTTGAGATATTTGAGAGTATGTTGGCTTGTTTTCTTGTAGTCTGGCCCAACAATTTCTAGCATAAACAGACATATTGACAAATGATTCCTTGTATCCCATCATGTATTTGGATGCCCCACTATCCATAAGAAAATTATTGCATCCATGTGAGATAGTGCTCGTAAGTGCTGAGATTAGCACATACTCTTCATCTAAATCATCCTTCTCTCTTTTGAATCTTTTGTTTGTTGGTTCATCATCTTTGAAAACATGAGCATGGTGTCTCTTTTTCCCGATAGGACAATCTCTTGCAAAGTGTCCCTTTTCATCACAAGTATAGCATCAAACATTGGAAGGATATCTATTTATCTTATTTTATTTCTTGTCCTTCTTATTCTTGTGATGATAGTTATCCTTCTTCTCCTTTTTGTAGTTCATATCAGTGTAAACTATGAGAGATTCATCTTCAGTTTCTCCCATCTTATATTATCTTGTTACGAGTCGATATTCCTCTTGTGTGCATTCTTCTCGCAGTATGATGAAAGAGATCATCCTCCTTATTTCACAGATTCCTTGAATGAATGAGTCCCGTGATCTAGGGAGACCTTTCAAGGTAGCCATCACAATTTATCCTTCTTCAAAATTCTATTCAACTGCTTTAGGTTGTTCTTTGATTTGAGCAACCCTTGTGAAGTAAGACCATATAGTCTCGAATGTTTGTATCTTCACATTCTTCATCTGGTTCCTCAAAGTAATCTTTTGCTTGATGTTCTTTCCCTAAAAAATATTTGTCAAAGCATCATATACTTCCTTCAGTGTCTTGAATGATGACACATGGGGAATGAGGTGATACTTAATAGAGTCTGCAATGATTCTCTTGGCCTTATCCAAGTTCTTCTTATGAGTAGCTTTATCCTCATCCCCCTTTGGTTTTGTAACTTCTCTAGTGATGCATTGATCTAAATCATTATATTCAAGGATCAAGGATATTTTGTACTTCCATGCACAGAAGTTATCATCCCCTCAAGCTTGTCCTCAAGCTGAGTATGGTGAGTCATCTTTTCAAATGCAGAGAACCTCAAATAGAAATAGAAAAGATTTAGATCTTACTAATTTGAGGTGTCTGGCCTGGTTCCGGAGATGGTCGACCTAGGGTTTGTTAGAGAAACCCTAATTTTCCAAACTTGGAGTTTGGGAATTAGGTTTAGACAGAAAGATGTGCCTCCTTGAGGCAAGTTTCTCAATGGGGTTCTTTCCTAAAGACTAAGGTAGGAAGCCTCCAAAACTTGATTCCCTAGTTTCTCCCAACACCAATGATAAGGTTAAAATTGAAACTTATTCAAATCTAAAACTTCTTCCACCACTATATGCCCCCATCAAGGCGAGTTATCTTAGCCCTCATTTCTCAATGATCTGTGGAGAGAAGTGTAGTGGGGATTTCTCCCCAGCTACGTGCAGAAGCACAAACCTTAGATCGTTGTGATCGTAATGAAAAGAAAACTAAACTAATAACATAAAGTAAATATTTTTATAATTTTTAACATATATCTCGGCTAAACTAATGGAATAAATGAAAACAACAAACACACCTTTCTCCTGTAAAGTGGGCCACCATAGTCTTCCTCGAAAGTGGTTCCACAACTCCACGGGTTGGTTCTCGAGTTTTCTCCATGGACAGTTGTCAAACGGGGAATGGATCCAATATTTGGGTATAGAGGATGTCTCAATTTACATGGTGGGAATGGTATCACGACGAGAATGGTGGAAAGGGAGTATGTGAATACCTGAGAGCAAAAGTGTCACAATGTACCCACAAATGAAAATCAGAAAAAGGTGTTTCGGGAGAGCCCTTCACAATGTATTTATAGTATGGTCCTAGATTTTTTTGACCTGAGGTGGTGACCCTTGGTACTTTTTGACCCATGGTATTTTACTGTGGTTTTCTAACCCTTTCTCTTTTTAAGGGTTTTTGAACCCTTTTTAGGGTTTTTTACCCTTTTTTGGGAGAGAGTGAGGGAAAAACATGGTAATAATGATGTTTTGGACCATTTTTTGTGGAAATACAATCGTAATGATCAAAATTAAGGGAAATATGGTATGAATATGATGTATGTATATGATTTAGACCATGTAGAGCTAAGTGAACACATTTTAGTGTTAACAGATTGCCCCCTGATGTGTGAGGGAAGGCGCTTATTGTATGGCCGATGGACATCATAGGATCATGGGAATAATGGTGACAACAATGGAGATACCCACGGAGAAGTGGAGCTTCCTTGTTCAAAATATAGTAGCTTTTGGTTTTTTATTAAGGGTTCTCAAAAATGGATGAGATACAAATGTGTGACATGTATATCGATGAGGCGGGCATCCCAATGCTCGTAACAATTTCAAAATAATAAATAATGGGATCAAGTCTCAAAGCATGGGATCCGATAAATACATATACAGATGATGATACATAATGGTGGCCTCAATGGAAGGCTGAATACATATGAACAATGGAATTCTCATGGAATGCAATATCATCACAATTGATGCTCTGCTAAATATGGAGGTGTACATATATGTGGACTCAATTAATGAGAGTCAGAATTTCTATGGTACAATGTGCATCATCAAGTACTAGAAATACATGGAAGCACAACACTGGGGCTTTCGAACATTGTCACCAATGCAACCCAGAAATCACAAGGGACAAGAAAATGGGTGGGTCCCATAGTAGACTCACCAATGTGCTAGATTTAGGTGACAACCGAGGTATTAGACCAAATAATGAAAGTATTAAATCATGTGGTGAAGAATGATTGATAACAATATTTCCAAAAAAAATCATGTCCATGTTTAAGGGAGGATTTTCCCCTTGGGTTTTTGCCTCTTTCCTTGGTTGTATGGACAAGCAGTATGTAAAGGGTGACTAAGAATTGTTTCTAGGACCTGTAATATGATATATTTTTATGATATTTTACATAAAATTAGGATTAAGGTGGTTGTTATAATACATCAAACCCATAGTTACACTTAGGAGACATTAATTTGTCAATTTTGTCATATTCCTATATTCCTTACTAGCTAGTTGGCATCCACTTGCACCTAGAAGTAAGCAAATGATAAAAATAGATAATGGAGTGATTTAAAAATATCATAGAAAATATTTTGACAACTATGCAGTTATTCTAGAATAGTAAAAGTGCAGTTCTGCGTTTTTTCTAAGTTGCTTTGCTTTTCAGCAGTTTTAGGGAAAAAATGAAAAGCTAGCCTTGGAGTAACTGCCTTTTTTTCCCAACTCATCCTCCTTTTTCTCCATCCAAAAGAATGGATCTGATATATTTCCATCACTTATTAGCTGGTACATCTCACTCATCCAATTCATGAGAATATTGATAGATTGGGAAAGTGATTTATGCACCTATCGGGGATTTTGACTAGTTTAGTAAGCTTGCTTTTGTCCAATTCGAATAGCATCCTTATGCTTTAGAATATATGATGTAATTATATATTTGGATAGTCTATACTTCATGAGTTTGGATTATGTACACTTATTCAATATAATTTTGTGTTATGCTCCATATTCAGTCTCCTTTTTGTGGAATTTTCAATGTTTGACTAGTAATTGTGTGAGTGTAATTGTTCTACAGCTTGGGCTTAATTTCCAAAAACAATTGTTGCATTTGAATTCCCTTTGTAGTGTAGTAATTAGTAAAAATTTTGTTTACATATTCAAATACATTATCCATTCTTAACTTGTGTATTTGGTGTCCAAATTATTTCTTTATAAGGGCGTTGTAAGCTAAAAACTTGTCAAAAAAATCACTCTTAAGTTTTAAGAAATAAAACCAAGTGTGAATGAAGAATTCATCAATGAAATTTAAGAAATACTTGAATCCATAAAAAAAACAGAAGGAAGAAAATCACACAAATGAATCATGTGAACAAGATGAAAGGGGGAGGATTCGTGCCAAGAGGCACAAATTTCAAAATTATCTTGACTATGTTAATCGAGAACACACCCAAAACAAACACCATTTCTTCAAGAGACAAAAGGAAGGCCAATCACTATTTTCTAGATACTTAGTTGTTGCAATGAGCTATAGTTTAAATGGCCATATAACTCGTTCCAAAGTTTGTTGTATTTATTTCCATAAGAAACAAAAACTAAGGGAAAGTATGATGACCCAATGTTGTTGAATCTGTATAACATGGTAATATCATAAAAAAATCTAGTAGACATGACATGCTTAGGATATTTGAAATCCTTGAATATAACTTAGAGAGGTGTAAAATATACATCTTACCTTCACCAGACTGAGTGATTTGATAGACCGACAAACAATTGCAGAAAATTCTTAGAACACATAATACATCATTGAATTGATTGTCATCTTGGTGAATTGTTCCAAATCCTACAACATTAAGAGATATATCATCACCAAAAAATATTTGGTTGGTGTTACATTCATTTAGAGAAGAAAAAAATGGCTTTACCCGTATACGTATGATAATATGCTCTAGAATCAATGAGCCACTCATTTGAAGAAGAGTAAGGAGATGCATTAAAGGAGAAACCGGAAGCAGAAAGTGCGTGCCCATGAATTGTAGAGTTAGAATGTGAATCATGGTTTATGTTATGATTATTCATTGTTATTTACAAGACCACCATCTTATTGAAACACTAATATACCACATGAGCATTTTTCTTGCAAAACTTGCAATCATGCTTAATCTTCTTACCTTTTGGTTTGGTTCATTTTTCATCATTGGAAGGATGAGATGGATGAAAGGGTTTGGGACCCTTGTTTTGCTTATTGTTGTGGGTTTTTTGGTTCTTCGGATTTCTATTTTTATTTTTTGGTTGTGTGACTAAATCTATGTTATATGTATCGAAAATGTTGATTACTTTAAGATGTATTAACTTGTATTATTCTATAATCAAGGAATCACAAAAATTTTCAAAAGTGGGTTTATATAGTGATCCTCAGGAGGTTATTTCATGGACTAAGAGGTAGATAGAAAAACATATTAGGCATCACAAATATTGGAAAGAATAGCATAAATACCTTACTTTTTTGGTTTAGCTATTTTTCATTCTTCAACTAAAGTTATAAGGGTTCTGAATTTAGATAGATAATCTTAAATGCAAGAAAAAATACCCTTATAAGATTATCTATCTAAATTCTCTCCAAGAATTCTCNAAAGTCACTTTAAGAATATAAATGAGACTCCAAGTTAATGACCCCTGCACCTAGGCACCTGATGCAGGAGTGCCACCGAGCTATCAAATTCTAACAATATTAGAATTATTGTGCTAATTGGTTTGTTTTTTTTTTCTGATTGGGCTTCACCCACCCCATAGAAATAGGAAAATAGGACATAACTTCAGTTGTAGAATACTCAACTAACAAATTGGTGACTCTGCTGGGGAGCTTGGGGTTTTTCTCTTGAAACTGGTTTTCTTTATTTTTTCCCCTTGTTTAAAATCTCTTAATGCATGCTTGATAGTTGTCTTTATATTTTTCAGTTCATCTATGGAGTCTAAAACTGACCTAGATCGGCTTTTACACAACCAAATTTTGAAATATTTGGACGAGATATTAGGTTTATCGGAAACATGTGGGTACATGCTATGTACAGTCATGTGTTCTCTAAAAAATCATGGTTTGAGGCTAGTAAATTCGTGTGTTCATTGGAAAAACTTGTGGGTTCAGGTCATACACAGTCGCGTATGGTGCAACGTCTAGTATTTTTGGCATAAAATCCTCATTTCTTGTCAGTTTTGAGTGATTTTATTTGCTATGGAAAGATTAGGAAACCCTATAATTTATTTTATAATATAATTTCATCTATTTTGGTCAATATTTGAGGATTTTTTAATATTTTTAATATGTGTGTGCTTATTAGCTTGAAAATGGTCAAAAACTAGGAATTGAAAATCATTGTTTTATGCCTATATTTAGGGATGATTTTGAAATTTGAAAACCTGTAGATGATGGTAGATACATGTTAGGGCCTATTAGGAGAATTTTTGAAGGATTTAAGGGTCATTTTCCCTTGAATTTGGGATTCTTGGAAACCTCCTTAAAAATCTAGGAAAAACACTTTAATTAGTAGTTTTTGTAGTGTTGTTCAAGTTTTTCTTTAAAAATAATGCTCGGATATGTAATTTTATGACATATTTACCATTTAGGTATTTTATTTCATTCTAGAACGTCTGAAATTTTGTTTAAATTGGTCCTTTTAATCACATGTTTGCATAAGGAAATTGTTGAAAAATTGCAGAACATGACACATTGTTTCAATTTATGAACCTTTAGGCCATGAATTTTGAAGTCGCATGAACTTGATGACCCGTGAAACAACTTTAAATCACAACTAAGACACATTTAATACCATGAATTAAAACAAATTCACATAAATCCTAAAAAATATAGACCTGCCGCTTAAGATCATTTCAAACACAATAAGAGGACCTTGTTCGTTATTTTCAAAGTTCTTGATATAAGTTGTGTTCAAGCCCTACGTATCCTCTTGAATCGCACCTTCAGGTGAATCTTGTGAAAGAGAAACATGGATCTCAAGTGTAATATTCTAATAGTAGTTTTTAGCAAAATTTTGTCCCTACGTATCCTCTTCACTTGCGCCTCCAGGTGGTCCTATGAAGAAGAAACAAGGATCTCAAGTGTAATAGTGTAGAATTTGTTGTTGAAACATATCTTTTCCGATATTTGTGTATCCTCTTCACCTACACTTTTGGGTGGTCCTGTGAACACGAAACAAAGATATCAAGTGTAACAGTTGATCAAACCTAAAAAATTTATTTCAAAGAAAAACAAGTTTCTTCATAAACCTCAAAGACTCATTAAAGTTTTTGCATCACCTTTTTCAAGACATTGAATATTTTACTTGGTTTAGGGATATTTTTTGTTTTTTAAACATTTTGGAAAGTGGGAAATACATGCATGTTTGAAATATTATCGAAGAAACCCTTACCTTGATTTTATTATAAATAGTTCATCGAATGAAAAGATATATTTAAAATAATTTGTGCATTGGATTGGTTTATTATTATGAGTCGCAAAACCATGAGTTTCCTTGAAACTAATCGAACTACCTATAAAATCAATTCTTAATATAAAATAAACCAAGATTCTATTTTTTATATCACCAACATGATTATGCTAGGGATTTGGGTTAATATGGTGAGTTAACACTCCAAATTCACAAAACTTTGAAACTAGTATTGATTAAAGAGAATCAAATCCATTGGTAGCAAAGAGTGCATGTGGGGAAAGCACTCCTAACACATGCGTTAAGAACAAGTTCAATCCAAATTAACAAGGATGGTACCCCCCTCTTGCTTATTTGGTGGGATCTGAGCACATTACAGTATTTCAATTAAGTGACAAGTCCTCGAGGTGACATCACTTTCTTGAGATATCTAGTCTATGTGAGTTATTATAGACCTATGACTGTCCTACCCATCCACCGATTGTGAAGTAGTAACCATAGTTTATTTTCATAGGGAATCACATAATATTTTTTGAGTGGGTGACACTTGCAATACCTAAGACAGACACAAGGTTGTTTCAACTCCTTGGGAGGGTGAGTAGCCAAGAGATAACACTTTCACCCTTGGCGATTAAATAAAAGTCTAACTGTTTCTCGTACCTTTCTTATTTAGTAATTTTTGTTGCGTGATGTCCCTCAATATCTACTAGTTTTGGAAGACCCTCTAAAAATCCAAATTTTCACTAAACCTCAATTTTTTGGAAAGACGTTTTCTTGTTTCTTCATTAGAGACATTTTTAGTGGTGTGGACACTTTTATTTTTATCGGAATCTAGATTGAATTTAGAATTGTTTGATTACATTTTGATATATTTTTCAATTCTAAAAACTCAAATGTTAGACTGGCTTCTCTCCCGACCTGCCAATCATGGAGGAATCGAGGGCAGTCACCAGAAATTGAAGGCCCCGCCAAAATAAGAAGACAAATACAAAAAAAAACTCAGGAGACTTTGAGACTCAACCACTTTTAAATTCAATTAACAATAATAGAGAATATCAACATCAACCTAATATTGAACCATCTACATAAACAATTGATAATATTACTCCATTTGAAAATGAAACAATATAAAATCATATAGCTAACGCTACTAATCCACCTTTGAATATTTCAGAACCAGTAATACTTGTAGTAAACGAATCATTTGATAACTTCAACCCTCTTTTCACATATTTAGATAACATGAAAAATCCTACACTTAACCCTTTGGCTTCTTAAGAAGCTCTAGGAACCACACCAGTTCAACCACAAATGTTGTCCAGAGGAGGTAATACCTCCAATTCAAACCCCATGACAATCCCAACAGTCAACGTGTTTGCTAATAACATAATTTAAACCAACACTTCAATGGTAGTTGGTATAATTCCAGGTTCCAATCCTAGAAGTAAATCCACTTCATATACAGGTATCCCTACTGGAGGGTGTACCTTACCAAATATGGGTTTCCCATATGTTGGGGATCATGGAGGTCAAAACATACAAGGAGTTAATTTGAATCCTTTTGGTCAACCTAATACTTGTATAGTTTTCACTTCTAGAGGAGGAAATGGACCTTGGAACATGAATACCAATTGAAGAAATCATCCGCAAATGAGTGGAAAGTACCAGGGGAATATCCTCCTACTAATCCTAACACAATGTCTGGGGGAAACCCTCACCCCCAACGACCACTATGCCAAGGGGAATTCCACCTATCAATCCTTTATCAAACATGAGTGGTATGGGTATTGGAAGTAACCAATGTTTTAGGAACCTACCCCCATAGGGGGGGAATCCAGATTGGAATACATCTCAATTACAAATAAAACATCCTTGGAGTGGTCAAATCCTAGGAAACAATCAACCTTGTTGGATTCCACATCCACAAGGAGGTAATTCACCTTTAAATACCATCCCGCAATGGAATGGACAAACTCTTGGGAATAAACAATTTTTTTTGGGTCCTCCTTTTCAAGGAGTTAATCCACCTTAGAACATAAATTAAAACCCAAGTTAGTGGAACTATCAAGCTCCACCCACGTATCAAACATCTATGACGACACCTATCATATCATTTTTTCTAGCCACATTTAATCTACTCAATTTATCCCGGCTAACCAATGATCATGTTCTACATATGAATGGATGGCTAACCATACCAACCAAAATTCCTTTAGATATACCCAAGTTCGATGGATGATCAGGAGAATGATTCGCCAAATCACGTGATGACATTTATGGTGTTCATCCAATTCCCTAGTTGGTGATAGTATTAGGTTGAGGTTGTTTTAACAGACCCTCATGGGAACCCCTATGAAATGGTGTATTGAATTTCCATGTAATACATATATAGATTTTTCACCTTTATCCATGGTAATTTTGACACATTTTCATTTACCTATCTGCTATGAGACGGGCACTAAAATTTTGACTTTGCTTAGGAAATCCACTTCTACTCACATATCTGATCATATACATGAGTGGAGGAGATGCTGAAGGATTATTAAAGAAGAAATCCTGGATCAATTCTTAGAATATTTGTTTGTGAAATAACTATTTCCTACTCTTGCCAAATATGTAGCTATCTCAGGATCCATGGCTGAAGAACAACTCATTCAAAGTGCCCAACAAATGGATTTGATATATTCACTATCGGTCACACTTTATGATTTAATACCTCTTTTTATGAGACATGCGTATAATACAGATAGGACACCAAAAGGACCTCATGTCGATGGTGTGATTGGTTCTGTTAACCAAATTGATCTACTTACCCAAAAAATGGGACAAGTGTCAGTTCAAACTTATCAACCCATAGCTAGCCAAGAAACCAGCAACATGCAAATCCTACCCAAACTCAGAAATCCACATGGTCCAAGCCACATACCAAAAAGGAAAAAGGAAGAAACAAAAGAAAAATCCAAATACTAATTCTGGGACATGAGATTCACCAAAGATGAATAATCAAGCAGAAGGAAATTAGGAGAAACGAAAAAACAATTGTCCTTGAAAAATTTGTCAAGGAGATCATCATACTCACCTAGTCCCTCATATGGATGGAATTCATCAAATTTTATCTCAATGCAGTGGACCACAACAACCTGCTATGTTGACTCAACCTTTTCCACAATAGCAACATATGGTTGTTGCAGCTCTGGTACCTCTGCAAGGGGGAAATCCACCCATTGCCAACATATTTGGAATAGATCATGAGATTAATGTTCAAACAAGGGCGCATTCGTATGACACACCACCTTGTTTTTCGCACCCATCAAGATCACAACCAAATCGTTCTCTCACCATTGAGAAAACAACTAGTGACATAGTGCCTCGAACTCCAAAAGAGGTTCTATGAAAAAAATTTCATAATCCTAACACGAGAGTAGCTCAACACTATAGTATAGTGGAAGAATTAACTCAAGCACCATCTTCCATGTCGGCCCTTGAGGTATTACAAAGTTTTCCAACTTAGAGTAAAGAACTATTGTTTTCCATTGGCACAGTTGATTCGAATGATACTAGTTTGATCACCTTTGACTTAGAATAGTCAACAAATAGGCTTCCATCAGATGTCACTTTTCAGATTAAAGTGCTATCACATGGGATGAATATTTTTAAAAATATTATAGAAGAAGGATCCTCTACTTGTGTAATGTCATTAGGATGTTGGAAATCCTTAGAATCACCCACTTTGAAACCATCCCACACAATACTTAAATCATTTGAAGGACACTCGTTCCTACCTCATGGACTCATTATGGCTCGCCCAATTGAATTGGGAGGTAAAATAGTTCAAGTTGAAGTTGAGTTAGTGGATGCACCCATAGATTAAAATATTCTATTGGGACATATTTGGATACATGCAATGACAATAATAGTATCTTCGGCATTATGAGTAATTTGGTTCCCCCGCCAAGAGAAGATCGTTACAATCAATCATTTAGATTATTGCACACCTGAAACCGATATCCACTCAAATGTACCTTTTATGGGGAATTGAAAAGTAGTGATTCAAGATGTTGGATTTGGGATGTTCAAATACTCTTCACTCGTGGGAACCTTCACAATCCCATCACCAACATCTACCCCTCAAACTACTCCTGTTTTTGCCATTACATTAGAATTTAACTTTCCATTAACATTTTGACCAAATCCACTAGAATGATGGGTTCCACTTCATCGGATGGAACTATGGTAGAGGGAATCCAAGTTCAAACTAGTGAAGGAAAGGAAATACATTCAAAAAACATTGATGAAAATAGGAGTAATACAACTTTTTCTGCTATAGAAATGTCATATCAAGCAATTCAAAATGGTTCAGTAGACTTGGAACAAAATCCTTCTCCATTGGAGGAATATGATCTCTACACATCACTTGTATGAGCTATTTATACTCCCAACATTCATGACATCTTGGATCAAACGTTTTTGTCTGATGAAGTTATCATGGAATTCATGAATACCTCAGAACGACCTTGGGAGGACATGCATCATCGATCATAATACTTTCTAAACTGTATTCATTAGAGGTTAAACCTGAAATTTTTTACCTTGATGATTATATGGAAAGGTACCAATGCCCTGTCAAAACACAAAACATGATTTCAAAAGGAAATTTGACAAACATTTCAAAATACATTTATATCAATATATCCATTAATCTTGACATCATTGGGAATATCAATATAGGTGCCAATTTCTCTCTAGAGGAAATCACACATTATACTGCTCTATTCAAAGAGTTGTGTGATTTTTTCGGTTGGTAATATTAAGAAATGTCGAGCATCGATCCAAGAATTGTCGAACATGAGATAAAAACCTATCCAAATGTCAAACTTGTACGACAAAAGTTATGTCCAATAAATCCTAAGAAATATGCTGCCAAAAAGGCATAAGTGTAAAAGTTGTTGAAAGTTGGCTTCATTTAGCTTATACCTTTGACTGAATGGGTATCCAATCCCATTCTGGTCAATAAAAAACAAGGGATAATTCGAGTCTGTACTGACTTTACGGATTTAAATTTGTATTTTCCCAAAGATAATTATCCCACACCCTTCATTGATCAGATTATAGATGAGTGGGTGGGTAAAAAAATATTTTCATTTATGGATGGATTCTCTGGTCACAACCAAATTCAGATTAAGAAAGAAGAACAACATAAAACAGATTTCATTTTCCCATGGGGAACTTTTGCGTATTAGAAAATTCCTTTTGGCCTTAAAAACGTCAGGGCTACTTTTCAAATATCCATGTCATATGCTTTCCATGATATTAAGAAAATCGTCAAGGTTTATCTCGATGACCTGACATCCAAATCTAGGAGAAGGAATGAGCATTGTGCACATTTACATGTTTTTTTTCGTTTAAAGACGTCAGTATAACATTAGATTGAATCAACATAAATGCATATTTTGAGTGTATTCTGGGATATTACTTGGTTTCATTGTATCTAAGGATGCAATAAGAGGAGATCCCCTTAAGGTTGAGGAAATATTACAGTTTCTCACCCTGAAAAATAATTAGACAACTTCAAATCCTACAAGGAAAAGAAACATACTTCAGAAAATTTATTGTCAATTATGCTGAAATTTCTAAAGGTTTCATGTGTCTCTTAAAAAAAAAAGCTCAATGCTCTTTTGATGCAATGAAACAAGCTCTAGTTTCAACCCCGGTGCTTAGTCCCTTGGACTATACCAGATATTTTTTGATATATTTGGCAGCAACCTAATCCACTTTAGGGATGGTTTTGGTCCAAGAGGAGGATTCATCTCAAGAACATGTCATATATTATCTTAGTAAGGGTCTTTCCATCCCTGAATTTAGAAATTCCCAGGTAGAGAAGCTAGCCCTGGAAGCGGTTCATGCATTCCAAAGACTTAGACATTATATACTTCCTAGAAAATTGACTATAATGGCTGAAATGAACCCCATGAGACACATTTTGTCCCTTCAATTAATTGGGGGAAAGCACTCAAAATGGATAGTAATTTTGCAAGAATGTGATCTCGAATTCGTAAACGCTAAATCCAAGAAGTCATTAACATTTGCGAAATTAATGTCCAAGTTACCAGAAAATAAAGAGGAAATAATAAAAGAAGAGTCTTGGGTAGACAAACATTTATTTATCATTGCAACTATTGATCCTTGGTATGGAACATTGATTATATATCTCCAAACCCAAAGGAATGATTCTCAATTTCCTCTCATAGAACGACTTCGTATCTAATACCAAGCACGAAGGTACCTCATTATTGGGATACTTTATACCGTAGAGGAATAGATTTAATTATAAAAAGTTATTTAGTTCATGAAGAAGATGAGAAAGTATTGAATTATTTCCATGCAGTAAGATGTGGTGGTCATCTTTCTGGGTGGGAAACTGCCTAGAAGATATTGCATGCAGGGTAATTTTGTCCCACAATCTTTAAAGATTGCATAAATGTCATTACAAAGTGTCATCCTTGCCAAATCTATATGATCAAAATGTGCACACATCCCGCTCCATTACACCCTGTAGTAACCATGGGTCAATTTTCAAAATGGGCCATTGATTATATGTAAATTGACCCACCTTCATCTAATGGATACCACTACATCATAGTAGGAGTGAACTATACAAAGTGAGTTGAGGAAATTCCTACATTAGATAACACGACAAAAACTGAAACATATTTCTTATTCAATCTTGTGATAACTAGGTTTGGTGTACCCAAAGATATTATCACACACAGTGGTATCCATTTTAGGAATTCCTTCATGGATAAAATTACGACCAAGTTAGGATTACGACAGGATTTTTCCTCTCCATATTATCCTTAATGCAATGGTCAAGTAGAAGCCATCAACAAGGTTTTGAATATCATGTTGCAATGAACGGTTAATAAGATCAAAACTAACTGGCATATGATGTTGTTCTCTTATATTTGGGATTACCACGCCTTAGCTAAACTTCTATTGGTTTCACTCATTTCTATTTGGTTTATGGAGACAAATTTGTGTTGATGATTGAATGTGAGATCATGTCATTAAAACTAGCTATCAAACTCTTTCCAAACACCTCTACCGAAGAATAAAGGATCCTCCATCTTCATTCTCTTGATGAAACTAGAAGAGAGGCCTCATTAAATGTAGAAGTGCACAAGAAAAGAGTCAAATCCCAATATGACAAAGTGTCTCGTCCTCAAGTTTTTCAGAAGGTGATTTGGTTTTGGTTTATGACCAAGAGAATGATAAAATATAAAAAGGTAAATTTTTACCTAAATGGTTTGGTCCACTTGTTATTGAAACAACGTTAAAAATATGTCCATATGAGTTAGTTAATTGTGATGGGGAACCCTTGTCGAAGATAAAAAATGGTATCTATCTAAAGAAATACTTTGCGTAGGCACCGACGCCTTGCAACATTTTTTTTGTATTATTTTGTATTTTATGTAAAAAAGTTTTGTACAATAGTTATTTAGTTCACACACTTATCTTTCTTGGTATCTCTACTTGGAAAATGTCATTGGAAAATTTCACTTATTTGGGATATGCAGATGGCGCCAACTGTGGCTCTCAAATCATTTCTTCTGGCGCATGGGTAATATTCACACCTAAAAATCAATTTCTTACTTCAGGAGGCTCTTTCTATGGACCTGCGACCAATAATGTTGCAGAGTATAGCGCAACCATTGATCTTCTAGTCGAGGCTAACTATCTTGGAATCCAACAATATAATGTTAAACTAGACTCAAAACTTGTTGTATCTTGCTTAAATGGTTAGTATCAGGTTCATGCTCCTATACTATTTAGAAATTTTATACGAGTTCGTCTTCTAGAACGTCAATTTTGAATTCATTGAGTATATTTATGTTCCTAAAAGTTCAAATAGTCTAGATGATTCCTTAGCTAACTACGTACTTGATTGGCATATTTGGCATGCATCATTCTGATAAAGAAAGCATGTATATTGAATGCATGGCACCATAATTGAGAAAATATTTCAAAGAATAAGTAAAATTCAAAGTAACATTCCTTGTATAAAGAAAAACTGATTACATCATAACCCAAAAAGTTTGTTTAAATGCAAGACATTTTTGCAATAACTTTGCACACACCAAAAAGAGTAGTATAAACACTTTCTCCCTTTTTATACTTTTCTTCAAAATAAAATATCCATAAAAATTTCATAAAAATTTGAATACATGGAAAATTTAAAAAACGCTTTTGAACTGTTTCAACTTCCTATTCCATCATGAAGACTCACCTACAACCGGCATATTACCAAATAAATGGTTCATTGCTTCTGAGATACATCCTCAAAAGAGGTGATTCCTACAAGAATGGTAAAAAATTAGTAATCTACTTATCTTTGTTATTTCATATATTAAATTCATATATTGAAGCCTATCGATTTCCTAAACGGTTTGGTTATGATTACTTTTACAAGATTTTGGCAGAACTGGCATGTTCAAAATATTTGATCCAAGATTTGAAAGATATGCCATGATTCATGGTTTTGGTATTTTTCACAAGAATCAGTCTGAAGTAAAAGCAAAAGTTCCTTTTTCCTACTTGGAGATGATCCCATATTGGATAAAAAACACAGTTAATTGGTTCTATTTCATTTTCTGTTGACACATAGTCCTACTTCAAATAACTTACCTATAGAGGGAACATCTTAAAGAATATGCAAAACTAAATCAGCCCATGTTTACAGTACATATACTCGCCATGTCCTGATTCATTTTCTTGAAACATAGGCACATGCCCTTGTAAAAATTGTTCCCTCTTATGTACTATAGAATTCTCTATTCTTTTTCGAGCTAATACAAGAAAAGGCACTAAAAATTAAAAAAAAAACACAAAAATAAAAAAGGAATATTACTGAATCTATTCATAATTCATCATGGAGAAAATGGAAATAGTCAGTCCTTTTCTCCCTTGAGCACGAAACATATCCTTGCACCAATTATAAGTACACCATTTTCATTTTCCTTAGGAATCTATACCAATAATTTGAACAGATCTCCATCGATTGGTTATCCTTCTTGTCATCTATGGATCAATTGTTAATTCATCTAGAATTGGTGAATTTCACAATGGTTGGTTACTCAAAGTCTTATGTTGCCAAGTGTCACTATGCATCATGTTATGTGTTCAAGGTAAGTCAAAATAGTGTCGGCCATTCCTCAAATATTCTTAACCAATCATGTAGACCTTCCTTATGTCAATATACAGTATTGTATCTCGCATCTCTATCAATTTATATCATCCTATTGATCTCAATTTCATGTCAGTTGATGTGGGATGCATTAATTCCCTCCTTCGAATGGATCTATTCCTGTCGACGCCAAATCATCATCTAGGAAATGGATCTAGGAACTGTAGTGAGTAACTTATATCTTGCAGTCATTAGTGGAAAGATTCCTCACAAATGACAGTGGGTATACATCAATGACCCCTGATTGTTTGATTCTACTAGTGTTCGACTTTAGAACATCTATTCACACTTGTCAGTTTGTACTCAAGTACCTTGGAGTCCATCATAATTATCGACGGGCCTCCTCACATTTGTTAATGGTATACATCAATGACCGGTAATCAAATGGTGTTTTATTATGTTCAACATCAACTCATTTATTTGCATGATATAAACTCATATTATTGTTGGTTTATTTGGAGACCTTGGGAAAAACATTTGTATCACTCATTGATGCACCACCCGAGTTGCGCAAGATTAAACTGCCATGTCGAAGTACCAAGAAGAACAGGATATTTTACACTCATCAAAAGTGGTTGTATACATTTTTTTTACATGGATCCACTGTATATTTTTCATGGCCATGCTTCTTTACTATTGAGCATGGGTATACCCACCTCAGGAATATATTGTGTATTTGGGTTATTTCCTTCTTTGACTTGCAGGTGCTTTTCAACTCCTGTGCTCAAGATCCTAATCCTTTACCATCCTTCCCTCATCATTACAGAGTATCAATATGAAGAGTATCGGAATGAAATAAATGTATTTCATCCCTCAACATAGCTTCGGACCTCACACATTAGGGGGCATCTGTTAATAATAAAATTAACACCCTTGAGAGTGTTGGTCTAGAAACATATTTCTATTTCGCCCACAACATGAAGATCATAATTTTGGAAGGATTGAGAGCTTCAATCTCTCATTTGACCACTTCTTCCACAAAGGAAGAAATGTTTGAAGACAAATGTGTCTCTAAAAAGGCCAAGTCCATGACCACTTAAGGGCCAAAACCTAGTTCCTATAAAATTCCGAATATAGGTATTAATTGTCCTAGAAATACTGAAAATCAAGTTTGATGCCTAAAACCTAGGTAAAGTGGTTTTTTGAAGAAAAAAATAAAACAAGATTCAAAAAGATTAATCCCACATTCATGGTTTAGTGATTGGGTGAACAAACCCAAATGCTATATAAGAAAGGTATATGAGGTGAATTAGAGGAGACAAATTGGAGAGTACAGGCATGCTAGAGAAATTGAGGACTAGAAATGACTTTTCTACTACAAAGGTTTTTGGACATCAAAGGCGTGGATGGTACAGGAGTAGGTATAGGATATGGAGTAGGAAATAACCTTTAAGGGTTGTAAGTATTTCTCCATGTTCATCTATTATGAATCAATTCAGTTTTCTTCCCAATTCTTGTTCAATATTTTCCCTTCAAGTTTTATGTTGATGTATAATTGGTAGGAAATTAGATCTAACCTATATTTATTGATGATAGTTTGGTAGGATAGTAGGAAGGATTTTTTAGTGTGATTTGCAGGTGTGAAGGAAATTCAAGGATATGCAAGGCTAGACAATAAGGAAATACATCAAAATTCAAGGCTACAAGAGATATCCTCCTCCCTCCCCTCTTCTCAAACTCCATGAAAGAAGGATTAATATCTTAGGATTATTGTGCCAATTGGTTTGTTTTATGTCGGTTCGAATTCACCCACCCCATAGAAATAGGATTGTAGGACATAGATTCAGTTGTAGAATAATCCACTAACAGCATGCCTACCTAGAAAATATTTTTTTTATTGTTGTTGTTGATATTTATTTTGTTGGAGAGTGTTCCTACTCAGACAACCTTGGTTTTTAGCCTACGAGACAATGATTCTTGTAAAATGGTCATATTTTGGGAAAACATAAATATTTTTCAATGAAACGAAAATCGTTTACAACTAAAAGTAGTGCTCTAGATGCAATGGAACACCTCTCCCATCCCAAAAATTCATAGAAATGTCAAAAACAATATCATTTGATTCATATGAAAACACCATTTCAATGAAATAGGAACTTCATAAGAGCTCTAATATGATTTGTGACTTCCAAAATATCAAACACCTTGAACAACCACTCACACAAATAAATCATATATCAACACATCAGGTTTTTACGTGGTTAAAACCCTCAAACAAGGAAAAAGTCCACGACCCCATCCAAATAGCCACTTAAGGTAATATATTATGCAAAATAAAAAGAATGTTACATATTGTTTTATCACAATCAATCATAGAGAAAATGACCTTCCATTCTATTTAAATAGATATCATGGACCAATTAGTTGTTAAGCCAAAAATCAATAACCCTTAAGATCAAGCTGAATATGAATCATCAGATCACTCCATGTATATAAAATATCATGATTGTTGCGTTACATAAGTACAAATGCATACTAATGCATACAATAGAATAAAAATTTACCTAAAGACACATCATACCAATTTGATATTAACTAACTCCTAAGTGTCTTAATATCCTAACAATTATAGTGTTCAAAAGCATATGACAAAGTATTGACTCCTTCTCCCCTATTGTATTGGTCAACAAAAAGTGGAGAAGCTAACTATTAGTGATGAATCAACTCTTCTACTCTCTAGTTGTGGTACTGTTCAAATTGTTAACAGTTTAGTACAAATATGTTCTCCATGGTCATGGATCATGGACAAATACACTCTATTTATTGCATTATTCACACCAAAAAAGGTTGAATTTCAGTAAGATGGATGTGTTAAATACATCAATGAAAACTTAAAGTTGTTTCCTTTAGATATTGCGATGAATTCAGACATGTACAATATGGAAAATTCTTCTCCACCTATAACTTCAAATAAATTCATTGTAATTAGGTGGCCACTGTAAATGTTGACATTAAGATATGTCCCCTTTTTTCATACTAACAAACCACAGATCCTTAAGGAACATTAGCCATATTTTCCTTCTTGAATTCCTTCTACATATTAACCCTTCAGTGATGTTCTCAATGGATATGTGATGGGTAAGAATCAACAAGAGTCCTTATTAAAGGACAATAAAATATAATCCTCTAAACCCATAGAGTTAATACACATTCATATTATTGGTCCCATGGCCACTTATTCTATTGTGGGAGTCAAACACTTCCTCACCTCTAATGATTACTTTTATCAGCTTTTATGGGTCTACTCTACTAAATCCAAAGATGAAGTGTTTGCCAAATTTTGAGAGTTCAAAAACCTTGCTAAAGTTCAATGTAAGCAGAAGATCATGTGTATTTGATCTAATGGGAAGGAGAATATATTTGCAATTTACTTCCATCAGTTTATTTTTTCTTATGTCATCTCTTGGAAGCATACTATTCCTTATAGTCATCAGCAAAATGGTATGGCTAAGAAAAATAATAGGGTTATCATGGAAATGAATCATTGTATGCTTTACACTTAGAAGATGAATATTTCCTTATGGGGATAAATAGTTGTCTGTAGAACATTTATAACT
Source organism: Pseudotsuga menziesii (assembly GCA_001517045.1). Lineage (NCBI taxonomy): Eukaryota > Viridiplantae > Streptophyta > Pinopsida > Pinales > Pinaceae > Pseudotsuga > Pseudotsuga menziesii. The sequence continues at coordinate 170,218 of LPNX010723058.1, read as the reverse complement.
AACTATACACCTACTTGTGTTTTCTTTAGTATGAATCCCTCTATTTCAAATTTCAATGTTTTTGGATAAGGATCATGTGTCCACCCACCTCATGGATGGTGTGATATATTACCTATCCAATATAGTCATTTCCAACCTATGGTTGGCCACAACAGATATTCTATGTTATTTTTTCTTAGATCGTATTAGCTTAGTTAGGATCTTTATCTGAAAGAATAAGAAGTACAACAATATCCATAAGATAGAACAAATACACAAGACACAAAGATTTTCACCAAGGAAACCATAGAGGAGAAAACCCTGCAAACCTCTTTAGAATAGTATAGTCACAAAGACTATGTCATAAGATGATCAATCCTAGATATAAGAAGTCTGCAACAACTATCTATCTCTCCTCATTGTCTCTCTCACTCTCTCTCATGTGAACTTGAGTGAGTGTGAGGTGTGTGTAAATGAGGCAGAGCACCTCCCTATTTATACTAATCAAGTGGCTGGCCTATTACATTACTTGGGCTGACCTGTTACCCTAACAGGTTTGACTTCTCCTAAAGAGAATCCAAATACACATTACATGGCGTTACATTAGGGACTATTTCCCTGACTTACAATGGAGGTTGTACCTCAAGGTCTATACACAATAATGACATCCCAAAAAGAGGTAAACAAATCTCAGATGGGGGTGCAACAACATACAATGATAATATACATCATAATATCTTCCAAATTTACAAATACATCAACACTCCCTCTCAACTAGGAAGTTATTCTCTCTCTTCCACAATCATCTGTTGACAGGCAGTTTTGAGGATAGTTAGTTGCACAACATCGAGGATGATGTGCAAGGTCAAATTTGGTGCTCAAGGAGGAATATGGCATGCAAGGTGGATTGCACATGTTCTATGGATTTTGGACGTTATTTTGTAGATTTTGGTTCAAGTAGTTAGGAAGTTTATCTAGGTGGACTACAATGTAAAGGTGCAAGCCTATAAATAGATCTAGGATTGTTAGTGTTGAAATATCCTTGAATCTTATATTTGGATCTTTGTGTACTTAGAGAGTGCATCTATGATCTATCTTTGATGCGAGATCTGAGTTGTGGAACTATTTTGAGAACCTGCAGTTTTGATGCGAAGTTAATATGACATGATGGAGATTTGATGGAAACACCGTGTATTTTTCATCTTTCGAATTTCCTTATTTTTGCAATGAGATATGAATGGATGAATACTACAGTATGGTGCTTCTTTATGAATGATGCGATGCTTTTATTTTTTAAATCATTTTATGTTGGTAGATCTATTTATGCATCAATTCTTCTGCTATGATCTAAATATGTTGATTTGATGAATGATCATGCAAATTTATGATAAATGAACTAATGCTTAATCTGTGAAGTAATGGTATGATAGTTGAGCAGTAGATACGCAAACCCTCCTTCTTACTGCAGAAATAAGGTTTCAACATTTCTCCCTGGAACATATCGAGTGAGACCTCATCTTCTCTGTAGGTGTTGTTGGATAGGGTAAAACCTGTCTTGGTCGGTGCTCAAGGAGATCGTTGTGTTAAGGATGTCGAAAGAGAGTGAACCCCCGTCGACGAATATGTGTCAATATCATCAACACATATAGTCAATTATTCATCATGGATTCATCATCATAGAGTCATAGAATCATCATCATAGTTGCTGCCATCATCATCTTCTTATTGTTCATCAAAAAGAACTATCTGTCATAAGAAGTTTCTACAGAGCCATCCATTTTTTTTGTTGGGTGTAGGCCTAGTCCTCATCCAGGTATTCATCACATATGTGAGAAAGCCATCATGTAGGAACTATCCAGGACCTTCTTTACATTTCCACAGAAATAACCTACGTCTCCTACCTTTATCTCATTGTATCCAAATAATCTCTTTTATCTTGCACAAAACAAAATAAACACACAGAGAAAATAGAGAAAAACCCATATGAAGAGCACCTTTGCTCTATCACCATAGTAGTATTCCAAGATATTAATTTTCATTAAGACAACCTATAAAATCCACTATGGGAGAATCTCCTAGGATCACACTCTATGCATTGTGTCACTACACGGTCAACCTGTGTTCTACCAGTAAAGGAGAACCGCCTAGGTGCACCTCACGTGCTTAGTAACCTTATCATCTCTAACATGGGAACACGCACATATATAGATATATGTAAGGATTTATTACGACCGAACAACCTACTAAACCAGATATTTTATGTTCCAGGTCAACCTCAAGGAATTATTACATCTAAACAACCTGCGTCTAGGATATTTTCTGTTTAGACAATATTCAAAGCGTATTACATCCGAGTAACATACATACCATGCCAGGGATATTTTTACACTCAAACAACCCACATGAATTATTACATTCATATAACCTGCATACCATGCCAGGACTCATATTTACATTCATATAACCCATCTCAATATGTATTACATCTGAATAACTTGTGTACCACGCCAGGGCTCATATTTACATTTGTATAGCCTATCGTAAGACTTATTCGGTATGAGTAACCTATGTATCATGCCAGGACTCATATTTACACTCAGAAAACCTATAGGATTGATTATGTCCAAGGAACCTGATACATTAGGGTCTTTTCCGCTCAAACAACCTGTCTCATTTACCATGTGAGATATCATTCATCATCATCTTCTGGTCTCTTGATATTTCTATCATAGAAACATACAAGGACTGATTACATCCAAGGATAACCTGCAAGCTTCACCATGACTTATCGAAGGAAAACCTACAATATTTATTACGTCTGAGCAACCTACGATCTTCAATAGGATTTTACACTCAGCCAACCTATCTCTCCAGCTATGCAAGAATTCATCACTCCCTCTTTCGAGGGGTCTCATTCTAGATCACACCAAGTATTTCTCTGAATTATCTGAAATTCACTCTAGCTAGAGGATTTTTCAACACATCATATATATGCTCATTCATTGCCACATATTGGAGCTTCACTGCTCCTCTCTACACCATATCCCTGATATAGTGGAACTTGATCTCTATGTGCTTCGACTTATCATGGAACATAGGTTTCTCTGACAGCTTCACACAACTTTTATTGTCGCAAAAGGTAAAAGTCACATCTAACTAGAGATCAAACAAATGAGATGGTAACTTTTGTAGCCACACATCCTTTCAAATAGCCGAGCAAGAAACAACATACTATTCCTTAGTTGTACTCAGTTCCATGCATGATTTCTTCCTGCTAAACCAAGATATCATGCCAGATCCCAAACTGAAGAAGCAACCCAAAGTCATTTTCTATTAGTGGTGCTACCTTCCCTATCTGAATCAACATAATCTTGTAGGTTAATCTTCTGATTCGCATCATACTTGAGCCCATAATCCACTGTACCTTTTAGGTACCTCAATACATTCTTTGTATCTATGAGGTGAACACATCTCGAATTCATCAGGAACTTGATTAGGGTGTTCAAAACAAAGTATATGTTGGGTATCGTATTTATCAAATGCATCAATGAGCCAATCATATGACAATACATCATGGAATAAACCAAATATGATGAAGCATAACACCAAAGCTTCAATTTTGATTCCATAGGTGTGGTTATAGCCTTACACTATAGCATTCTGAATCTCTTTAGGATCTCTAATGTACACTTTCCTTGATGAAGGAAAAGCCCATATGCATTCTACACACCTCCATGCCTAAGAAGTAGTGCATAATCCCTAGGTATTTCATCTAAAACTTTGTAGCAAGTATCCTCCTTGCATCTTTAATGAGTTCATCCTCATGCGTTAGAAACAAGTCATCAACATATATCATGAGCATCCCTGGTATTCTTCCTTCAACCTTGAACTAAAGGCTGGAATCCTCTTTACTGTTGATAAAGCCTTAGCTCATCAGAAATTTATCCATCCTTACTTACCATGTCCTCAGTGCTAGTTTCAATCCATAAAATGCCTTCTTCAATTTGCACACATGAGTCTTCCTATCATGCGTCTCGAATCCCAGTAATTCTTCCACGTACACTTCCTCCTCGACTACACCATTCAAGGATGTTGTTTTTACATTCATTTGATGTATCTCCCATTTCATAACTACAACTAATGCAAGTATGGTCCTAATGGAAGTGTACCTCACCACAAGTGAAAATGTATCTTCATAGTCTATGGCTTCTTTATGTGAGAATCCTCATTCTATGAATATTGCCTTATATTTCTCGATATTGCCATCTGCAGTATACTTGATCTTATAGATCCACTTCGAAGTCACACCAAACTTCTATTCTGGTCATAGAACTATCTCCCATACATCATTCTTCATGATCAACTAATACTCCTAGATCATGGAATCCTTCCATTCTTTATTTTCTGAAGCCTCTTCATAGGTGGAAGGTTCCTTGTCAATGATGTCACACAACAGGGCCACATATTTGTTGTAAGGCTTTGACCTTTTCCTTTCTCTATGCATTCCTTCTGGATCTCCATACCTTTCTACTTCTTGTATGAGCTCATGTTCCCATGCTAGTTTTCTTGTGTGGGAGTCCTTCTCAATAAGTGTCTCTACCGGCTCTTGTGGTTCTGCCATGTCATGATATTCATGGTTTTCTGGAATTGCTTCTCCAATTTCCATATCTCAGACTCTCGTTTCTTCAGGTTCCTCGACGTCTTGAGTAGGTAGCCTCCTTAATATAAAGTATGTTGAGTCTTCATCAAATTTACATCTCTATTGATTTCGATGTTCTTGAATCCCGGGAAATATATTTGGTATTCCTTTTATGTATCACTATATCCTACGAATATACCCTTCCTCCCAAAAGGATCAAGCTTGGTTCTCTTCTCCTTTGGGATATGTATGTACATTGGGAATTCAAATATTATAATATGGTTGACTTCTAGTTTCTCTCTTGAGAAAGTCTCTTCTGTAGTTTTGTTTTCAAGTACTCAATGAGGAGTATGGTTCTGTACATACACAGGTATTCTTGTTGCTTCCACCCAAAGTTGCATAGGAAGATCCTGGTCATGTAGCATTTCTTTTGTTGCTTCCATTATGGTTCGGTTATTTTGTTCCACAACCCCATTTTGTTGAGGATTATATGGATTTCTCAACTCCCTCTTAATCCCATACTCACTGCAAAGTTCCTTGAATTCTTCTGAGTTGAATTATTTTCCATTGTCTGACTGAAGAGTCTGTATCTTCCTTCTGTTTTGGTTCTTGACCAAGGATTTATATTCCTTGAACTTAGTAAATACTTTATTTTTCCCTTTCAAGAAATAGATCCAAGTCTTACATGACAAATCATATATAAAGGAAACATAGTACACATACCCTCTTAATTATCTAGAGTACATGGGTCCACATACATCTGAGTGTACTATCTCTGGTATTAATTTAACCTTTTTTCACTGTTAGGAAATGTATTCTTTGAATTCTTTCTTTGTACACATCCTTTGAAAATTCCTTCATTCTTTTCTTGGATCTATGGAAGTCTGGAGACTACTTTGCTTGCCATCGGTAGTGCTCTGTAGTGCACATGTGCAAGCCTTTGGTGTCATTGTTCACTTGGTTCTATTGACTCATGAACCAATGATTGTTCAATTTGTCCTTTTAGTTTGTACAAGCCATTGTCTTCTTATCCAATCAATGTTGCATCATATATTGTCTTTCCTTTAGGCCACATTAGAACTTGGTCATCAAAAAATACAACTCTCATTCCCTTTTCATCTAGTGCAGAGATGGAGATAAGATCCTTATTCAATCCTAGAACATATATCACATCCTTCATCTTTAAGTATTTCCCAAAGTATAGCTTGTATGAAGCTATTCCATTCCCTTTTGTTAGGCATTGATAATCATCCCCAAGTTTCACCTTATGAGGTGACTCATTCTTAGACATATTGATGAATGATTCCTTATGTCTTGTCATGTGTTTGGATGCCCCACTATCCATAAGATAATCATTGCATCCATGTGAGATAGTGCCAATAAGTGCTGAGAATAGCACATACTCTTCATCTGAATAATCCTTCTCTCTTCTAAATATTTTGTTTGATTGTTCATCGTCTTCGGCAACATGAGCATGGTGTCTCTTTTTCCTGATGGGAAAGTCTCTTGCAAAGTGTCCCTTTTCATCAAAAGTATAACATCTAACATTGGAAGAATATCTCTTTATATTCTTTTGTTTCTTGTCCTTCTTCTTATTGTGATGATAGTTCTCCTTCTTCTCCTTCTTCTTGTAGTTCTTCCTGGTGTGAACTGTGAGAGCTTGATCTTCAGTTTCTCCCATCTTATATTCTCTTGTTACGAGTCAAGATTCTTCTTGTGTGCATTCGTCTCAATTTTTTCTCAAAGATATCATCCTCCTTGCACAGATTTCTTGAATGAATGAGCCCCGTGATCTAGGGAGACCATTCAAGGTAGCCATCATAATTTCTCCTTCTTCGAAATTCTCTTCAACTGCTTCAAGTTGTTCTTTAGTTTGAACAACCCTTGTGAAGTAAGACCGTATAGTCTCGAAGTTCTGTATCTTCAAATTCTTCAACTGGTTCCTCAAAGTCCTATTTCGATTGATGTTCTTTCCCTCAAACATATTTTTCAAAGCATCATATGCTTCCTTCGATGTCTTGACTGATGACACATCGGGAATGAGGTGATCCTTAATAGAATATGCAATGATGCTCTTGGCCTTAGCCAAGTTCTTCTTATGAGTAGCCTTATCCTCATCCCCCTTTGGTTCTGGAACTTCTCCAGTAATTTAATGATCTGATTCTCTTCAAGGATCAAGTATATTTTGTACTTCTATGCACAAAAGTTATCAGCCCCTCAAAGCTTGTCCTCATGCAGAGTATGGTGATTCATATTTTCAAATGAGAACCTAAAATAAAAATAGAAAATATTTTGATCTTACTGATTTGAGGTGCCTAGCCTGGTTCCGGAGATGGTCGACCTAGGGTTTGTTAGAGAAACCCTAATTTTACAAACTTGGAGTTTGGGAATTTTGTTTGGAAAGAAAGATGTGCCTCCCTGAGGAAAATTTCTCAGCGAGGTTCTTTCCTGGAGACTGAGGTAGGAAGCCTCTGAAAATTGATTCCCAAGTTTCTCCCGGCACCACTGACAAGGTCAAAATTGGAACTTATTCAAATATGAAAATTCTTCCACCACAAGATGCCCCTACTAAGGCAAGTTAGCCTAGCCCTCTTTTCTCGATGATATGTGGAGAGAAGTGTAGTGGGGATTGCTCTCCAGCTACGTGAAGAAGCACCAACATTAGATTGCTATGATCGTAAGGAAGAGTTCAATGGAAAATAGAAAATAAAACTAAACTAATAACAAAAAGAAAATATTTTTATCATTTTTAACATATATCTCAGCTAAAATAATGCAATAAATAAAAACAACAGACACACCTTTCTCTTGTAAAGTGGGCCACCATAGTCGTCCTCGAAAGTGGTTCCATAGCTCCATGGGTTGGTTCTCCAATTTTCTCCATGGGAAGTTGTCAAACGACGAATGGATCCAAGATGGGTACAGAGGATGTCTCCATGTACACCGTGGGAATGTTATGGAAGCGAGAATGGTGGCAAGGGAGTATGTGAATACTTGAGAGAAAACATGTCATGGTGTACCCACAAATGAAAAGCAGAAAAAGGTGTTTTGGGAGAGCCCTTCATAATGTATTTATAGTATGGTCTTAGGTTTTTTGACCCAAGGTGGTGACCCATGATATTTTCCTATGGTTTTCTGACCCTGTCTCTTTTTTAGGGTTTTTGAACCCTTTTTAGGGTTTTTGACCCTTTTTGGGAGAGAGTGAGGGTAAACCATAATAAATAATGATTTTTTGGACCATTTTTTGTGGAAATACAATTGTGAAGGTCAAAAGTAAGGGAAATATGGTAGGAATGTGATGTATGTATATGATTTAGACCATGTAGAGATAGGTGAACACTTTTTAGTGTTAATAGATTTCCCCCTGATGTGTGAGGGCAGGAGCTCATCATATGGCCGATGGACATCATAGGATCATGGGAATAATGGCGACAACAGTGGAGAGAGTGGAGAGACCCACAAAGATGTGGAGATTCCTCGTTCAAACTACGGTGGCTTTTGGTTTTTTATTAAGGGTTCTCAAAACTGGATGAGATAGAAATGTGTGACTTGTATATGGACAAGGCGGGCGTCGCCATGATTGTAACAATTTCAAAATAATAAATAGTGGTATCAAGGCTCAAAACATGGGAGCCAATCAATACATATACAAATGATGATACATAATGGTGGCCTCAATTGGAGGTTGAATACAATGCTGATATGAAGAACTGATACATAGTAATAATGACATTCTCATGGAATGCAGTATCATCACAACTGATGCTTTGCTGAATCTGGAGGTGTACATATATATGTACTCAGTTACTGAGAGTCAGAATCTCTATGGTACAATGTGTAGCATCAAGTATTGGAGATACATGGAAGCAAAACACCGGGGCTTCTGAACATTATCGCCAATGCAGGCCAGAAATCACAAGGGACAAGAAAATGGGTGGGTCCCATAGTAGACTCACCAATGTGCTAGATTCAAGTTACAATCGAGGTCTTCGACCAAATAATGAACGGACCAATACCCTGTATGAATCTCAACAGTGCAATGATGTAGCTGAAGTCGAGCACGTGAGACACAACCATATCGAGAGGCACTAATGACTCCTCTCAAGTGGTCCAAGGAACTCATCAATAAGGTGGATGAAACTAGGATACATGGAGCTCTAGTTCTATCCTCTAGAATATATATGCTGACTTCGATAGAGGGAGACCTGCAACTAATGAAGAAAATGATGTGTCCCTGACTAGAAGTGCAAGGGGGATAACCAAAGATGTGGAATAATATGGTGACTGACACACTGAATGGGAGAACATGGGCATGGGGAGTACAGGGGACTCAAACTTCCTTTTTTCATAGTATGATGGCAGGGCTGACCTGGAAGAAAATGAAACTAACTCAAGGGAGAGGGATAATAGCTATAATACTGAGAAGATAACTACAAATGGGAAATACTAAGGAGGTAACTAAACTAGTGGTATCCAAGGGATCTAAGGAAGACTCGTTGTAGAATACTCTAAACAAAGGCAACCCAATGGGGGAAAGATTCCATACCGTGATATCATATGGGGTAGCACCTAAATACACTGTTTGGGACTTCTTCATAGTTTAAGGAGCATGAAGAAGGGATAGAAGTAAGCTCAATATGAAACGATCTCATGGATTTCTAGCGAGACCGAGAAAGTAAATGCTCGATGGTGTTTTCATTTTTAGAGTCTGAAAAGAGGAAGAAGACTCTAGTGTGGTCTCTTTTCCATTAATAGTCTCCTAATCTTGAAAAAGGATAAAAGTATACAAAGGAGATCTCTTCCAACCTTTGTGGAAGGAAAAATTCTTTGTCATTGGTAGTCCAACCAGGCTGAAAAAGGTTAAACCTATTGTAGTGAGGATTTCTCCTCACTACAGGAGCAAGAATGACTCCCTTGTGCCTATAGGGCACAAGGGTAGGTTCCTACTGTTGGAAAATAGGAAAAACGAAATGGAAATGCAAGTAAATAGAACAGTAAATTAAACTAAGTTAATCTAGTGACAAAAACCAGAACTAAACTAACTCATAAGAAAGAGCAGAAAGTAGAAGTGGAAGCTTTGTGAACCCCTCCGCAGAAAACAGGTTAGGGTTCCTCCTCCTTAAACCTTGCAAAACAAACCTAAGCTACAATGGAGAAACTTGCAAACAATGTTAAACAAAACCTGCAAGAAACAATGGTTAGAAGTCAAAGCAATCTAAATAGCTAAGAAGCAAATACAAAAAACACAAATAGAACTTCTCTTAGTGGGTAATGGGCCACCATGCCCTAGCTCTTGGAAGCCTCTCTCTCTTGGTTGGGGTAGCAATGGCTCAAATGGGAATGGATGTGGAGGAGAGGGAATGTGGGTGGTTTGAGAGGCAAAGCTCTCAAAGCATCCATGGGTAGCATAACAATAGGCAAGGGAGAAGTATTTTGAGAGTCACCCCCCACCCTCCTTTTATAGTTTTTCCAAGGGATTTTAGGGTTTTAAGCCCTTGGTCAAGGCTTTAGCCTCTTTTTTGGGCCTTTAGCCCCTTCTGCCCTAAATTTAGCCCCTTTTAGGGTTTTATCCCCTTTTTGAGGGCTTTAGCTCCTAGGGGGCTATTTTGGGCTCTTTTGGGGGGTTTTTAGCCCTTTTCTTCATCCTTGGGCTCTTTTGGAGGTGTGGGGGTCTAATGGAAGGTCTGATGGAGTGATATGGGGGTTGTGAGATGGTGTCCTTGGCTGGTGTAGGCCATAGAGAGATATGTGGGGGATTTTTGAGTTAACGGATTGCCCCCTGATGTGTGAGGGCAGGAGCTCAACATATGGCCGACGGACATCATAGGATTTAATGTGTAGAGGTGGTGCTTCCGGGGCTAGGGCATGGTGGCTTTTGGTTTTTGTATTAATATGGTTCCCATCAATGGGTGAGATACAATAAATGTGTGACATGTATATGGACGAGGCAGGCATCCCCATGCTCGTGACAATGTCAAAAGAATAATTTTATCTATGCTCTAAACTACAAGAGCCGATCATATACAACTGATGTTACAATGCTAGTTGCCTCTATGTGAGGCTGAATACAATACTGATCTAGTACATTGGACCCATGGCATTCTCATGGAACGCTATATCTTCATGACTGACGGTATGCTGGATCTTGTCCATAGCTGTGTGGACTCGCTGATTGAGAGTCAGAGTCTCTGAGGTACAAGTATGTTGTATCAATCATAAAGGTATATCAAAGCATCGTTGGGGCTTCTAAACACTGTCTCCAATGTAACCCAGAAATCACAAGGGACATAACCTGTTTAGGTCCCTCGAGTGGACCCACCAATGTGCTAGAGTCAAGTGACATCCGGGGTCTTCTACCAAGTATTGTGCGAAACAAACCTTGTACGAATCTCAATGGTGCGATGATGGAGTTGAAGTCGAGCACGTGAGAAACAACCATCCCAAGAGGCACTAAGGACTCCTCTCAAGTGGTCCAAGGAACTCATCAATAATCTTAATGAAACCAAGGTACAGGGACCTTTGGGTCTATCCTCTAGAATATGTGTGTCGGCGTCGACAGAGGGAGACCTACCCCTAGTCAAGGAAATGATGTTTCCTTGACCAGGAGCATGAGGTGGATAACCAAAAGGTGTGAAGCAATCTGCGAACTGACTCACTGAATTGGGGGGGAGGGGAGGGAAGGGAAGGAACTTAACAGGGGCAGGGGGGAGTGGGAGACTCAAACTTCCTTTGTTCAGAGTATGATGGTAGGATAGACCAAGAAGCAAATGAAACTGACTCATGGGAATGGGATCGTACCTGTAATATCAGGAATGTCGCTGCATATGGGAAATACTTGGAGGAGGTGGACATTTTTTTATACTGATGGGATCCAAGGAAGACACATTGCAGAGTACTCTGAACAAAGGAGACCTAGTGTGGGAATGTTTCCAAACATTTTTCTGTGGGGTGGTGTCTAGGGACACCGTTGTGGTATGATCTTGTGTATTTTTGGCGAGCCCGAGAAGGTAAATGCTCGTTGGTGCTTTCAATTTTAGAGAGTCTGAAAGCACGAAGAAGACTCCAGTCGACGCTCTTTTTCATTGGTAGTCTCCTGTGCCCAAAAAAGGATAAAATTATACATAGGAGAGCTCACCCATCTGGTAGGGGATGCAAGACTTCTTTACCATTGGTAGTCCAATCAGGATGAAAAAGGTTAAACCTATACTGGCTGGACAGTCATTCAAATACTTTTACGAGCATGAACGAAGCCAAGTTTGCTCAGTAATATTTTCTTATTGAGACGGCTGGAAAAGAGCTTAATGAAAACCAATGGCGGAATTTTTCGTAAAGTGCGGCCCCTCTGCCCAAGAAAGCATAAACATATGCAGAGGGGTATGGTATTGGCTTGAGTGTGCCAAGGAGGCCCTTTTCAATTGATGGTCTACATGGTCCGCAAAAGGAGGTAAATGAGATGATGTAGACGCCCTTTACTATACTTTAGCGAATGAGAAAGGAAGCAGTTGCGCTCGATGATCTTTTCATTGTTTTAAGGAGTCAGAAAAAAGCTTAAATGAAACTCCAATGTGGTCAACCAACTGTGGTGGCCCGAGTGGTGCCCCATGTCGGGACGGTGGACAGAGGTCCAAAGGTCATCCGTGCAGTATGGACGGAGCATAAGGCTCTCAAACATACCAATACATGTGTGGGATAGATCGCGGTAGAGGCCTGCGAGTCGGTGCGACAGAGGCACACAAACTGAGGTGGCTCTCAGATAGAGGTCAGGAGAGCATGTGTGTGTTGCGATGAATGGACTTGACTACATACGATGTGAGTGCAATTCTGGGGGAATTTATATGCCAAATGCATGCAAGAAAAAGAAATTGTTTTGTGGACAGTGGTCCAGAGCTTCGCGTAAGGTGCGTTGGATGGAAAAGATAACTGTGTTAAAAATACAAAAATAAAAGCTAAGATTACAGTCCTTAACGGGCGGCGGCCCGAAAACTCACATGAGTCGGGAGGTGTGATGCAAGTATAGGTCTGTAGACACTCGCATTGTCATGTCATGGCTCATAAATTGAGGTGACTTGTGGGAAATGGTCCTAAAATTAACTTATTAAACATGAGATAATGGTCTCATAAAGAGATAGAGGGTGGAAGTCTGAAACCAGTGGCATGAACAGCGTCTCAAACGGAGTCCGTATGGTCCTATTATGTCGATCGAAAGAAATTAGGTCAAATGGGGCCTATAAAAAAGGGGGGTCCACATGGTGAAGTGTCATTGTACTGTTCATTGTGGAGTTGGAGAGGTGGGCCCTAATTCTTCATTTGCTGATTACTTTTGATCTGACTGGCGGTTTCACGAGCCACGACTTGTAGGTAAAAGTTCTCACTGAACCTCTTCCTTTTGATGGTTTACTTACTGGATTTGACCACTTGGAGGCCCCCCATGAGCTGTTTGGGGTTTCATGTGGGTTAAGTCACTCATTTTGAAGGAAAAGGTGTGCCCTAGGCACACATGTTGGGAAATTATGAGCACCCTAGACACTCCTTTTGCATAAATAGGTGCGCCCTAGCCTCTTTTTGGGTGGTTTTTTTGATGGTGGGGATGTCCGACATCAGGGTTTTTGCTTTGTGCAGGATGGTGGAGATCAAATGGAGGGAGAGAGACTGAAAACCTATCAGAGATGAATTATTGCATGACGGGGGTGTTAGAGATACACTAGCCTGCTATGGGTTACTGAAATTTATGAGGATACTGCTTATGTGGAGTTTACATTTGTTGATGCAAACACTCATAGGTTTCTAGGATGTTGCTGAGGAGGTGTTCCTCTTCCAGGGCCAGCACATTGAGATTACACTGGAGGATGTGTACTTCATTACTGGGCTCCCAATATTCAGAGTAGTTGGTGACCTGGCACCTATATTGTCTCTGGGGGAGACATTGGAGGATCTATGCGATTGGCACTGTTACGCTACGACGTATGTGCATGACTCCTACATCCTGATGTGTGACATCGAGGAGTTGTCCACACGGGTGGTGGGGAATTTACTGCAGCGTATCTTGGGTTCCACGGGGAGCCACAATATTTCTGGTGGTCAGCTACAGCTAGTAGAGCATGCCATAGGTGGCACATATTATGCATGGGGCCAGATGTACTTCCAGGTTGTTCGGCGTCATCTAAACAAGTTGAAGACTACTGGCGTTGGTTTTTGCTTTGGCTCCTTTCTATGTGCTTTCTTCTTTGAGAAAGTACCTACACTTCGTCCTCATTGGGCTGTGCAGGATAGTGGTCCGCAGGAGCCAAGGATGTATAGGTGGTGCCAGATGATGATTCATGAGGGTGGCGACAGAGTGGGCCGCTTTTTTATAGAGGAGTTGCTGGAGCAGTGGCTTCAGCTTCCTTTGGTGATCGAGGAGTACCCGTATGCGGGTATGGATTTCCGAGGAGACCTTGAGATGTCCCGACCTCTTGGTCAGGCGTGGGGACCAGCTAGTATGTATGCTTGATGTTTTTATGTTGATCTTTATGCATAGTATAGCTGAGCTGGTTAGTGATTTTCATATTGATGTATGTGGACTGATGGTGTCCTTGCTTGTATGTGCAGATGTTGGTCCTCACCTGCCACCTGGGAATTGGAGGCGGGTTGTTACCGTACCTCCTGCAGTGGCCCCTTTTGGGAGCTCTCATAGGCGGCAGTGGGACATGGATGGACTGGTGCCGTATGTGGATGAGCTCGCGACTGGGGTGTCAGATGTTGGCTGGTAGCATCTGAGTACCAATTTTATTGCTACGATTCACAATCTTCCTCCTGAGCTGACGGGCGTGATGAGGAAGATGGAAGTGGCTTGTGAGCACTTTCGCCAGATGGTGAGACGTGGTCTTCTTGCAGAGGATGCGTCCTTTTCGGAAGATGATGAGTTTGAGTCAGATGATGGTTCTGAGTCAGATTAGTAGCCTTGTGGGGATGTTCCTAGTGCGTTGGTGCACTTAGGGATTTTTGTGTCGCTTATGTATATCCTATTGAGAAAGCATTGTGGCTTCTTGTTTTTGTATTGGAAATGTTTTCGACATGCGACTGATGGATTTATATCTATATATATATATATATTTGATGCACATGGATGCGCTTTTGTGGTTTCATTATGTGAGTCTTTTTATTATGATGTGGAATGTAAATGCCTATGTGATGTATTATTACATTGTGTGTGTATTTTTAGACATGATTACGCATTATGTTGTGGTTGTATGTTTCCAATATACTGTTATGGATGTGCCAATTTAGAATATCGTTAGCCATTTGATCTGTGACACTATTGAGGTTCCTGGGAACATGTGTGAATGTGATGGATTCAAATGTTTGGACCATGTGTTTAATGCGCAAGTAATTTCTAAAGAGGCAGGGATCACGAACTTGGTAGTGGTTGTTCAGTTGAGAAACAAGCAGTTGGGAGTCTAAGAAGACATCAAGATGATGAATTCCTAACTGTCGAACAACGGCCAAGAGGCCATTGACACCATCATACTCTGCCTGGTTGTTGGTTGCAGTGCCCACGCATATTCCATCGATGTGAATCAACTCGTACGATGGGGAGTAGATTACCCATGCAGCCAAGGCGAGGTTCGGGTACCATCTGCTTGCTCCATCTACGAATCCCATATACCACTCTAACGTGAGCTCCATCTGAAGAAATGAGAGGAAACAATACATAAGACTCAATTGGGAAAAATGTGTAAAACAAAAAATGGGAAGACTATAATACAATTTAGAATGTTGTCACTAAAAGGGGTGACGCTAGGGGGAAAGTTGTTTGTACTTTCCCAGGATCAGCAGTCATTCCTTTGTGTGACACGATGAATCCTTGGAGACGGCCCATGGGGACACAGAAAACACACTTGGATGGGTTCAAGTGGATTCTTCACTGGCAACATCGCATGAGGACTTGTCACAAGTCATCTATGTGCTGTGTGTGGTCTTGCGACCGTGCAATGAGGTTGTCAAAACAAACCAACATGGTGTGAACGAGGTCACGGAAGCAGTGTGTCATGGCGCATTGGAAGGTGGCTCCAGCATTTTTGAGGCCAAAGGGCATGACTCAGTAGGTGAATGTGCCCCATGGGGTTGTGAATGTCGTCTTGTAATGGTCTTCTTTCCGGATTTGGATTTGGTTGTAGTCAAAAAATCCATCCATGAAGGAGAAGGCCTCATGTTCGGCGCATGCGTTGATGATCTGGTCGATGAATGGTGTGGGGAAGTTGTCTTTGGGACATGACCCATTGAGATCATGGAATTCTGTGCAAACATGAATGGTACCTTGTTTTTTATTCACGGGAACAGGATTAGAAACCCAAGTTGTGTATGCAATGGGATAAATGAAGCCGGCTGTGCGCAACTTCTCTATCTCGCCTTTCACCGCAACCACTTTGGATGGATGGATGGGTCGTTTCTTTTGGCGTATGGGTGCCACATCAGGCCATGTGTCGATGTGGTGCTCCATGATGGATGGATCTAAGCTGGGCATTTCAGTGTATGACCAACAAAAGATATCATGAAATTCTTGGAAGAGAGCTGTGTAGGCATCGACCTCTTCCGGGGAGCAAGATGCCCCCAGCATTATTTCTTCAACAATCTCAGAGTTGGTTGAGATGTAGATTTTAATGGTTGGAAAAATGTTCACCATGTTACCTTCTTCGAAGGCATTAGGCAGTGGGATTGGGTCCTTAAACCAATCAACCTTCCCATGGATGAAATCTTTGGTCTCCACGGAAAACTAGTCGGACTGCGACACAAGTTCTTCCAGTAGGAAGAATGATCGATGGTGCATGTCGTGCCATGGGTATTCTGGGGCGGTCAGAGCTTCAAGTATCTCCTCATCATTGCTGAAGCAATGAAGAGACAGGTCTGATGGAGCATCGTTGGAGATGGGGATGAGATGGTTGGGGGAACTGGACATCATGTAAATGGACATGGTGTCTGACGAAGGAGGTGGTGGGTGAACTTCTTCGATCAAGGTGATCTCAGACTCAAGGGAATGGTGATGGAGGTCAACAAGATCCATTCAAAATTCAGGCAGGTCTTGGCAATGGTGGGAGTAATGTCCATACAAGATGCAAAGGGTGCAAGCATGGTTTGTCCTCAATGCCTTGTTCCTGAATAGTGGCGCAGTTGGCAGTTCAACCATGGGGATGTTTTCGTTCATATCCATGGCATCTAGATGCATAGGGATCACTGGGATTTCAGGGCAATTATGAGTTGGATGGCCCTATTGTTCATAGACAGCACAAGGTGGGACTTGTTGTGGTTCTGCGGTGGCTTTGGTGTTCTTTCCCCTATCCCTTTTGGGTTAGGGTGGTGCAGGTGCTGGTGCTGTGGTTGGATTATGTGGACCGGGTGGGGGGTGAGACTCAACTGCAATAGGTTGCACCGGAGTTAAAACAACCTAGGGAATTATTGGTTGAGCTGGTGGATCGAGATACCACACTGGGATCCCCAACATAAAGTTGGGTAGGCTTAAGGTGGGTAGGCTTAAGGTGGCCATGACCGGCTTGCTCATGACACCAGGTGGGGGAAAGAGGAAGGGAATTGTATGGACTAGAGATGAGCCCACATAACTCCCAGCTGGTTTCATGTGGAGGTGAGGTTGTGGTTGTGGCTGCGCATAATGCTACTGCTATAGGTGATGTTGCAGTTGTTGTTGGTGTTGCGGCTGCGGACGATGTTGTGGTTGTGGTTGGGGCTGCAGATGCGATTGTTGTTTGGGTGCAGTGGTGCTTGATGAGACAATGCACAAATACACAGTTTCTTTTTATGTCAGTGGTGGTGACACCAATGGGAAAGGATTCATCATGGTGGGATCCATAAACAACCCAGGGCCCATATTCAACAGTGGGGAGGCTGGTGTGTTTTCAACCACAGTGTTGGTTGGAGGGATGACGTTAGCGTGTGCGGTCTCCCCTTGCGGCTCAATGGTGGTGATGGTAGGGATAACGTTGGTAGGTGCTATTAACCCTTGCGGATCATGGTAGGTGAGCTAGGAAACCATCGCAATCTTCCCTTCATGGGGGAACATCATGAGGTGGAAGACAGTTGATGCGACGGCTCACATGGCGTACATGTAACTTATTTCGAGGAGGAGGTTGTAGTCCAGTTGAGCATTGACGACTTCAATGTCAATCAGGACTATCTTCCCGGCTAACGTGATGGGGACATGGGGGAGGATTCCTTGGGCTTTAGTGGGGTTTGCATGATAAGCCTGTAGATTCATGGAGGACGGTTGCAGAATTGGTGATCCAAGCTTCTGCCAAACCAAGGTAGACATGAGGCACGTGGATGCCCCCTCATCCACTATGCATCGGTGCACAACCAAGTTTTGGATGGACACCAGGATTTGGAAGGCAATAGTGGAGGGCATGTGTGGCTCTCCGCTCTCCTTGTCAAATGTGATTAACTTGGATTCGGAGGGGTCTACAACCCCTAGGGTGGCTAGTAAGGCTTTCCGTTGCATTGGGCACATTTTAAGTACCTCAAGAGAGGACATGGCGGTTGGCGTTTGGGCCAAATCATCCACAATGCTATAGCTGACTGCAGCTCTAGCTGTGGCATTATTGGTGATTCTGCATATGGGGGGGCCATGGAAACGGGGGTAGCTGAAGAGGTAAGTTGATTTTTTTAGACATGGATGATGTTGATGAGTCAATAGGTTCGGTGGTGCTAACGTATTGATTCTGTCTGGTTTGCAAGTTGACCTCTTCAGTCGCCATGGCTAGCAGGTGGTGAACACCTATTTCGGCTGTGGGTGGTGCCCTTGGAGCATTCGGATTGGCTTGGGGCAGCGGTGCGGTTGCCACCAATCCTTAGATTGGAAGTGGGTTTTGAAGCACCATGGGGGGATGTCCTTGAGGTGTCGGGTTGGGTTGTGCTTGGTTTGTAGCGTTGGCAGCCTGTTGAGCCTCGTTTCGAATGGTCTACTTCACACGACCCATGAAGGGACACTCGAATGTGTAGTGCCCATAGACCTCATAGAGTGTGCATGGTTGGTTTGTGTGCAACAGAGCGTTACGTATTGGTGCATTTGGTCATGGGGGGTTCTAGGCTAGCCGATTTGCCATGGCATTATTGGGAGGATTCGGTTGTTGACTGCCTCCATGCAGTTGGTTATTGCCTTGGTTGCAGGGCTGGTTATTCCTAGCTTGCTCTTGTTTATTGTTGGGGGTAGGCTGGCTGGGACGGTTTTGCTGTGCAAACACCTATCCCAACGGAGCAGTAGGAATGGGGGCGGGGGCTTGAAATGGTTGCACTGTCGGTGCATAGTATATTTGTGGAGGTGGTGGTGCCATGAATGTGGGAATTCACCCCACATACTGCTGTGTTGGCCAAGTCATGGCCTGAGCCTGCTGCGGTGGTGCAGGTTGTGCATAGGAAGTTGTCGCTCTGGACTGAGACATCATTCTAGCATAGTATGGAGCTTGGTTTTGGTAAGCAACATTAGCAGTGTTGCTTGGTTTTGGTAAGCAACATTGGCGGTGTTGGTTGGTTGTGGTGTAATGACAAGTGGTGTTGGTCGAGGCTGTGGTTGTTGGGAGACTGACCCTATGATGTCATTTGCAGCGTGGGATGCCCCTGGTGCGTCACGGTAGGAGGTAATTGGACTAGGAACTTTTGGAATGATGGTGTACAGGTATCTAGACTGGGCATAAATGAGATCAAATTGTTGGGCCTTCAGTATGGCCTCTTCTTCAGATTGGGGATGTTCAGATGCAACGTCCTTTGCGATGGGTGGGAGCAAAGTCTTAAGGAACCAATCCAAGAAGATCATGTCGTCTAGTTGGATTTTTCATAAGCTACGGTGTCACTGACACTCATGGATATGGTCAGTTATGTGAGTGGAAGTGCTTTGGTGACAGGATAATAGGATCTCCACCCCCTTGTCATATTTGACAGGGACTTGGAAATACTGTAGGAACATGAAGGCTAGGGAGTTGAAGTCGGGGTACTTGGCTTGTGGCAGCTCAATGTACCATTTGGCCACGACACCTGTAAGGGTGCGTTGGAATAGCCTCAGCCTAATGGAGTCATCTACAATGCTGTTGGATGAGCACCATAGATGGAATGTCATTATGTGGTTTTGGGGACATTCCTCGGCTTTTCCTTCAAACTTGGGGATGTCTGATGGCAGCTTGGTTGGCATGGGTGGCCAAAAAGCTTGGTGGCGGATGGGGTCATTTGTTAATCTATCCAAATCAGGCAAGTTCAGATGAGCCATGAAGGGAAGATTTGATCCCAAGTTAATGTGGGATGGGGCTGCAATTAGGGTGGGGTTTACAGGTGCATAGTGCATCTGGACAACTGGGGGGACTTGTGGTGGCACCATTGCGGATGGGCCAATGCCCCCAAGTGTTGTGTGGGGGGTGGTATGGGTGGCGAGGGTATTTCCCCATGTATGACAGTAGGGGAAATGTAGGTGGTCAGTGTATTTCCCCCCTATGTGGCAGGAGGGGCAGTGTGTGTGGAGGGGCCACTACCCCCGTTTGTTACCACTGGGCCAGCTTGGTTGGTCACTATGGGTGGTGGTAGTTGGCTAATGACAATCTGCATGACTGTGCTTGGAACACTTGCCAAGTTGTGGGTGACAAGTTGTGATGTGGACATGGGTCCACTTGCTAAGGTTAGGCTGGAAAATAGATCCAGGTTTGCACTAGCCATGGGGCTTGATGGTGCGGTGTGGAGGTCTGGTTCAAACTGATACGGGTCTGAATTAGAATCAGAGGTGATGTGGCCCTCTGATGGTGTGGGAGATTGCTAAGAATGACTTCGACAGTGTTGATTAAGTGTTCCAAATGGTGGTGGTTTGCCTCTTAGGCATGAGGAAGATCGTGGAGGATGAATTGTGTTCACTTTTGTGTATGAAACTAGTGGGAATGAGATTTGGACCCCAGTTTCAATAGCTTCCTATTGGCTGAAGGTGGTCTCTTAACCACCAAGACTGCCAGAAGACAGCGCTTGGCTTGTTCCTCATAGATGCTTCTACTCAATCAGAAGGGGTCGTTTCCCATTTCGCTTGGCAATTCCTCTCTGTGACCATCTACTTTGGGGTTCCAGTGGTACTCCTCACAATGAGTTTCTAGGGAAAGCCGAAGTACTTTTCACAGTTGAAGCAGTCAGGAACTTATGTCCTCAAAGACTGCAGAATTGATTGAACTTAGTGTGAATGTGGTAAATTTTAAGGCTTACTCAGTGTCATGAACTGAGTTGGGTTAATTATTCAGTATGGTGTGTTGGTTTGCTTGTTTTTTCTGGTATTTGGTTGTTGCAATATGGTTTATGAATTCATCATGGTAGATTTCATGTCATGGTTTTGTATGCAAGCATAAACAGAAATTTGTAAGCAAGTACAGTGATTAACCCTGAATGTTTGCTGGACTAAATAGATGTCTACCTCATAGTAATATTCTTCTTCAACCAAGAGAAGGTGCTGGGCTCTCAACACAATGGGACTAAGCCCATCCATAGCTCCTCAGGTCACCTCCTGAATTCTAGGTTGGTCAACAAGGAGGATGCTAAGCGCCATGAGAAGCCCTCCTTCTCTACCCCCTCTACCTTCCAGGTCACCCGGTTTTAGTGGTTTGGGAAAAATATCATGGAGTGGCTAGATCTATATGAGCTTGCCCTTTGTCGTATCCCAGAATACCCTGGAGGGTGATGACTAGGTAGAGGAGGAAGGGGGAAGCAAGATGGTTATTTTTAAGTTATTTTTAGTTAGACTAGTTCATTTTATTAAGCCTTAATGGTTAATTTAACATTTACACATTGTTCATGAGATTATTTGTAGAAAATACAAACTGAAACTAAAAATGACCTGCAATGATGGAAAAAGGCAGCTAGGCCGCACTGACAGTCCTCTAAAACTGAAAATTACTATCTATTAATCTTAAATTCAACTTCTGTGTGACAGGCTACACATTTCTGACCAAATCTGGCGAGGGGGGCACGATATTTTTTCAGAAATGAGCGAGAGGTTCGCACAGAATGCAAAAACAGTTGCAACCTGAGTTTATGGGCTGAAGTCTCACTTATCTGGGGATTAAGTGTGCCCTCGGTGCACCTATTTGCTCATTAAGAGCGCCCCAGTCTCACCTTTTTCCCCAATAAGAGCTCCCTGCTCTAGAATGGGGTTTTTTTATGAGACAGAGTCAGGTCTGGTCGACAATAACTAGTAATAGGGTCAGTCTAACTCGGTTTGGCCTAGAAGAGGCTTCGGTAGTGGTTAAAATAGGAAATAAACAGGATTTAAGACAGATTTAACATAAGATTCCTGAAAAACTAGGGCAAAAAATTTAAAAAACTTAAAAATGAAAATTTTGGACAAGGGATCCTGTGGGATTGACCTGGTATGGTCGCCAAAGCCATAGTGAGGATTTCTCCTCACTGCAGGAGCAAGAATGACTCCCTTATGCCTATAGGGAACAAGGGTGGGTTCCTACTGTTTGAAAACTGGAAAAACGAAATGGAAATGCAAGTAAATAGAATAGTAAATTAAACTAAGTTAATAAATGCAAGTAAATAGAACAGTAAATTAAACTAAGTTAATCTAGTGACAAAAACCAGAACTAAACTAAATCATAAGCAAGAGCAGAAAGAAGAAGTGGAAGCTTTGTGAACCCCTCTGTAGAAAACGGGTTAGGGTTCTGCATCCTTAAACCCTACAAAACAAACCTAAGCTACATTGGAGAAACCTACAAACAATGTTAAACAAAATCTGCAAGAAACAACGGTTAGAATTCAAAGCAATCTAAATAGCTAAGAAAAAAACACAAAAAACACAAATATACCTTCTCTTATTGGGTAATGGGCCACCATGCCCTAGCTCCTAGAAGCCTCTCTCTCTTGGTTGGGGGAGCAATGGCTCAAATTGGAATGGATGTGGAGGAGAGGGAATGTGGGTGGTTTGAGAGGCAAAGGTCTCAAAGCATCCACGGGCAGCATAACAATAGGCAAGGGAGAAGTGTTTTGAGAGTGACTCCCACCCTCCTTTTATAGTTTTTCCAAGGGATTTTAGGGTTTTAATCCCTTGGTCAGGGCTTTCGCCCCTTCCGCCCTAAATCTAGCCCCTTTTAGGGTTTTAGCCCCTTTTTGAGGGATTTATCTCCTAGGGGGCTATTTTGGGCTCTTTTTTGGGGTTTTTATCCCTTTTCTTCATCCTTGGGCTCTTTTGGAGGTGTGGGGGTCTAATGGAAGGTCTGATGGAGTGATATGGGGGTTGTGAGATGGTGTCCTTGGGTGGTGTAGGCCATAGAGAGATATGTGGGGGTTTTTGGGTTAACATATATACTGACTGAATGGTCATTCAAATAATTTTACGAGCATAAACAAAACCAAATTTTCTTGGAAATATTTTCTTGATCAAAATACTAGAAAAGAGATTAAAGACAACCTATAATGATATTTTTCATAAAGTATGGTCCCAATGTTTGAGAAAGAATAAACGTATACAAAGGGAAATGTTCCTAGCTGGAAGGTGTTAGGATGATCCTTTTCTTATCATAGTATAGGCGATCCTAAAAAGGAAATAAACGAGGCCACCTAGATGCCCTTTAAAATACTTTAATGAGCATGAAAGGAAGAAAGCATGCTCGAAAATCTTTTCATTCTTTAAGGAGTCAGAAAAGAGCTTAACAGAAACTCTGTAATGGTCAATCAAGGGGGAAGTGTTCAATATATGGAAATACGTTATGTTGTGAACATGGATGATAGGAATAAATGCATAACATTGGTGGTCCCCCTTGCAAGACGATGGATGGTGGTAAATATGGCCAACTATGCAGTATGGATGGAGCGGATGGATCGTGAACATGCCAATACATACTTTGGAAGATTCATGTGATGGCACATAAATCGGGGTGACTTTCGAGAAATGGCCTAAAAAATCATAGTTAGAGCATGAGACAAGGATCTTGCCAAAAGATAGAGGACTAAAAACTGGACCCAGTGGTGTGAATGGAGCTTCAAATGGACACCAGATGACTCTATGTCACAGAGGAAAAAATCGGCCAAAAGGAGTCCTATGGGTACGAGCTAGATCAAAGTACAAGGTGTGACTCACGTGGTGGCACACAAATCAAGGTGACTCTAGGAAATGACCCGAATAAAGTAGAGAGGGAGGCAATCTCGTATAGGTCGTCTCTTCACCCATGATTTTTTTCATAGTGGCGGCAGCATCCTATCCTCATGGAGGAAAATACATACATGAGCATGGAATACTAGGGATACCTGGAGATGCATCGACATTTAGTACAGGTCTGGGGACTTAACAGTATGCTATCATAGTGGTAGCTAGATCATACATGCGACATATTGTGGGCATGTGTAGATGTGGGGCCGCAACCTTCAGTGGGGTACCAGTGATGCAAGAACAGGTTGGATGGATAATATCCACTTTCTCACATGAAAAGGATGCGACAAAGTTATATAATGGAATCACTATAGATGGACATGGAGCAACCACTGGAGGGGGTCACCGAATTGTGGTAAAAATGATGCAAAGTGAAAAACAAAAAAATATGCTACAAGGGTAGGCATGGTGATCGACTTCAGGAATAGAACCTCTTGAGGTAGAGCCCATTGTGGGGATTCTTCAAGAGGTGGTCATCAGAGTCAGTGAAAAGATATGCCCCCTTGTCGAGGAAACAATGGATGACATATGGGTCGTACCACTTTGAATCAAACTTCCCTTCCCCTAACTTATCATTGGCTTGGTCATAAACGAGGACGAGATCACCTTCGCTAGAGATGCGAGGGTGGACATGGAAGTCATAATGGGACTTCAACCAAGTCTTGGCTACTTTGATCATCTAGAGAGCAGCACGATGGTACTCATTGGTATTTTTAAGAATAATATGGCATTGTTCTAATGATGAATTATCAGGTAGAAGTTCGTCGGGAAGGCGGGGTGATATAATTTGACATTCAACGGGAAGAACTGATTCCACACCATGGAAGAAGTGGAATGGGGTAAAACTAATGGTGGTATTAGATATCTCTCCATCATCATGAGAGTGGTTCTGAGATATATCAGGTGAAATTCCATGATCGATGAGGAGGAAGGACTAGAGGTCATGTAAATGGTATTGGTTATGTCCGAAGAAGAAACTGGAGGGTGGATCTCCTCGTGGACAACAACATCAGATTCACAAGAGTGTCTCTGAAGATTGCAAAGGGTTGACTGATGCACAAGAAATATTGGGAAATGGTGAGAATAATGACCATACAAGTTGCAGACTGCACAAGGATGGTAGGTTTTCAATGAATTTCTCTTGATCATTGATGGATCCAGGATGGTGACTATTGGTGTCCCATTGGAATCATCTATAGTGTCCATGTGGGTGTGAAGGAGAGGAATCTCAAGACAGTTTTGTGTCGCATGGCCTTGGACATCAAAAAAAGAAAAAATAGGAGCTAAACGTGGTTCGATCGTTGCTTTGGCATCCTTTCCCCCAACCTTATTTGGAGGAGGAGGGGAAGGCTTGGAGACAAGAGTATTCTTTGATGGAATAGGAGGTGGGTGTGACTCCATATCAATAGGGTGGATCAAGGTACCATACAGGAACTCCCAATGTGAAATTAGGTAAGTTGAGAGTAGCCATTACAGGCTTCATCACGATGCCAGATGGTGGAAAAAGGAATGGAATCGTGTGGATCGGGAAGGAACCCCAATAGTTCCCTGATGACTGTGGTTGGGGTTGAGATGTGGTCAGAATGGTACCAGATGTGATGGTGCACAAATTTGATACGTTAGTCAGCAAAGGCGGAGGTGGTAGAGACAAAAAGGTGTCTATCATAGGAGTGTTGGAGAACAGGCCCAAGACAACAACGAATAAAGATGGAATGGACATGCTGTCAATGGCGATGTCAATAGTCGAAAGGACATGTTCTGGTGTGGTTGGCCCCTTGGGATCATAGTATGTCAACTGGTCGATAGTCATAATCTTCCCATCAAGAGGGAACATCAGGAGTCAAAATTCGGTAGAGGCCACAAATCGCATGGAATACATGTAGCTACGTCATAGGAGGAGGTTCTAATCAAGTAGGGAATCAACAACCTCAATGTTAATCAACACCATTTTACCAGCTAACTCAACAAGGACGTTCATGAGAATCCCCTAGGACTAAGTAGAGTGACCATCATAGGCTGGGAGAGCAGTGGTGGAAGACTGAAGGGTAAGGGACTCGAGTTTTTGCCAAACGAAAGTTGACATAACGCAGGTGGATGTCACCTCATCAATAATGTATTGATGTATGACCAAATTATGAATTGAGACTAGAACTTAAAAGGAAATGGTAGATGACATCTTGGGCTCTCCTTGATCTAAGTTGAAGGTGATCAACCTGGAATCATAGGGATCAACGGAACCTTGCGCGACAACAATGCTTTACACGATGATGGACAAGTTTTAAGCACTTACAGAGTGGAAATGGAGGTAGGATATTGGGCCAAGTCATCAACTATGTTGTATTTGAGGGCATCTTTGGCAGTAGCGTTGTTTGTGACACGGTGCATAGGAAACCATGGGACTCTTGCCACCCCATATGTGGGGGGTCTCGGTAAGTGTAGAGACATGTCAAAAGTGGTAGAGATAGATGTCATTGATGGGTCAGCAATTTCTGTGGTGGATCCATACTGGTTTCATTGATTCTGTAGGTTGACTTATAAGATGATGGACACCAGCTTCAATAGGTTGGAATGCAACAGTGGTTAGGGGAGCTTGTGGGGCCATGGGTTGGGTTGCAACAATTCCTTGGTGTGGTAGGGGATTTTGGAGCACCATAGGTGGAGGACCTGGTGACACTAGGCTAGGCTAATCTGGAGCAACCATGTTTGGATCACTTTGACTGTCATTTTGGAGAAGTTGTTGGACACAAGCCATGTGAGGACACTGATTAGTGTAATGGTCGTAGGTGTTTCATATAGCACAGGGATGATTGGTCCGTAACTATGGGTTATTTCCAGGTTGATTAGGATGTTGGGGATTCTATGCAGGAGGTTCAACACCATTGTTGTTTAGAGGGTTGGCCTGTTGGTTGCCTCCTTGAGGTTGGATGTTTCCCTGATTCCTACCTTTCTTGTTCTTTCCCTGCCTTTGTTGGTTTATTGGGGGCGGGTTGGTTAGGGAGACTTTGCTGAGCATAAACCTGTCCTATAGAAATTGGAGGAGTCAGGGTGGAATCCGGAGTGGGTTGCACAAGTGGTGCATAATATACCCAAGGAGTAGGAGGGGATACAAATATGACCATTTGGCCACAACATGAGTGTGCCGAATAAGTCGGTCCATGAATCTGAGGAGTTGATGCAGGAGGTTCATAGGAGGGGGTCGATCTAGATTGATTCATCATGTGTGAGTAATCAGGGGTGTAACCAGGAGGAGCATCAGATGAATTAGCTTCACAATGAGCCATCACACTTGAGTAATCGGGGGCATAAATTGGTTGGGAAACACTACGAATGTTACCCCGGATGGGGTGGCATCATGGGAGAAGCCACATAAAACTGGGTTTGTTGGGTAATAGAGATGATAACTCCATCAGCAGCATGAGATGCCCCTGACATATCAAGGCAAGAGGTGTCATCTCGGGGAGCATCGGGTATGACGATATATAAGTAACCGAACTGGGCATAGATCAAATCGAACTGTTGAGGCCTGGAAAATTGCAGGTAACAACAGTTAGGGATTCTCCCCAGTAAATGTTCCCAACTAGCCCATTACTATTTGGTATGGGGAATCCATCCGGTTTACGGTCCGGCTACCATAGGTCAAGTAACAAAAATAAAGGGTTTTACCGGTTACGGCCGGATCCACCGTGTATGTTTTTATTTTTTGTATTTAAGCATGAGATGCAAGTGCCTATCTAAAAATGTGGATTGATAGAGAATACGAGGAGTATTCACAATGTGATGCACAAGTTCT
The DNA here is from genome assembly GCA_001517045.1 of Pseudotsuga menziesii. Lineage (NCBI taxonomy): Eukaryota > Viridiplantae > Streptophyta > Pinopsida > Pinales > Pinaceae > Pseudotsuga > Pseudotsuga menziesii. Next base: position 142,660 of record LPNX010723058.1, on the reverse strand, counting down.
TACCTCTCATCTTAACTCTCTCGCATCTAAACCACACATAGTAAGAAAACTAAAACTAACTATCTAACCTATCCCTAGGGAGCAAGATTATTATTCATCAATGAGTAATGTATTTTGTGCATGCATTAAGAAAAATCACAGATGGATGTTACTTATTTCAAAACACATGAACATTTATAGATATATGAACAACCAGATAGCTAATTGTTTATGAACAACATTCATTACCCATAGTGGAAATTTCATAGAATAAACTAGAGCGCATTCATAACAAGAACATATGTTCAAATAGTTACAACGATCTCACAGTTAATGGATAACAGCTGAAAACGAAATAGTTCACATTCAACAAATCCATAGCACAGCATTTGAAACCTTCCACAAAGCTTTCTCCAATAGGAAACTTGTAATTTCTTTATGCCAAAGGAAATAGTTCTTATTACATCATACTCTCACAAATATATCCAGGAAAAAGTCCCTTATTCCCTCTAACTTTCCTATATTTATATAAAACAGCAAAACCTTTGGGTTGCCCCCCCCAGGTGACCTTTGGGCTTCCCCCAACCATTTAATTTCACAAATTTGTCCTTTTGTGAGTGATCATGATTCATATAATACATTATATTTTAGATTAAGATTTAAGAGCACTTTGTAAAGAGGGACCAACTTAGTAACTGATGAACCTTTTCCAAGCCTGGGCCTCTACTGCTAACGATTTTTCTCAATAATCCGTTGGTCTTTTTGAAATCCTGTTGATCTCAGACCTTCACTATCTTCTCTTTGAGCAACATCTATGCTTCTTAATTTATTTTCTTCAACCAAATCCCTTATTCTTTGTCCTTTAGATACGTCTACTTCGCAGCAGCAATCATCAAACTGGATTTGAAAAATCTCCTAAGTCCGTCTGCAGTTAAAAGAAAAAACTCAACATTAATATGGATTGCATTCAAGAAAACATAAAACACACTATAAATAAAAATAATCATTAAATGTGAGGCCTTGCACTGTGTTCTCATCACGAAAACTCTATCATGATCAAAAGAATCAGAAACCTCTGCCGCCCATAAAATAGGGTAAAAACACACAAAAAATGATAGGAAAAATCCACACCGGTGGGAAAAAACTAAGCATCGGGCAGACAATCCACTATGGAGCCGCAACAGCAGAAGACCATCAGGTTATAGTTCCCGCAATTAAAATAAAATGTTGGCGAAATAAAACACTAAAAAACTACTACAGCATCGGACGATCGGTTCGCTAAGGAGCCGCAACGGCGGGCGACGGACAAACTAAAAGTTCCGCCGTCAACATAAAAACATTGGTGGCCGGAAACTCTAAAACTAAAGGTCAGAGCTCAAAACCACTAATCATCGACGATATAGTTCATTACGCAGCTGCAACGGTGGGATATAGACTGACTACAGCTTCTTCAAAAAAGAAAAATCACCGATGATCGGAAGAGCTATGAACTATATATCAGCGATTCAAAACTTAACACTGCCACCGTGTCGGCGCGGCAAAGAACTAATGTTCCAATCAATCATCAACACTGTTCCGATAGGGAAAAAAAACATTGCAAAGTAAAAAGTTTGATCAATAAAACAAAGGCATCAACGAAAATCAGAACTAGCCATCGGCACACTCTCTAACTACCCTCCGAAACAACGGCGATGAAGAGAACTAAAGCTCTGACTCAAACATGAATAGACTTCCGATAGCGTGTATAAAAATCATCGAAATAGGAAAAATATCCAAAAAACGTTAAGTGTTCGACAGACTTTAAAGTTGTGTAGTGGTAAAATTAGTTTGTTTCATCTCTGAAATAGTGGCGGCATATAGAACTAAAATCCTGACTTTAATCTTCAACAAATATCCAATCGCGATAAAACCAGACTATCGAAAAATAAAAAATGTTAAGTTCTACAGTCAAAAGCATAGGCAGTTTTATATCATTCAACCTCCGAAAGTGGTAAACAATTGAACTCAAATCAAGCTCAGGAAAACCCAAAATCGTAACAGAGGAAAGACATAGTTCAAGAATCCAAACACTTCCAGGCAAGATAAAATTAAAAGGAGGGTCCAAAATTTTAAAAAAATTGAGAAAATAGTTGCAGCTGCAACAATTGGCGACTACCCAGTGAACCTAGATCTCTGAACAATTTCTTCCTTAAGTAACAAACTGTTTGGCAATAAAACCAACATGTTGAATTCTTCTAGATGTCTGGATTTTTCAAATGGAAAATATATGTACTTTTAATCATTCATTAGAGAGAATTTGAGGTCAAAAATGGGCCTCCTAAGAGATGTACTACAAAAATATAAGATATATTAAAATATTATGAGTTGA